>QXEO01000865.1:600000-935892 GCA_007115705.1 Dactylis glomerata | reverse complement strand
AATAGTGCATTCTCTTCACCTATCATTTTGGTACGCACGAAGGACAACTCTTGAAGAATTATCTTTGACTACATGCATTTAGATGCTCTTACTATCAAGAGCATGTATGCAGTGCTAATTATAGATGAATTACTGGATGAATTATTAGGATAAAGTTGGTTTTCAAAGTTGGATTTAAGAGCTGGTTATTACCAGATAAGAGTGGCACCATGGAAGAATTTAAGACTGCATTTCAAACACACCATGGTCAGTTTTGAGTTTACTGTCATGGATTTTGGTCTTACAAGTGCACCTACTACTTTCATCAGTGCTATGAATGATACATTGAAGGAATATTTGCGCAAAGTTTCTCCATGTTTTTTTGATGACATAACGATGTATACCAGCACATATGAGGAGCACCTCTATCCCTTGTCCCTCAGAGGCTGCAAAATCACCATTGGCAAGTGAAGATGTAAAAATGTGCATTTGCCCAACAAAGCATAGATTATTTGAGACATATTATATTTGCTTTTGTTGTGTCTACTAATCATTCAAAGATACTCCCTCCGACCCATAATACTCTTCGCTAATATAGATGTATCTAGACACATTTTAGTGGTAGATACATCTGTATTAGCGAAGAGTAATATGGGCTGGAGGGAGTACATATTATAGCTTATCAAGGACACATTATATCGTACAAAGCCTCCCGGCGCCAGGCCTCACACCGCTCCATTAGAAGTTAGCATTTATATGAATTTGGATGAAGATATAACACCCCGTCAGAAGTTAGCGGCTTGTGATGTGGCCTTTTTGCTTTGTGAGTCGATCAGGTGGGGATGTCAGAAATGGACAGTTCCGACCATGTATGTTCTATACTTCAAAATCTTCTATCTTAATATATAGACATGCAGATTTCCTGCGAGTTCTAGAAAAATAAACAAAGGTGGGATGTTTTTGTTTCTTGGGGTTGCAGGATTGCAGCGTGAGAAGACAAAGACATGGTCTAGGGCAGAGGCCGAACCAGGTTTTTCTCCAAAGATTAGTAATTAGCTGGGCTAGGATGAACAAACCTAAGTGATTCATGTGATGGCGGGAGCTGGTTGATGTCATAGATACTTCACATGTCGAGCTTGCAAAGAATAAATGCATCTTAGTGGGGATCAACTATATAGATATTATAGATTAGTATGGCTCCTAAACTAGGTTTCCTTGTCGACAAGAACCATAGTGCATTCGCTGGTGCATGATGTACGTACTTAGGGTAACTTCACACACGATCCAAACTGTTTCCCTGGCCCACCTAACCGACTGCGGTCGGAACTGTCCATTTATGTCACTCCCCGCACTTGCGCTCTTTTTCTCTCCACATGGCGACTTATGAATCTAGCAGCGGTGAAGGCTGCGGTGGCGCTGGCAAAGAGGTTGTCAGTGGCGACGCTAGCGAAGAGGTTGTCGTAGGTGGTGCCAGTGAAGATGTTGTCGGACACGGAAGCCTGCTTCAGGTTGTTGCCATGGCTGATGCTGAGATCTGCGATAGCTCAAACCCTACCATAGGTGACTGTTCACTGTTCCCGGCGGTTGCAGCAGCGCTGGCGAAGGTGTGGAAGGCTAGACCGACCGATAGCTATAGGTGGACCTCCTCTCTCGGCAGCGTTGAGTAAGTACTTTGATACTTGTAGGTTAATTAGATCTTCTATTTCTGTAGATATATTGGATAATGACATATGGGAGGTCAGGTTCCACTTATATGGCAAATACAATTTGGAGAGGAAGATAGTTTGATCAGACATTACCTATGTGAATTTGCTAGCAATGATAGTGGATGAAGGATATGGATGGGGTGACAACATGTATTATGCCAGAGAGGAGGGGACAAGCATTACTAGGATGGCAGTAATTGATAGCATGGCTCATGTTGAAGAAATGTTGTGTAAATATGAAGATGTCCAGTGTGTTTCAATTACTACCATCAAGGGTAAATCGGGTTTATCTGTAGACATTATAGAACTGATTGTGAACAATAGGCTCATGTATCAGAAATAAGAGAGTCTCCTGTTGTTTACTTAGTAGATGTGAAGGGATTCCTATTTGTAGTCAATAGAGTGTTGTTGATTCAAAAATGTTGTATTTGCCAACTCAACAGAGTAATAACCAGCAGAGGACTATGTAGAAACATAAGCAAATTACTCATATTGAGACATGAGATGAGTATGTGCTCACAAATTGGAGCTATGTTCCAGTTATTCCAATAAATTCAGATGAACATGACCTTAATGAAAGGATTATAGACATAAAGAGGAAGAGACCAACAAAGTCATATAGCTAGAAGGATTATTATTCAAAGGGACGACTAAAGGTGATGCGGACTAGTTTGCAACAGCTTCGGACAATTTATATGTGGCGCCTCGTCCAAGCTTTGCTTGCTAGCTGCAACGCGGAACCTGCACACAACACAACCAAGTACTTTGCTCTCCACTTGCGATGAGGTTGTCAATCTCACCGGTTTGCTTGAAACAAAGGTTATGAGCGTATCGAGTGGAAAACAGTAGAAGTATGCGAATAAAGTAAACAGTGCGAGTAAAGTAAACAGGTGATAGCAATATGATGGAAATAGGACCGGGGTCCACAGTTCACTAGTGGTGTCTCTCCATAAGATAAATAACACATGCTGGGTAAACAAATTACAGTTGGGCAATTGATAGAATAAAGATAAACGTGATATGTCAAGAAGATCACTATGAGATTTACTCTGGGCATTACAACAAAATACATAGACCGCCATCCAACTGCATCTATGACTAATAATCCACTTGTGGCGAATCAATCCGAGAACTCCACAAATATTATGTTGCGAACAACAGATAATTGCATTAAGCAAAGTGTGTAATATAAACAAAGCATATGCCCTTGAGCATATGAATGTTGTTTTCTCCCTAGTAGCAACAGCACATCTACAACCTTAGAGGTTTCTGTCACTCCCCCAGGTTAAATAGAGGCATGAACCCACTATCGAGCATAAATACCCCCTCTTGGAGTCACTAGCAACTACTCGGCCAAGATAGCTACTAACAATGGAGAGCATGCAAGATCATAAACAACATAGAGATAACAAAAGATATATTTCAGTACAACAACTCAATCATAACACCAATATTTATCGGATCCCAACAAACCAAACATGTAGAATTACATAACGGTGATCTCAATCATGTAGGGCAGCTCATGAGATCTAAACATGAAGCACATGGTGGAGAAGACAACCATCTAGCTACTGCTATGGACCCATAGTCCAAGGTAGACTACTCACTCATCGCTCCGGAGGCAAGCATGGCGATGAAGAAGACCTCCGGTGGCGATTCCCCTCTTCGGCAGGGTGCCGGGAAGAGCTTCTGGACCCTCCCGATCTTCGGGTCGATGGCGGCGGCGGATCGCGATGTGTTCTGGAAAATTGATCGGGTACTTAGGTTTTTCCCGTCGGGGGGTCTTTATAGGCGAAGGGGCGATGTTAGAGGTGGAGCCAGGTGGCCTCACACCTGGCTGGCGCGGCCCAGGCCCTGGCCGCGCCGGCCTGGTGTGTGGGGCCCCTGTGGCCCCCCTCCTACTCTCCTTCGGATCTCTGGAAGCTCCCGGACAAAATAAGACTTCAGGAACTTGTTTCGTCCAATTCCGAGAATATTTCCTGTGTATCACTTCTGAAATACAAAAACAGCAGAAAACAGGGAACTAGCACTGTGGCAACTTGTTAGTAGGTTAGTTCCGGAAAATGCATAAAAGTGCCACGAAGTGTAACGAAACATTGGGCAAATGTTGTAAAAACAAGCATGGAGCATCAAAAATTATAGATACGTTGGAGACGTGTAAAGGACAACCATCTAGCTACTGCTATGGACCCATAGTCCAAGGTAGACTACTCACTCATCACTCCGGAGCCAAGCATGGCGATGAAGAAGACCTCCGGTGGCGATTCCCCTCTCCGGCAGGGTGCCGGGAAGAGCTTCTGGACCCTCCCGATCTCGGGTCTACGATGGCGGCGGATCGCGATGTGTTTCTGGAAAATTGATCGGGTACTTAGGTTTTTCCCGTCGGGGGGCCTTTATAGGCGAAGGGGCATAGTCAGAAGTGGACCGAGGCGGTCTCACACATAGGGGGAGCGGCCAGAGGCTGGGCCGCGCCGCCCTGGTGTGAGGGCCCCTCGTGGCCCCACTCCGTCACCTCTTTGGTTCTCTGGAAGCTCCGGTGGATTTCTGGATGTTTGGCTTTTGTTTCATCCAATTCCGAGAATATTTCCTGTGTAACTTTTCTGAAACACAAAAACAGCAGAAAACAGGGAACTGGCACTGTGGCGACTTGTTAATAGGTTAGTTCCGGAAAATGCATAAAAGTGCCACGAAGTGTAACAAAATATTAGGCAAATGGTGTAAAAACAAGCATGGAGCATCAAAAATTATGGATACGTTGGAGATGTATCAACCCACTTGGTGAGATTTCATCCAGTGTTGCAACATGTGACTAGGTCACGGGGATGGAATATCACAAAATGAGTAAACGACAATACAGGTAACGAGATTGAACTAGGTATGGTGATATCGATGATCAAGTCTCGGATACTGCAAGTATCACAGAAACAAAGGGAATAGGACATTGACGTTTGCGGTTCAACGATGAAAGACCTTCATGAATGCACATGGGTCATCACGGATCTCCAGATCTGATTGATGATCATTTACCGGAGAGGAGTCTCAGTAATGTTTTGGTATTCCTGAACCATAGGGTAATACGCTTAAGGGTTCAATGACATATAAGATGTTTTTGGTACATTCGGAATTGTCAGAGTATTGACAAGAGAGAGACGAAAAAATTCCGCGGTGATCCGAAAGTTGTTCAGAGGGTTCCGGAAGAAGTTTTGGAGCAATGGGGATTAAATAATAAGTAATTAATGTTAATTAATATTAAAATAAATTATTTAATTAATTAAATAAAGGCATCCCACCTTAATGGGCTGCTCCCGGAGGGGATCCCACTAAGGCCTAGCCAACCCCCTTATTGGATAAGGGTGTGGGGCGCCTAGGGCTTGGGGGTGGGCCAAATGGGGCCCATAGGGTGGCCGACCAAGGGCATCCTTGCCCTAGGCGCACCATCCCCACTCTCCTTTAGTCCCACCTTGCTTGGTGGAGGGGTAAGGGTGCCCCCTTTCCCCTTTATAAGGAGACCCCTGGGAGGAGAGTTTGACACAAGTGGATTCAGGAAGTTCCTTTGGAGGAGCTCTCCTCTCCTCCTCATGCGCCTCCCCTCTCCCTCATCTCTCTACCTGTCATGTGGCTCCCCAAAGGGCTGCGTAGGAGTGAGGAATACTCCACCGCTGCATGTCGTCGTGCTGCGGGAATTCCGGATCTGATCCAAACCGATCTACTCCCGCAATTTTGGATGGATTGGAGAGACCGGAAGAAGTCGTCGTTCACCATATGTGTACGAAACTACGAGATGCTACACTCGTGGCACTAAGTCGTTGCGCCGGTGTTATCGCACTGGTGTCGTGACATCAAGTTCTACACGACCTTGAGGTCGGCTACGTTGGCTTCATCATCAACGCCTGTGCGGGGGCATAATCCCCGCGCTCGGTCTATGAGGGTACATCACCGAATATCTAGCTAATCGTTACAACATTACTAATAGATAGGTCTTGGGCAATTCAGGTTGTGTAGCCAATTTTTTTTTGTTATTTGCACCGAACCCCAACACTCTGCAATACACAAGTCCAAGCAGCACCCTGAAGACTTCATTAGTGACTTCTTCAAAAAAGAAGATGTATATGGAGGCCTACAACCCAGTGGTGTACCTATTCCTAGTGAAGATTTGTGGGTAAAAACTACTAGTCCGGACATTGATCCACCTATTTTTCAAAGTTGACTTGGGCAGGAAGTAGTACAAGATAAGAAAGGGAAAGTTTGAACCACCATAGCCTAAAGTTTCCTCTAGATGGCCATAATTACATGCAGTAAAGCCAATCCTACAAATGAGGAAAACCAGCACCATGTAACCTTCATTACTTAATCCTCATCTTTCCAATGTTTTCCTCATCTAATGCATGTGTTGTGATACTTTTTGTAGGGGTGTAGAGATTCAGATGATAGTTTTCCAAGGAACAACTACAACATCTTCTCCAGCTACACCAAGAGTATTTTGATTGGATACACCTGCTACTTCATCTAGCTGTACTAGAAAGCCTCCAAAACCACCTGCAACTACTCTAGCAGGGCAAGCATTCTCTGCTCCAGCACCAAAGGCTGCACACATGCTCTAGCAGCAAGGCCTGCACCAAATGCTCCAGGACCAAGGGCTACACCGGCTGCTCCAGTAGCAAGGCCTGCACCAAATGCTCCAGGACCAAGGGCTACACCGGCTGCTCCAGTAGCAAGGCCTGCACCAAATGCTCCAGCACCAAAGGCTGCACCAACTCCTCTAGTAGCAAGGCCTGCACCAAATGCTCTAGCGCCAAGGACTGCACCAAGAGCTGCATTGTAGCACCAAGAGCTGCATTTGTAGCACCAAGGAGCAACCCAGCTGAGAGCTCAAATGCAAGTGCCAGGCATGTTAGGAAAAAGAAGCTCCCTCCTAATCTAGAGGTTACTTCACTGTAGCAGGATCCATGAGAAGTCAGTTGATGATCTGCCGAAGGAAGGTAGATGAAGTATGGTTTCTAGATGGTTAGTGAAATATGGTGTCTAAAATGTGTGCTGCAAGACTATTTGAAGTATGGTGTCTGAAATGATGGTTATTGTAATTTGGTACTATGCTATGTGTTTACGTGGTGTAAGATTATGTGTAATCTTATGCTATGTGTTTGTGTGCTCTAAGACTATTATTGTGTAAGACTCTACAATTGAAAATTGTCTAAGACTTATTGTGTAAGACTATGCCTACATTTTGTTTTTGGTTCATTTATATTTGTTAATTGTCCTTGATTTTTAAAGACGATACTAGATGATTATCGAGAAACCTCGAGGGTTCTCGACAACCGTAAATAAAATTTTAAAGATGATACTCCATGGTTGTTGAGAACACTCGAGAGGTCTCAACAACCCTAACTAATTTATAGAGGGTACTAGATGGTTGTCGAGAACCCTCGAGGGGTCTCAACCAAGCCTAACTAAATTATTTAAGGGGGTACTAGATGGTTGTCGAGAACTCTTGAGGGGTGTCGACAAACCTAACTAAACTATTTAAGAGGATAGTAGATGGATGTCAAGACCCTCGAGGGGTTTTGACAACCATAAAAAAATAGTGACATATGACACTTGGGTCATCAAGAACCATCCAGGAGTCTCAACAACCCTAATCCTATTAAGTTCACCAGAATTAATTCACATAAACTTAATTGTTCATATAATCTACAATACCATTACTAGAAAATAAGAACATAATTGGAAGTCACCGAAAATAATTGACAAAAGTTCTGAGTTAACATTGACCATTATAGCAACAAATAAGGTTCAAATTCAGTAGTTCCTCCACAACACAAAAGGGTACACATCAATTATAGTCCACTAAGCTTAATTAACTGAGTTCACCAACTACATTACAAATACTACAACATAATATTACAAGATAACAATACGGATTAAGATCAATCATTCCAAATAGCCATGATCCTCTCCACCTTCTTTTTGTTGGTATTACTAACATTCAGTAGATCATAGAGCATGTACTCCACCTTCTTTTCTTCCTTCAAAACCTCTCTTTATTTCCTGATCCCATTCCAACTTCTCGGCCTTCATTCTGGACCTGCCTAAGCTCATCAACCTCCTTCCTCAATAGTTCAACTTCATCCTCAACTCCAACTTTAAACTTGTGATAGTTTTGCCGAATTACCTTCTTCTCTATATCATCTGAGAATTTCCTAAGCTCTTCCAGCAAACTTGCATGTTTCTTCTCTATCTTGTTCTTCTCTGCTTTAAGCTCTTCAATAAACTTGATATGATCTATTTTCTCATCAATCCTAGCACTATTGCTAGCATGATACATTTCCCACAGTTTTATCAAGACATTCTTCAGTGTATCAGGCCACTCACCATCAACCCAAGAATGGAAACCACAATTGTTGACATGCTACAGATTTTAAAACAAACATGCAATCAAATATACTATCAACACAAGTATGTAGTATAGTAAATCTGGAACACAATTATTCAGTAATTCAAATTGTTAACACAAATGTTCAATCAAGTAAATTATTAACAAAATTATGCAATCGAGTAAATTAATTAAACACTATACTGTCTGCAAACTAATGATTGCAAATCTAACATTCCAAAGTATCAAACTAATCTCTAAAATTAAGCACTATAATATCTAGAAATCAATCTTTGTACAACAAATCTTGCTCAAATGATTGGTCAAATTCATGCTCAAACACAAATATATAAGTGAACTCACATTCTCCACTTGGAAAAGTAAGAATCGCCGCCCCGTGTCAAAGCCTTCAAAGGCTACACATTTGTGTGGCTCTTTGTTGTGGATGTTGCAAATTTCCTCGCATTCTACTATGCCGGTGAATGTCGGGTCTTCGCAGGTGTCCAGAGCATAGTCCAAAGGAGTTAGGTCCTAATCAACAACAAAATCAAAATCTAGGTAAATCAACAAAAAAATCCTCAAATAACAAATCGGAAAACCCTAAAAAAAGAGGCTCCACAGCCTACCCTAAAATAGAGTGGCTCGAATACGAGTCGTCGTCCTAGCTTGGCAGGGCGTTGGTCGCCGACGGGCCGCCCGAGCGGCGATAGGTCTCGTGGCGACAGCGCACCAATACAGCGGCGGAAACGGGGATAGAGAGAGAGAGTGCAAAGAGGAAGAAGAAGACAAATGACACGGGCGGGCTCCAAAAGTTATTTACCCACGTGGATGGTGGAACCCATGACTCCGTTAACGGCCCATCAAAGGCTGACCGAGTCGATAATGGGACCCATATCTTTATCTTTATCTTTATCTTTATCTTTATTCTTTATCTTTATTTATTATTGGTTTCGAGTTGGTGGTGAAGCCACCCACTCGACATACATCATGTAAGTGATCAAAATACCCCTCACTATATATAGCAAGCCGGCAAAATTAGAGGATATAATCACAGCGCCGGCACAATCAAAGGATACAATCAGCGCATCCCTCGTCGTTCCAGGCAACATCCATCCCTGGCCTGCGAAGGCGGCGGACTCCGTTCCCAACCCGAGCACCCTTAGCCTGAACATCAGCGACCACCTTCCCCTTCCCTCGGTGCAGATTCCTCGAGAGCTTTTCCCCCGACCTGCACGCAGCTGCGCGGCCGCATGCGTCGACGAAGTCCATGCCTCGACGAAATCCGAGCCGGCGACACCCCAGGTTTTCCTGCTAGAGTTACGCATGATACCGGATCGAAGCATCAACTTTGCGGTCCAAATCAACTTTGAGCCAGACCTGTCTTCAACCTCCAGATCGTGCAGATCCTGCGAAGACCCTTGCTTTCTCCGATGGAGGGGGTACCTTGGCAGTCTCGATTTCCGGCACCGTCAATGAGTGACGGATGTGTTGGTAGCTTCAATCCATTCTGCTTGTGCGGCAGTGGGGAAAGCGGCGGACGTCCTTGGGGCTGCGTCGGAATGCAGTTTAGTGTTTTCAGTCAAGAGCTTCACGAAGAGGTCCTGTTTTAAAGCTATTTTTAAGCGATGGTTGTGCGACCTCCAGTTGAACGACGACCTCTCCACTCCACCACGAAGAAGTTGCAGGTAACACAGCATCATGCCATCCATGTCCCACGATTTAGCTTCCATGTGCACTGGACGAGAGTACTTAATTTAGTCGATGGCAACTGGTCTCGCTGCTACAAGTAGGCGTGGCGTCTGTTCTTTTGAGTACATGTTCCTAGCAATGCTGTTAGGGCATGGTGTTTTTTCTTTGAAATTCAGTACATGTTCTTAGCAATTCTGCCATTTCAGTAAACTGATTTTTTTTCTTACCATCTATTTTGGTTAGACAAGATCAAATTGAAGGACCCGTTGTAAAATCTAAGGAGTTAAATTGGTAAGATACGCTAGCGCCATGATGAAAGATATGGCTGGCTATGAAAGTATGTCTGTGTGATGAATACATTGATACAGGAATACATGATTGTAGTTTTGTAAAAAAAAATGTTTTACAAGGTCAAAATAAAGTTGTAATGGTAGTACGTCCAACAACCCATCCGCTAATTACTCTAATTGATGCTGACTAATTGCTCTATTTGATGCCGATTAATTGCTTTAATTGAGCTGGTCAACCACCGGTAATTTCTCTCTTTTCAGCCATTACAAAATCTTAGTTCAATCGGAAGAGATGCCCGACGGCGAGGCCTTCCTCCAGTTCGCCTCGTCGACCAGTCGCGCGCCTCCTCCGGCCGCGGCGGCTCGTCCCCGGCGGCGATGGACATGGTGCACACGTACGTGTCGGGGAGCAAGCACGGGCTTGGCCTCGCCATGCGGCTCTGCGCCGCCGCCTTCGCCCACGCGCGGAGCCACGACATGCGCGTCATCCCCACCTGTACCTACATCTCGGTGACCTCCTCTCCACTTTTCTCACCTGAGACTCCTATTATGACTCTCCTCCCCGAGGTCAAATCAGTTCTTGCTCAGTGAGTTTTTTGAGCAATTAGGCAGCGCCGCTGAAAGATCTGCCGCAGAAAATGAAAATGGAATACTGATCGGTTTTTCAGAATTCCTGGTTGATAAAGTGTACTCACGACTCAAGATTTAGGAAATTTATCCTTTTCAGGGATTGCATCATTTTTTGTCTGGGCCATAGCTGTAGCTTTGCCTGGCTATGTCTACATGAATCTTGTTTAAGAATATCTTTTTTTTGCGGGAAATTGTTTAAGAATATCTACAATTGATACAATAGCTAATTGTTCTTCAGCTCAGTCTCAAAACATGATCTTAAACAGGCTGCAATCGTGTGACCCGGACGCGTGTTTCCTGAACTGCAGGACACATACCTTCCCCGTAACTCGGCATGGAACGATCTCCTCTACAATGACAACAAACCCAAACACAACAGCACGAGCAGTAGCATGTAGAAAAGGTTAATACAGAACAATTGGCTGATCAGCCGTGTCCACCACGTCTTCTAAGCCCTTCGTTGCTGCCCTTGTTGAGCTTAAGACTCAGTGTTTACGCAAAAGCATTGTAAGGTTGATGTTAGAATATTTGATATGGAAGGCAGATGTTAAACATAAACATATTATTATTTTTATGTACAAGCATCAGTGACCAGAAAATAGTTGTAACCCGATTAGAGCAATTAAGCTGCATCAAATAGATGAGGGTGAGTTTGGTGAGTTTGGTGATCGATCTAATGGGAAAAGTAGTAGAGGCGTCGGGATTAGTTATTAGTTAATAAAAGATAATTAGTCAGGCTCTTACATTAAATTCATCGACAGAAACTTTAATACTTTGTATCGAAATACACTTCAGTTGAAGTGAAATCATAATGTTTTTCAGAATAAATGCAATATGAATATTATTTTATACATGTTAATTCACACATGAAAATATGTTAACATGTAATGCAAGGAAAGAAAGAGAGACCGTGGCAACGTACGGGCATTCAGCTAGTCAAAAATTAAACGGGCTAAATTCGGCAATCGGTACACATTGAAATCGAAGCAATATAGATGGATCTTTGCATTTTTGAATAAAATTGGTTGTTTTAGGCCCATGGTGGTTTCTCGGAATTTTCTCGTCGCATCCGACCTGAAACACCAATAGTGTCAGAAACCGCGAGCAACTTCCGCGGCCGGCTCGCCGCAGTTCCGCGCGCACTTGAGGGCCGATCAGTAACCAAGGTCCAGAGACAAAGGAGTGTCCTGCTCTTCCGAGGAGGTCAAAGCACGCCGTCGCTGTCCGAGACGAAGCTGCCAAACGCCAGTTGGGGGGAAGAAAAAGAGGTTCCGGTGATGTGAATATATATGCCGGCGCGGGGGAGGTCCTGCCTCCCCAAGGTGCTTTCGCCCCAGGTTCCCCCAATCCTCACTCCGCCTCTCTTCTGCTCAAGTCCAACCAACTCCACTCCGCCGCCCCATGTCCATGACCGAGGAAATGATGAGCCTGCTGCCCTACACTGCCCAATTTTTGACTTGACTTCATCTCTCATAGACGAGTAAGTGAATAGTCACTTCCTCTTCTTGCCCCCCAATCTTTTCTAACCTATCTCTCGATCAGCGCGCTGTCTGGCATGAGCTGGTGTAGTTTCTTGCTTCTTGATTGGCTTATTTATTCTTCTCAGATCAAGATTGGTTCCGGTATAGCAAAGTTAGACTATTCCCCTATGGTGACTTTTCTGTGTTCAATCCTGCCGCGCTGATGCAATTCTAGTCGGGGATGCAATTGAAATTAGAGATCTTTGGTTGTTCGTGCCAATAACAGGAGGATTCAGAAAGGGAAAGGGCCTAAATGGAAGCCGGGTTCCTGCAGGAAGGCGGCCAAACTGGGGGGTTGGGGAGAATTTCAAGTGGTCTCAAGAACAAGAAGAAGGGCCACGAGTGGGATTTGAATGACTGGAGATGGGATAGCAACATGTTCCTGGCCACGCCGTCGTCGAATGCCGACTCTCCGTTGGCGTGCAGCAGCAGGGAGCTGGGGCGAGCTGAGGAGGATATCAGCTTTGGTGTTGCTGACAAGAGGAGGAAAATTTCAACGGTGGATAACCACGAGGGCTGCATCAATGCTGCGGTTACTAACGGATATCATGATAGGATTGTTTCAAGGAGAGGAAAGAGCAGTGAAGAAGAGAGACCTGCAAATGCAACAGGTGCATGTTCTAGTTCTGCTCCATCTTGCCAAGTTGACGGCTGCCATGCTGATCTCCGCAATAGCAGGGACTACCACAAGAGGCACAAGGTGTGTGAAGTGCATACCAAGTCGACTCTTGTTCATATACAAAACGTAGAGTATCGGTTCTGTCAGCAGTGCAGCAGGTCAGTTAGCAATTTCTTTGTGTAAAGTTAGCGTTGCTGATGATGTTACTTGTACCTTGAACATTATTGAAATTCATTTGCGAGGAAAGTGTTGCTTAATCACAAAATGCTCTCTTGCACATGCCAGATAATCATGTGTAATCCTACTTAAAATGCCTTAATCTAGATCTGTTATTTGCTCTGAATTTCCTTCTGTGATTTTCTGATTATATTGCCCTCTCTTGAGCTCTTGAGCTACATACAAGAATGTGTCCTTATGCTATGGGAGAAAAAGGGAAGCTATTATGTTTTTTTTTAAATACACATATATACATCTTCTTACCTTACTCTCTTGAGCTCTTGAGCTACATACAAGAATGTGTCCTTATGCTATTATGAGAAATAAAGGGAAGCTATTATTTTAAAAAAAAATTATGACTAATGATATACACTTTTCTTACCTTATTCTCTGTCCACCAATTTGCACTATTCAGAATGTTATAACTTCCAAATAGTTCAAATAGGCTATATGGTATGATATGAGTGAATTTGTCTCGAAGAAAATTTTCATAATGTAACAATTTTACCAGGTTAACAAATATATATATTGCAGTTAAAATTGGCGGTCAAGTTTGTATTTCTGGACAACACATTGAATCAACTTATTTGTGACTGAATTAGTAGCAATGATTACAGCTTACAATAACTTAAGAAGTTCCCAAAATGTAGTAGCTGCTTGAATGATGGTTAAAGTGATGATTTCAGTTAATGATTGACATTTGTGGAGATGATCAATACTCTTATCCTATCTAATAACAGCTGAAGGCTTATTTGATGACAATGCATCACAGAGTTTCACCTCTGAGTATCAGAAACTACAACATGTCAATATTATTTTGTATTGATAAATGGATACGGTTCGGGTGAACAATCATAATCATAATTCTCAGCTTGTTCATACACCTTAAATTTAGATCATGAGTTGTACAGGTGAAAAGAAAACAGAAATTCAAAATTTCATCATGCTCAAAAGTATTTTCTGCATCTTTACAATCGATCATGAGTTGTAAAAAAGCAAATCATTTGATATTTGCTGTCAGGTTTCACCTTCTTCAAGAATTCGATGAAGGGAAGAAGAGCTGCCGCTCACGTCTGGCAAAACATAATGTAAGGAGAAGAAAAGCCCCAGCCCAGGCTAGGAATTCCTCAAGTGAAAATCATTCTCTAACCAACACTTTACTCCTCCTGTTGAGACAACTTGCTGGACAAGATTGTAAGTTTCTCGGATTTATGTACAGTTTTCTACAGTAATTTTTATCGGTTCATACACAATCCATCAATGGCCATATATAATCTCATTCTTATGTTGTGGCAGCTGGTAGCTCATCTGAGCAAATCAATGGTCCTAACTATTTAGTTAATCTTCTGAAGAATCTTGCTGCTATTGCTGGCACACAGACATATCAAGATATGATAAAAAATGCAAGTTCTGCTGCAATATCATCAAATGATGGTAACTATGTTGTGAATGGATTTACCATACAGGAGCAAACTGGACCACCAATTCCTGGAACTGAATCCTCCGCAGGTAAATTCCGATTGATTACCTGCTCCTGTTGTAGAAGGCACATAAGTACACATTCTGAAATTAAATGATGCGTGCGCAATTTGACATGTGTTCCCAGAAGAGCCTCCAATGAAAAGACATATGCAAAATTTTGATCTGAATGATGCTTATGTCAAAGAAGATGAGGTACATTATTTAGGTTGATTCCTTAGGTTTTCTGCTGACTAATTCTATTTTAGCTGGATTATGGCTGATGCCCGTAACATTTCCAGAGCCGAACAGATAAAATTGTCTTTAAGCTCTTTGGGAAAGAGCCTAAAGATTTTCCTACTGATCTACGTGCACAGGTCATTTACCATATGCAAGATGGAAGTGCTTCTCTTGACAACTATATCTCCTCACACGCCTTTTTGATGAAATCGTTGCTATTTGCAGATCCTAAACTGGTTGTCACATTACCCAAGTGATATGGAAAGCTATATTAGGCCTGGTTGTGTCATTCTAACTATTTACCTTCGTCTTCCTAATTGGATGTGGGATAAGGTAGTGTTGTATTCTAAAAACAGTGCTCTAGATATACACATCTCTTAATGCTTACTACTGAATAATTGCATACTAATGCAGTTAGGAATATCTATGCTATGAACCTTGGATAAAAGAATAATCTTTACTTACTTTCTCTTTCTGTTGTCTGAATTTCTCTAAAGCTTAATGTGGATCCAGCTCCTTGGATAGAAAATCTTATTAGCATATCGACTCGTGGCTTCTGGGAAACAGGATGGTTGTATGCTAGGGTGCAGGATCGCCTGACATTAAGTTGCAATGGTTTGTTCGCCTTATTTTCTCTATTACATTTTGTTCATTATAGATTTTATTTTCATATCCCCAACCAAAAGCTTCTTATGTTTGTGGTTCCCTTTCTTGGCAGGCAGGCTTATGTTAGTGTCTCCCTGGCAACCTGTAATAGGTGACAAGCATCAGATACTGTCTGTTACTCCTATTGCAGTTTCTTGTTGTTCAACAGCCAAATTCTCAGTGAGAGGTTTCAACATAGTTCAACCAACCACAAGGTAGGTATCACGCATCAGTCTACACACTGACCTGGATTTTTTAGCTGACAATGATGTTGATATTCATTTCAGATTACTTTGTATATTTGGTGGGAAATATTTAATCCAAGAAGCAACAGAAATACTACATGATGATACTATGATGCAGCAAGGCCCTCAATGTCTGACCTTCTCTTGCTCTTTCCATAGTACAAGTGGAAGGGGGTTCATAGAGGTGCATTATTTTTTGTTCTTTTTGCGATGTAGAGATGCATTCTTTGAGTTTTTTTGTATATGTTCTCATTTCTCCTTTTATTTGAATAACTTCTTGATTCCTTTGCCAGGTTGAAGATTATGATCAAAGCAGCCTTTCTTTTCCTTTTGTTGTCGCTGAAGAATCTGTATGTTCTGAGATCCGAATGTTGGAGGAAAAATTAAACATAATTACATTTGGTGATACCTTGGAAGAAAGAGAGGTCCTGATGGCTTCTCGCAGCCGTGCCTTAGAGTTTCTACATGAGATAGGCTGGTTTCTTCAAAGGAGCCACACACGAGCTATATCCGAGGCTCCACAATATTGTATTGATGGATTTCCGGTTGCAAGATTTCGATGGCTTCTATGCTTTGCGATTGATCAGGAATGGTGTTCTGTTGTAAAGAAGCTTCTTGACACCTTGTTCCAGGGTAATATTGATCTGGATGTCCCCTCACCAGTTGAATTTGTCCTAGGAGAAGGTTTAGTATTCACCGCTGTCAACAAGCGGTCTAAGCCTTTGGTTGACTTCCTGTTAAAATACACAACGAATTCTGCACCCGTGGACACTGTAGCCGTGGCACCAGTTCGGTTCCTGTTCACACCTGACACAGCTGGTCCATCAAATATAACACCTCTTCATATTGCCGCTACCATAAGTGATGCTGCTGATGTTTTAGATGCTTTAACTGATGATCCTCAAAAGGTACTTACACTAAACTCTCATGTTCAGTGTAACCCAGTTGATAAATGTATTACTTGTCTTCGCTCCATTCTGCTATCAGAACTAGACAACTACATTCACTAGCAGCTTGTTTATTTTGCTTCTTATGTCCCTCTCCAGAAACATAGTATACCAACATTTACTGTGGGAGCATTTTCATCTGAAGTTACATTCCTAAGGAATCAATTTTCTACTACATTCAATAAAAGACCAAAAGAAATTCGTGTCAAAACTTAGTGTGTTTGCTAATCAAAACCGTGTTGAGTAGATCTTGTAGAGGTATATTCTGTCGCAACAGAATTCTACTGAGTGTTGGATCAAAGATAATTTCCTTCAACCTTTTCATTTACTATGAGAATTTGTTGCAGACATTGATACTATGGTTACTGTGTGGCTTCTGTTTGCAAATTTCCGTGCCGTCTTTTCGCTTTGTTCTTAACTCAGCCTAAATTTTACAGCTAGGATTGAAAGCCTGGAAAAATGCCCGTGATGCTACTGGGTACACTCCAGAGGATTACGCTCGGAGGAGAGGACACATATCTTACATCCAGATGATTCAGAACAAAATCAACAGCAGGTTACCTGAAGCCCATGTCTCTGTTTCCATGACTTGCAGTCCGTCTACCACTGATATACATGTGGGTCGATCGAAGTCTATTAATCAAACCGCATTTCATGTGGAGAAAGGCAGACATAATGACAAGCCATCACCTAGCTGCAGACAATGTGTCCAGCTCCAGCACATTGCTTACCATCCCCGTCCGAACAGGTTTCTGTCGAACAGGCCTGCGGTGCTATCCTTGCTTGCCATCGCTGCTGTCTGTGTCTGCGTAGGCTTGATCATGCAGAGCCCGCCTACCGTCGGCGATGTGAGTGGCCCTTTCGACTGGAACTCTATGCGTTGGGGCCCCAAGTGATAAGACTGCCAACTGAGCTAGTCTATACACTCCAGATGCTTGTGCTGTTGCTGAGTTGATAAGTGGAAGCCAAATATCTGTATCTGTATATATACAAGCTGTTGAGTGCCGAACTCCGCCTATCTTGAAATTCCATTGAATATTTTAACATTTACTTGCTATGGTTGAGAGAAACAAAGTCACGGGAGAATTTTGCCCACACATTTGTCTTTTTAATGTAGACCACGAAACCGAAATATGTATTAATGAAAATGTATACTTACATAGCTCACCAGTGGTGCACGGAATTTCAGATTTTGTTTAAAGTCTTTACATGCCGTTTCGTTTCTTCTATTAAAAAAACAGGACTACATGTCCATGGTGCTCTGTTCTTCCGGTCACAGGAACTATATGCCTATCTCATAGCTTGTGTTCAGAAAAGCTCAAGTCACGCTTGAAAGAACATTAGCCGCCACCTCCAGATCAATTGCTCCTACCTTCAGCTCGGTCGTGCCTTATTATCTAGTAAGATATCTTTGACTAGGTTTTGGTGTTGAGGCAGCTTAGGCGTGACAGTGTTGGCTCGTATAGAAGTTCTCTTGCTCAATCCTGTCTCAGTGGTGCTAAGGTCGGCACTGACGAGGATCGTGTATTTTTTGTCCCTGGCTTCGTGCATTGAGATGTTGGTTCTTTGCGTTGTTCATCGGCGTGGCTCTATGACTATGGGCGTCGACATCATCTTTTTCAGCAACTTCTTTTTGCGACTAAGGTTGTTTTACGATATTGGCACGGTTGCCTTCCTAGATCACCTTCAGGGTGAAGCTATAGGAAAGATCCATTGGATTCAGCTCAATTGAGCAACACCAATTTTTACTTATTTTGCATTAATAAAGCTTGCGATTTCCCTAAAAAAATAACTCCATTTTTTATTAATATAAACATTTTTTTTTGTAATGACTGTTGGTGATATGCTTAGCTTAGCATCATTGCCAATCTCTATCACGGGCGACGGTTCATCATAGCTTTGGCAAGAAAATTGAGATAAATACGATGTTCTATTGATCTAATATACTCCCAGGATGTTATCCTTTGTCCGCAGCTTCAAGTAATTTTGCTTTTTCGGTAGAGCTAAAATCAAACTAGCTTTTTTGCCTAAGAAAGATCACAATGGTTCTAGTTTGGGGATTGGGGGCTTGCTGCGATTTTTTTACCTTTGTATTTGCTTCGTTTAATTCCTTTTTTTTTGTTCCTCCCATGTAGTTCAAGTAAAAGCACAAATGTAATTAATCTTTTTTTGAAGGAAAATTTAATTAATCTGGACATAAGCAACAGTAGGACTTTGAGTTACTTAAAGCAATATAAGTAGTTGGGGTGTTATAGATGGCCAAAAGAAAACACCCCATTCTGAAAGATGTTCATAGTGCTGTCTAAAGACGGATACAGGCAGCAGCTGTCTGAACTGTTTGTACACGCCCGACAGAATTGTCCCAACACAAGATGATAGCTAAAAAGCATAAAGTTTTATTTCTTCGATAGTTTCTATCTTTTCGCCACCATGAGCAGAAAAGAGCACAAGTAGCAAACCCACAATACAAGCTCCACAATAGGAATAGAACCTTCCACACACTTGCATATACTAGAGCCGCGACCTGAGAGATTACATGCTGTGGTGGGTAACATTACGATATTCTGAGACAATTCCCTAAAACAAGATATTCTGAGACAATGTGATAGGAAAATGTTCCAAAACGGAGCTATCTGCGAGTCTTTGCTCAGGCAGAAGGGTTCTCCCACTTGAGAGGCTTCACCACCTCCCAGGTGAAGTCCGGGCCATCCCTTCCAAAGTGCCCGTACGCCGCAGTCTTGAGGTAGCGCCCATTCCCGCCCCTCTTGAGGTCGAGGTCAATGATGATCATGCCTGGCCTGAAGTCAAAGTTATCCTTGACAATGTTGAGGATATCCTTGTCAGGGATCTTGCCTGTGCCATATGTGTCAACAAACACCGAGAGTGGTTCAGGTACACCTATGGCATACGAAACTTGGACGATGCAGCGACGGGCAAGGCCACTAGAGACAATGCTCTTTGCTGCCTGCCTTGAAATGTATGCTCCACTGCGGTCGACCTTCGTTGGATCCTTGCCGGAGAAAGCACCGCCGCCATGAGCTCCCCAGCCACCATAAGTGTCAATAATGATCTTCCTGCCGGTGAGACCAGCATCGCCATGAGGTCCACCAATGACAAAGCGACCAGATGGGTTGAGATGGAAAATGGTCTTCTCGTCAAGGTACTGCTCTGGGATGACGGGCTTAATCACATGCTCCTTTAGATCAGCAGCAATTTCATCATTTGTGACAGTCTCATCGTGCTGGGTAGAGATGAGCACAGTGTGGACACGTATAGGGACCATGGCACCATTGTCATTGTGATACTCTACAGTCACCTGGGTCTTACCATCAGGCCTCAGCCATGCACAGGTTCCATTCTTGCGGACCTCAGTGAGACGAGCACCAAGCTTGGTAGCAAGAACATGGCTGAGGGGCATCAACTCAGGAGTCTCATCAGTTGCATATCCAAACATATGTCCTTGGTCACCAGCACCAATCTCCTCAGGGCGCTTGGTGAAGTGGCCATGGACACCCTGCGCTATGTCAGGGGACTGCTGCTCAATGTTGACAAGCACCTTGCAGTGGTCAGCATCAAGCCCGACATCATTGGACACAAAACCAATTCCACGGCAAGTATCCCTGACAATCTTCTCATAGTCAACATTGGCCTTGGTGGTGATCTCACCAAAGACCATGACCATGTTGGTCTTGGTGCATGTCTCACAAGCAACCTTGCTGTCAGGGTCTTCAGCCAGGCATGCATCTAGCACCGCATCAGATATCTGATCACAGAGCTTGTCAGGGTGTCCCTCATTGACAGACTCAGATGTGAAGAGAAAGGTCTCAACTTCAGCCATCTTCTTTGACCTAGGTAAAAAGGTGATCTGTGTCAGACCATAAGTACCAACAAAAACCGACCAGAGGTTTACCTTATTTTCAACAAACAGATTTGAGATACATCCAAATTACTCCGATAACGAAACTAAAGACAAGTCAATGCATGCACAAGCATTTCATCTATCCAAAAGCACAACAGACAAAGCAGGATAGTACCCACTCCCCTTCACACACCTCATGATGATAATTAACTATCCAAGTGACCACACCATAAACCAATGTAAGTACACTTGGAGACCACCTGGCTAGTCCCTGTGATGGTTATTTTCTTGAACAAAGTTTTGTTATCATGTTCAAACAGCGGGTCAATTTTAAGCAAGTGGAAGTGTGTAGATGCTTACACAATAAGCAGAATGGAGACTATATAACACTGGACTGGTCCAATTATCAGTGTGGTAAACAATAGTCTAAAACAAAAGGAATGATTGTTATCACTTATCAGGTACAAAAGATCTCTATTTAGCTTAATGCAAAATGTAAATATGTTCCTAGGCCGCAATGTAGGAGAAACTTTTTCATGGAACTGAGTTAACTTTCTTAAGCTCGTTACAATCAGAACAGTTATCTGGTGAAAACTGCTCACTAGTGTTAGCAGCTATGTAAATGTGTGCAAGTCGTTGTGCTCCCTGATTATAAATGGTTGGCAGTAGGAATAAAGAATACATACACAGATTTTTAGTCTAAGCAGCCCAGAAATAACAGTTAGGACAATATTACACAAAAAAATCACCATCAAAAGTTCGATTCTTAACAGGATAAGCTTCTAACAACAGAATCCAAATCATATACACAACATAAGTTATCCATCCAGTTAAACTGCGACCAAACTACTCCCAAGCATTGTTCATCATTAAATCTCAGAAAATGGACCGGGCATACATCTCTAATTACACAATAATTTGGCAAAAAAAAAACAGGCACAAACGTGTCATGACTAACGCTAACCCCTCTACTAGATAACAGGAACAACAACAGCTGCCGTACATTCAGTCTCCAAGGACAGCGAGACAAAAGGCCGGGGTACTCAAATCCCCAATCACGAGGATCTAGGGGCTCATTACGAATCTGCACCGCGGTGACACTTTAATTTCCAATAGGACAATAAGTTCACCAGAAAATAACTGCAAATTTCGCCGTCAAATACCAAGGCGGTCGTTTCCAAACCACCACACGACAAGCCACAACAAACGCGTATCAGATCGAAAGGAGGATAGCGACCGAAGCAAGATGAGGCCAAAGAAGAGGAATCCGTCTAGCAGATCGTAACGAGGATAGTAGCTGAAGGAAGTGGGAAAGAGGAGGAGCGGCGGGACGAGGGCGCCTCACCTTGTTCGCTTGTCCCGGCGGCAGCGGCGGCGGCGGCGGCGCAGGGCGAGGTGATGGCTACGACACTAGAGCAGAGGAGGTGGGCTCGGACTTATATAGGAGCCGACGCGAGAGGCGGGCGCTGGATGGTATCGGACGGTGACGAAGGATGTAGGGGTTCGCCCGCCTCGCACGCATTTGGAAGAGTGCGGATGGAATCAGACTTGCAATTTGTTTATGTTAGAGCGTCTCTAGCAGAGCCCGTAAACATGCTAAAACCGAAAAATAACTGCCAGTTTACGGGTTTGGGCTAAAAAATGGCGCCGATCAGTGACCGTAAAAGGGCCAACACCGAAAAACTTTTTTCGGGCCGAGATCAAAAACCCAAAACGGCCTGTATTTGTAGGGGTCGCTCGAGCGAACCGAACGCTCGATCCCTATCTAGGGCGCGCTGAAATTTCAGCTGACGCAACCGCTAGCTCTCTCCCTCCCCGCGCCGCCACCACACTCCGCCGCCGCCGCACCGCCCGAGCCCCGCATCCCGGAGGTAGCGCAGGTCGCCCCGCACCCCGCCCGCTGTTCCTCGCCCAACTCCGGGTGCTGCCCCCGCCCCCGCCGTCGCCGCTCCGTCCGAATCGAGGATGAGCTCGGGCGACGAGTTCGTCGATGTCGATCTGTCGGATTCGTCGAGCTCGGACGATTCCGACCTCGACGAGCTGCTCCAGGACGACGAGATGGAGGCCACCATGCTCGTCCTCTCCGTGAAGGAGCTGGAGGACCGCGCGAAGCTGCTGAATCGGCGGCGCGGGTCCGTGGTCGGCCGGAACCACATCCAGCGGAATCGCCTCCTCGGCCACGAGCAGCTGATGGAGGACTACTTCGCCGAGGTACCTACCTATCCTCCCCATCTGTTCCGTAGGAGGTATCGCATGCGGCGTAGCTTGTTCGTCCGAATCGTCAAGGCATGCGAAGCCAATTCGAATTACTTCAAGCAACGTAGGAATGCCGCCGGGGTGATGGGTTTCAGCGCGTTCCAAAAGATCTCTGCTGCCATGAGGGTCATTGCGTATGACATCCCTGCGGATTACACCGACGAGTATCTTCGAATTGGCGAAGATACTACATCGGAGTCGGTCCGCAGGTTTGCTCGCATGATTATCAAGTTGTTTGGGCCAACGTATCTCCGAGCTCCCAATGAGGATGACACCAAACGCTTGATGGAGATAAATGAGAAAAGAGGTTGGCCGGGCATGCTTGGTAGTCTTGATTGTATGCATTGGACATGGAAGAATTGTCCAAAGGCATGGCATGGACAGTACTGTGGCAAGAGCAAAGATGCAACTATTGTACTTGAGGCCGTTGCATCACAAGATTTGTGGATTTGGCACTGTTTTTTTGGTTTGCCGGGGACACTCAATGATATCAACGTGCTGCAAAGGTCTCCTTTGTTTGCCAAATTAGCAAATGGGGAAGCACCCACTTGCAACTACAAGGTCATGAACAATGAGTACACAATGGGATATTACCTAGCCGATGGCATCTATCCGGATTGGGCAACTTTTGTTAAGTCTGTCAAGGATCCCCAAGATAGATTTGAAGCTGAATTTGCCAAAGCTCAAGAAGCAGCTCGAAAGGACATTGAGAGAGCTTTTGGTGTTTTGCAAGCAAGGTTTGCCATTGTTCGTGGCCCTGCCTGATTTTGGGACAAGAAAACCCTTGTCAACATCATGACATGTTGTGTGATTCTTCACAACATGATCATCGAGGATGAAAGAGAGTTGAGCTTGCCCTGCTTCTATGACAATGTTGACACCCGAGTGGAACCCCAACGCAATCCGGATCGCATTGAAGCTTTCCTTGAAACTCATCGGCAGATTAAGAATGCCAGTACCCATGCCCAGCTCGTCTATGATCTGAAGATGCACCACTGGCAGCGACATGGCCGTCGCCTTTGATCCTACCATTCCATTCATTTGTTTGTCACATGTATCATTGTTCAGATATTTGTTCATTTGTCCAATTTTCCGAGAGTTGTTGTAATTTGGTTGAGATATTTTTCATTTGTTCAATTTTCCCAAAACTGTTGTAATAATTTGGTTCAGACTATTGTTTATGTGTTGTAATAATTTGGATGATTATTTGATTAATTATGATAGATTGTTGTATGTGTTGCATATGAATTCTATGAAAAACCCTGCCTTTACGGGTTCGGAAAATGGCTGGCGCAGAACAGAGCCCGTAACCAAAACTGAAAAACAGAATTCTGTTTTTCAGTTTTGGTTACGGGCTCTGTTCTGCGCCAGCCATTTTCCGGCCCGTAAACATGAGTCCGGTGCACTGAACTCCGGGTTTTCGGTTCGCGTTTTTACGGGCTCTGCTAGAGATGCTCTTAGGGCATCTCCAGAGCATAGTTTTAAAAACCACACCGGTTCGATGGTTCGATCAGAAAAAACTTGAACCGAAGCTTTCTCCGGTTTTTTAAGAGTCATTGGTCCAACTACTAAAAAACTAGAAAAACTGCATAAAAATAATATTTTTTGTCACGATATGATCTTAAGAGTTAAGACCTAGAACCTTGTTCCAAATAGCCCTCATAAGGCCTAATACGAGCTCTACTACACTTTGTTTGTGATATACTGTAAAAAGTAAACACAAAATATATGATTTGATGATAAATTTTTCTAAACTTAACTTAATTATTTATTTAATTGGATGAATTTTTGTCGCTATTAAACCAGTCGAGCCACTGGTTAAACCAGTGAACCAGTAAGCCAGTCACCTCACCGGTTCACTTGTCGGTCCGGTTTTTAAAATTATGCTCCAGAGCCGACCCATTTAGGTGTTTGAAGCGGTTTGAAACAGTCTATTTGGGTTGGGCCACACACACCAAATCTCGCACGAACAGTGCCAGTCCTCCGTTTAGGTAGGGGGTGCGCGCAGCGGGGTGATCCAATTTTTGGTCCGCGTTCGAATAGTGGCCAGTTTTCTCTCGTTTTGCTTATAGTTTAGGAATAAAAAATAGATTATAACAAAATCTTAAATTAGTGTAGGATACATTACAAATAGTTTGCAAACAGGTACTTCAAATGTTTTACAACATAATTAACTAAAATCTAAATAAGTTCAAACAGGGTTGTTTCTAGGGTTGGTGACAGAGTTGTTCTCCGTATAAATCCAAATATGGTTCACCAAATCTTCATGGAGGGCAAGGTGGGTTGCCCGGTCTTGGATCTCATGATGTGTATGAAGAAATTCCTGAAAAGAAGACGGTACAGGGTTTGCAACAACCAACTCACCTTGAAAATCCCACCCCTGATCATAGACACTATCATCACGCTCCTCCTCAACAATTATGTTGTGCATGATCACACAAGCAGTCATGACCTCCCACATCTGTTGAACACTCCATAACTTAGCTGGGTGACGAACAATGGCCCAACGAGACTGAAGAACACCAAATGCTCGCTCAGCATCTTTCCGGCAAGCCTCTTGTTCTTTCGCAAACCGCCTGTATTTCTCCTCAGTGGGATTACGATGTGTCTTCACAAAAATAGGCCACTCGGGATAGATACTATCAGCTAAGTAATAACCCTTGGTGTATGTATGGCCCATAAACTCAAAGCTCACTGATGGGGCATTGCCATCCACAAGCCTACCAAATATATGGGATCGCTGGAGGACGTTGATATCATTATGAGACCCTGTCATACTGAAAAAATGCCAAATCCATAGATCTTGGCTAGCAACGCCCTCTAGTATGACAGTGCAACCCTCAGCATGACCTGAATACTGTCCCTGCCATGAAAAAGGGCAGTTCTTCAACTCCCAATGCATACAATCTATGCTTCCAAGCATACCAGGAAACCCCCTCTTCTCGTTGATGGACAAGAGTCGTTGAGTGTCCTCCAGGTTTGGCTCTCGCAAGTACTCTTCGCCGAAGACCGAAATGATAGCTCGACAAAAATTGTACATTGACTCAATGCATGTGAACTCGCTCATGCGCATGTACTCATCAACAAGATCTCCGGCTACTCCATAAGAAAACATTCGTATAGCAGCCGAGCATTTTTTATATGAAGAGAAGCCAAGTTTACCTGTTGAATACTATACACAATGCAAAGTTTTAATATAAGATACTTTATATACTAGGCTACACGAAAATGACAAAATCCGATTTCATGTTGAGACATTGCAATGTTGAAAGGTGTACTATTCACTATATAATATATTAGATTTTATCTTTTTGTGTAGCTTAGAATATAAAGTATTTCATGTTGAGACTTTGCACGATTTGTTTTAATTAATATTGGCTATCTCTGCAATTTTGTTTTGGGATTTTTTGAAACTTTGAAATATAAATTTGAAAATAAAGGGCTACATATAGCTTGGTCTATATTTATCCACTTTCCGTTGCGGATAGCCTTCAATCTATTTGCAAGCTTTGGGGTTAGGGGACGTATCATGCATTAGCCTCTCTGGCCCATGTAGCCTGCATCTTACCTCAGCATGTTCACCAGCAAACCATAGCGTATCTCATCGTCCCCTACTAGTGGGTCGGCACGTCCCCTCTTGAAGGTTGGCGCGTTTCCCTTCTGGCGGGCAGTGCCTCCCCTCCTGGATGCCAGCAAACCCCAGTACGTCTCACCCTCCCTCCCGGTGGTGGACGCCTCACCTCCCGGCGACCGGCGCCTCGCCGCCTCCCCTCCCGTCGGCCGACTCCTCCCTTCTCGGATGGAGGACGTGATGTTAGGGGCGACGAGGAATGATGAGAGAAGCTGGACGGAGAGCAGTACATGAATCCATACGGGGAGCAGGACAAGAAGCTAGTGGGTGCCTAGGTCCTTCTCGTCCCCTTTCTTTTTCAGATATTCTTGTTGGTCTGATTAGAGGATTGAGATAGATGCTTGCAGTTGATAAGTTGAGATTACTAGTTTCTTGCCTGCAATTTCAATTGCATAAAAATTTAATAGCACGAAGAATGAATTAAGATTACTCTATGACAGGTAGTAATCTTGGATCTGGCTTCTCCTTGGAGGTGGCATGCCTCCTTCTTGTTGTTCGTTGAACATCGGATAGGGCCAACGCTAACGCCGGACAAGGGCTCGATCCTCCTGAATGTTGAGGCAAAGCATGTTGTCCTCCTCGATGTCGATGAAGAAGTCGTTGATGCCCGCTACCTCAAGGAAGGCGAGTCAATCAATTCGGGATTGGTCTTTTATTTCGCTTGCCACAAGGTTGACATTGGTGAGCGCATTCTTCAACCTTATGCATGCATTAAGGATGAGTTTATTGTCACTCCTAGCCAAGTTATGAGCCCTCAGGTAATGTCCATATTGTGGGGGTTTTTCAATGTTTAATTCAGTAGTGTAAAAGATTGATCCGATGCAGTCAAGAGGGAAACTAAATATAATTTTTTGTTAATGTTTCTATAGCAGCCGAGTAGCGTTGTGGAGGCCCAGTTGCAACCCAAACAAGAGGATGCAGAGGAAGGGAATGGTCGCTTGCTAGGCAATGCTGATGAGCGAGTTGTCAACAAGGAAAATGATCCACCCTCTAAGAGGTACACTAAATGGACATCTTGTGCTTACTATGTGTAGAACCAAACTAAAAAGGAATGATGCAAAGAAGAGGAAGGATGAAGAAATAAGGAAGGAGTCCAATGAAGAGGACCCCCTTTTGCCGAGAGGTGACAAAAATACCAACTTACCCATCAACACAGAGGATCCCCATCTGTTGAGTGGCTCCGTAGAGACCCACGTGTTGGTCGACGCCGAGGAGCAAGAGGATTACTTGCTAAATGGTGCTGATGAGCGAGCTGTTGACAACGAGAAAGAGCCACGCCCGAGAGGTGTAGAACTAAGCAAGATATGAGAGATGAGAAGAAGAGGAAAAGGTTGAAGGCTATAAAGAAAATAAAGAAGGAAACGGTAATTTTGGGAAATACTGCTAATTTGTGTTAATGCTCTAGAAATTTTGGAAGTTATTCTTTGCTTGAATGATAATATGTGCACTTTTATTTTTTATCCTAGTGTAAAATTGGTGAGGTCTTTGATAGCCATGTTTGGGGCAGTGGAATCATTAAGAAAGGAAATATCCTCTCGAGCTAAATGGAGGAAGTCATCAAAACTTGTTACAACACATTTCCCATCCCTAATGGCTTCAACTTCAAGAGCATCCCTTTTACATGGTAAGGCTGAATCCACTTCAAATGTGTTCTACATCACCTAACATGTCCTACTGACAAAAATATGAATTTAAGGACCTACTATTTTTATATCTACTAAAATATGAGTATACCATATGTTGTTTGTACTGACTTCCTTAGATGCAATCCTCCTGTATCACATCACTAAAGAAGAAACTAATATGTTTTGATGTTATATAATTTATTGTGAAACGTGAGATCCAAAACTAATATATTACCTCTTTGATGTAAGCAAATATCATCCAAATTGTGTCGATAGAGATCATATATCCAGATCTGGACATGTACCATGTTATTATGGATTCATTATTGTGTTTCCGTCCCAGGCTTCATCTTAACTATTAGTTGTTTTCTTCAGTTGCTGGTCCCAAGTTTTTGAATAAACTAGTTTCTCCCGAAGACCACGCAAATTGAGATCCAAAATATGGAAAGAGGTGATTCTAATATACAAACATCGAAAACTTGTTGAAGGACAATGCAGGCACTACAATGATATCTTTGCTGCCTCATGCAGTTCAGGCACCAACCACATCCATAGGCATTTGAGAATATGCAAGTAAAGAGTAGAATATACGAGCTAGTTGCAAAAATGTGTGCCTCTGCATCATCACCTCAAGTTTCTGATGTAGGAAAATGGGAATTCAACCAATAAAGATCAAGGTGGGAGCTTGCAAACATGGTAGCTCTACATGAGTTCTCGTTCTCAACTGTAGAGTACGGTGGATTTGAAAAAAAAATCAAGTCCTTGAACCCTCTATTCAAATTGGTTTCAAGGACAACAGGTAAAAGAGGGTTGTATGGAATCTTTTAGAGAGCATAGATCAGCTTTATAAGAAGAATTGAATACATGTGGTTCCCGTGTTTCATTGAGTGCTGATATATGGACTTTATTTCAGCTGCTAGGATACTTTTGTGTTACTTTCGTTTATATTGACAAGAGATGGAGACACCGCATGATGGTCTGCAAATATACAATGTAATGTTGGAGAGTATCTAGTATTGGCACACTGAAGACAAAATATGCAGTATTACATTAGATAATGCAGCAGTCAATGCCTCAATGATGAATCATTTGAGAAGTAATTTGTACAAGAGACATTTGTTGATTGGCAAAGGTGCAATATTTCATATAAGGTGTGATGCTCATGTATTGAACCTTATTGTGCAAGATGGTTTCCTTGTGATGAAAGGAATTATTGATAACATCAGAGATAGTGTGAAATATATCAGGAGTTTAGAATCCCAAGAGGAATTATTTGAAACTATGGCTGAGAAGCTCGGTATCAAGTGTAAGAAGAAACCCTCGTTGGATGTTAAACATACTTGATGATTGAGTCAGCTTTGCCCTACCAGGATGCATTTGTTGAGTTAGGAAAACAAGATAGGCAGTTTACATTTGCACCTTCGGAAGATGAGTGGAGTATGGCTGAAGAGCTCCGGAATTTGTTCCAAACTTTTTATGTAGCAACAAAGGTGGTGTCTGGTTTGAGAGATCCAACATGGAACCGATATTTCCATGAAATATGGAATGTGAAGGTGTTGTTGAATAAATACGCAAAGAACAAAAATAAATTCATTGCATCTATGGTAGCCGTAATGTAATTTTTTTTGACAAGTACTGGAAAGATTCCTTTTTAGCCAATTGCATACCCATGATATTGGATCCGAGGTATAAGCTTTGGCTTGTTCAGTTTCGACTAAAAGCGAGCATTTGGATCTAATGCAAAAGAACATATTGCAAAGGTGGATGAGGTCATCAGGAAGCTCTTCGAAGAATACTCCCTTGAAATGGGAGATTTTATTGCTAATAGTTTGAAAGAAGAATATGATTTGGATATGGTGTCGGAAGTTGATAATCCACTGGCTGATTGGGAAGCACATCTAAAAGTGCAAAAGAAACAAGTAAAAAATGAGCTTGATTGGTACCTGAGTGAAGACCTCTTCCCTAAAAATAAAGATTTTGACATTTTGGGATGGTGGGAAATGCATGCTCCAAAGTATCATGTTATATCATGTATCGCTCGTGACTGATGTCTCAAAGGACCCATTGGGAAACCCCAAGAGGAAGGTATGATGAGCACATCAGTAAGTTTTTCCTCAGTATGAAACCAAAGTTTAATCGACCAGTAGGAGAAAGAAATCACTTTTGAAGGTTGTTGCTAGCTGACTTTGGCAAGGCGCCAGAAAACAGGCTGGTGCGTAGTTGACGAGGAAGCCTCGACGCCAGTAGCAATGTGGGACCTACACACAACACAACCAAACTACTTTGCCCCAACTTACAGTGAGGTTGTCAATCTCACTGGTTTGCTGAAAACAAAGAATTAGACGTATAGTGTGGAAAGAGTTGTTTGTTTGCAGTGAAGTAAAATAATGCTTATGAAAAGTAAATAGTGTTTGTAGTTGATGGTAATATAAATGTAAAAGAATGGACCGGGGTCCATAGTTCACTAGAGGTGTCTCTCTATAAAGATATAACATACTGGGTAAACAAATTACAGTTGGGCAATTGACAAAATAAAGAATGCATAACAATGCATGTACATGTCATGAAGATCACTATGAGATTCATTTAGGCATTACAACATAATACATAGACCGTAATCCAACTGCATCTATGACTAATAATCCACCCGCAGGATATCATCCGAACAACCCTTGGGTATTAAGTTGCAAGCAACAGATTATCGCCTTAAGCAAAGTATGTAATGTAAACAATACAATTATCCTTGAACAAAAGATTATTGTTTTTTCCCTAGTAGCAACAGCACATCTACAACCTTAGAAGTTATTGTCACTCTCACAGATTACTAGAGGCATGAACCCACTATCGAGCATAAATACTCCCTCTTGGAGTCACTAGCATCTACTTGGCCAGAGTATCTACTAACAACGGAGAGCATGCAAGATCAGAAATAACATAGACATGATAAATCAACAATCAACTTGACATAGTACTCAATATTCATCGGATCCCAACAAACACAACATGTAGAATTACATAAAGATGATCTTGATCATGATAGGCAGCTCACAAGCTCTAGACATGAGGCGCATGGAGGAGAAGATAACCTTCTAGCTACTGCTATGGACCCATGGTCCAGGGGTGGACTACTCACGCATCACTCCGGAGGCAGGCATGATGATGAAGAAGGCCTCCGGTGATGATTCCCCTCTCCGACAGGGTGCCGGGAAGAGCTTCTAGACCCTCTTGAACTCGGGTCCATGACAGTGGCAGCTTACAGTACTTTTCATGGATAGATGTTTGGGCCTTTAGGTTTTCCCGATGAAGTGAATTTATAGGCGGAAGGGCGATGTCAGAGGGTGGACGAGGGGCCCACACCAGGGTCTGGCGCAGCCAGGGGTGGGGCCGCGCCACCCTATGGTGTGGCCGCCTCCTGGCCCTCCTCCGTCTCTCCTTTAGACTCCGTCTTTGTGTCAGATAAATAGGAACTTCGGCTTTCGTTTCGTCCAATTCTGAAAATATTTCCTGTGTAACTTTTTTGAAATACAAAAACAGCAGAAAACAAGAACTAGCACTGTGGCATCTTGTTAATAGGTTAGTTCCAGAAAATGCATAAAAACACCACGAAGTGTAAACAAAACATAAAGCAATTAGTGTAAAACAAGCATGGACCATAAAAAATTATAGATACGTTTGCAACGTATCAGTGACGTGCTAGCTTTTCAAGCATCAACCGTAGCATCCGAATCTGCTTTTAGCACTGGCTAGAGAGTAGCTAGTGATTATAGAAGCAGACTGTCAAGCAATACCATCGAGGGGTTGATTTTCTTGCAGGATTGGCTACACGCCATGGGTGAGTTTTCATAATGCTTTGCACTAGGATAAAAATGAACTTTGCTAACTTGAAGACATATATTCAATGTTGTAGACCCATCATGCTTGAAGACAAAAACCATCACAAATCTTGTTATATGAAGAGTGCCAGGTAACTCCTAATGTTGACTAAACTGTCATATCCATGTTGCAGATTATTGAATCCCTAGTGGAATACTCTTTGTTTATTTCTAGATTCCTGTGACAATGCCAACAAATCCTTTGGAGTGTGTCCCAGATAATTGAAAGGTATTATCTGCTGTAGTTTCTGTTACTCGGTGGTTTATTGAAGTACTAGCTCACGAGATATTGCTATTTAGATTTGGGAGTATCCTTATAAGAAGTGTGTTAGTTACTTTAGTTCCAAATTCTTATGCCAGCATATCAGATGTTATTGGTTGTGGTTATTGTATTAGCTTCTTGTTTGCTTTAAATTTCGTAGTATTTTGGTCTCAATTCTGTATTAACAATTATCTGCAATCACGATAAATGAATGTAGTTGGTACTATTTGGTTCCTTCAATTTAAATAGTTTGTTCTCTTACATGTGTAGAAATTCTTCCATAGTATATTCTGCATTTCCTTACTTATAAGATATGAAGCCATAGTAACGGTTCTTTCCTAATTTGATAACCACAATTCCCTATCCATGATCATGCTCTGCCAAATACTTTCCCAAAACTAAATTGCACTTCCACACTGCTACAACTTGGCACATAACTGATCAACTGAGTTAGTTTAAGCCAATTCATTCATGTCCTTGCCGTTTCAGGCACCATGAAGCAAACCATATTTCACACCACACCTGGTTAACCTGGATTGCCAACTCTTCAATAGTATCTTCTGCACTTCAACGCAGTATTTCCATTTTGTGTGTATTTTATTCATTTTGACTCTATCTTTTTCACTTTTCATATATTAAGCTATCAAGAAATCTCAACGATGCACAAGAAAAATTACAGAAGCAACATAAAGTTTTAGACTATTTACTAAAGATAGCAACATGGAGTTTCGTTGATCATTTCCTTTATACACAATTGCAAACAAGCAGACATAAACATCAAGCTTCAGAGCTGGACATTTCAATAGTGAGGGTCATTTGTATCACACATATTTGACTCATGTTTTTGTACTCCCTCCAACCACTAATATCTGTCTCTACATGAATGTATCTAGATATATTTTAGTGTTTAGATATATCCATGTAAAAACAGATTTTTGTGGCAGGGGGGGGGTACTAAAAAACTATTGTATAGGAGTTTTGATTAGTCCTGAAATCAATTTTCATGTGCGCGGTAATATCATGGGACAGCTTGAAATGAGAGCTGCCTATGCAGTCATGCTGAAAAACACTAGGTTGGTGTCTATAACACTCGTTCAATGCCATTGCCTGTAAATTCCATGCCTTAGATTTTCAGAGAGAAAACGGAGATACAGATAGTCCGCAAATTAGCCTGTGATGCCTATGAAGCCCGCTTGCTTTATTTAGCGGGCACCTGCTTATCCGGCCAAATTAAGTCGTGGACCTTACAGATGGTAGGAGGAGCTATGCAAAGTAGCCCACTTGCATCTCGAGGGAGGGTGATAAGGGAAACTCCAACAGTGACCTAACAGGCCATCCAAATCATTCCACGGGGCCTGATGGTAAGGATCAATGAGGATCCGTAAATGGATTGCATGGTCAATTCTATCCAGCTGCTTCCAGTCTCGACCCAAATTTGGGTTAGGTTTGCGGTGCTCCAACAATCACCTGGTCCACACAGCAGTGAAGTAGATAATTTTTCATTCATATTCTTAGCAGCTCTAACAATTAAACAAACATTAACCTAAGCTAAACTACCGGCACCAACATCGGTGTAGCTTTCGGCGCCCTCACTAGCTTCGCCCAGCATGCCATCAGTGCTACCTTGGTCCTCGCATGCTGCCGCGTCGCTGGAGGTTCCCTAGCCTTGGTTGTCGGGGGCCTTCACCCCTTGGACCCCACTCTGCCGTGGCTTCGTTGGCCCGACGCATCCTCAAGCCTCCATCTGGGAAGACCGGATGTGGACTGCATACTGCCGTGGCATGTATATCCATCAGTGCCACTGCATCCGCTTCCACAGAAGCCTCAATCTCAGCAACCTTTGCTTGTTGTCACGCTGCCATTATTGCCGCCGCCTCCCGCGGACAGTTGGCTATCGTCTGAACGACAACCAAGGTAGCCCATTGTGGGCTGCTTCTTTGCCTCCAGCATGGACTGGAGTGCAGCCTGTCGGCGGGCGGCCTCCTCTGCCGCCCGACAAGCCTCCATGTCTGCCCAATCCCGTTGCTCGGTCACCATGAATAAGTGGTCACGCTCCTCACGGTTCATCGTCTCACGCGATAGCTGGAAGATGCTATCCTCGATGGAGGCGAAAGACGCCTCCAGAGCCTGCTGGCACACGCTTTGGAAGGACTCGAGGATGGCATCCTACTCTGCGATTGTCGGTGCTTGCAAGTCTTGTGGACTGCTAATGGCTGTAAAAAGAGCCATTTTTATCCATGTATAAAACCTAATATTAGTCAAGTAATTGATAAAATATTTCTCTCACCTTTCTATTAATGACTAATTATTACAAAGATGTGCAAATACATTCTTTTATTTTTCCTTTGCGGATGTGGACACCTTTTGGGCAAAATTAAGGCCAATTAATGAATATTTACGAGTTGCCAATATTCCCAAGTCAATGTGAACATGGAGCCAAGATCCAGAAGCTTTGGCGAGCATTGGTACAGGCGCAACCCACCCATACTTCCTTCCACCGCCTCTATCAGGTCAACCCAAAAAACTATCATGAAGGGACCAGTATATAATTCAGAACACAACCGCCGCAAACACCGAAAACAGGGAGACACCACAGAAAAGAGTCAGACATAGATCCGAGATCCATTTCATCTAAGGAGAGGGGAACGTCACTGTCGCCATCTCCATCCCTCTAACCCTCCATCGCCATAGACACTACTTGTAACCGTGATCTTTTCACACAGCATTGTAAGACTATTCTATATATATCTTGAATATTTTAATACAATGATTACGATTGTTGATCTCATCATGTGTGAGTAGTCCTCACGGGCTGAGGGTTGAGGCCTAGACTCGCAGCTAGATGTGCACATTTACATATGGGTATGGTGTTTAATTTGTCATTTGTGATTTGAAAGATTGTATCCTTGTCTCCTACCTCAATCTAGGACCTGTCAGGTACCCAAGAGCCCGATGATCAAATCAGTATTGAGGTGAGATTAGTGGAGAGCATCTTCTTCAAGTGAAACCCAGTGAAAATAGGGGGAGTATAGTAGTTGACTCGAGATCCACTAGGGAGTAAATGGTGACGTCATTGATCTTAAGGCTTTGGTCTGTGCACATGCAACTTAATAACTGTCGCATGACCAGCTCGAATAGATTGCCGTGGTTGGACCAAAAGTGTTATAGCCATAAGTGGCTTGCGGAAGCTATAGTGTTTTAGGATGCGTCGCCCACATGATTCTTATCCTTGCTGAATTAACATTTGAAATTATCAATTATCTTGCATCCCATTTTATATTGCATAGCTATAAGTGAAACCTTAGGACTATTTCCATCATCTACACACAATCCAACATTAAACGCGAAGGTTTGGTGAGATGAAGATACTACTAGTCATCAAGGTCTTGCTAGAGTAAATCACCACAACATTTGCTTCCATAGGATTCGATATAAACCTAGGTCTACTAGGGAAAAAGAAAGCTATACTACATCGATATTCCGGATCAAAGGTATCAACTGCTCTAAGGCAACCTGGCTGATCTAGGCCTAGGTGGTGGGAATGTGGCGAGGCATGGTTGTGGTTGATGCTATGGATGTGGCTGGATATGTGGCAGTCCCTCCCTGATGGCTCAGTTTATATAGGCGTCACGCCCAGGGTGGGAAACGAGAGAGAATTGGCGCAATGAGAGGGAAAGGGAAATGCAAAGGCTGCCATTAATCACTGATTAAGGTCATGTCATCACCATTAATCTCCTCAAACCTGCTCTGATTGTATCAGGATGGACCACGGGCCCCACAAAAGGGTCAGCCTTTTGGGTGCACATTCAGTCCACAAACGAACCGTGGCATCTGGGCTATCCACAGACCACCACAAAATTGGACCATTTAAGTGTCCAGTTTGCGGGGCACCATTGGAGTTGCCCAAAAACGAGTGATCTCTCCAAGTCTATTTGATGTGTGTGATCTTGTCTGAACTCCCAAATTGTCACGCATATTTATAACAATAAATAGAGAAGTGGCAATGACATGTTGTTCCCTCTCCTCTCCTTTTGTCCCCGTTCCTTTTGTTCCTGATTTCGTTTGCCGGAGTTTGTCACCGAGGAACCTACGAGGGAAAACCAACTTCAACAGGAGCGTTAACTCATAGGTGAAGAGTTGCTAGGCAAGGATGCGGAGATCACATAAAAGAGCATCCTCGCAAATGGAGGGCATGGATATCGGTCCAACCCCACCTAACAAGGATAATACTATCAAATGAGCCCTAGGACAATAGAGCCCTAGAAGTGCTGACCATTAGATATCACAATAAAAAAAGTGATGGAAACACTTTTACTCTTTAATTGGCACTAGTTGGGACTCCAAGTGTAGGGTGATACTAGTTAGGACTCCAAGTGTAGAGTGATACAGCAAGTGTAGATTTCCCCACAAGGGTAACTCGAGGGTTTATACCGAACTCTCGGAAAAAGTGGCGGTTCTATTCCTTGCCCTCTTCAAGCCATATGCACTAGCCAAACAATAGTTTTGTGCCCCGAAGTTACTAGAGTGTGTGTCAGGAACTCACGGCATGTAAGAAATATCAAACTTAACTTAATAAGTAAAGGTAACAAACAAAGATATTTTTTATTCTCGAATTTAATAATAACTGAAAAGAAAACACAAATTAGTGTGAAGACTTTTCTTGTGGCTAAAAGTGGACCGGGGATCATGGTTTCACTTGATCTCTCTCTCATAAATATAGTAGTGGCGATAAGGCTTAAAACAACAAGTTAAGAGCATGAAAAGAAATACAAAGTTATCGATAAGCATAGATATGGGGCATCATGTTCAATCATAGAGTTGATGAAACACAACCCTTTAATACTCCTATAGCAAGGAAAAACTTCCTCAGGATATATTTAATAGATTATTGCCATAATATCTATAGCATAATGTTGAACAGAATTGCGCTATCCCTAGTGAGGCAATCAACGGGAAGGTAAAACCATGGTAGCACCTAGAATTTTTCCCAGGGTAATACAAATATGGTCACAATCATGATAGGAAGATCACCTGACTTTAATTAATGAAGCATAATAGATATACTGATACAAGTTACTTCCAGAATCTCATAGTCTAGGGATGAACTACTCCCTCTTCATCATGGTGATGAAGGAGATGATGTTGATGGATTTGAATGGTCAACCGAGAACGGCTTCGGCAGCGTCTCACCTCATATCCTTGTAGTCTAGAGATTAGTTTAATGTATTTTGAGTTTCTCCATCACCTCCTCACAAATTAGTCGAAGGGGTCGTATATATAGTCAGTTTTAGGTCAAGACACATCCTTAGAGCCTAATAAAAAAGGGAAAATGGCCCATGAGGCGGGAGATGGAATCCACCACATGACTAGAAGTAGGGGTCGCGTGGTGCACCCTCGTTTCCCCCTCGTGGCATTCTGTGTTGGCTTCTTCCACCCATTTGATGTGTTTCCTTGAAAAATGATGTACCAAAAATATTGGATCTGTTTGACATTCGGAAGGTTCCTAAAACTCAAAAATATGAAAAACAGGGATTCTTGTTCTAGAGAGTTAAAACCAAAATAAAGGGGGTCGTTTAGAAAATCCCTAAAAACAATGTAAAACAAGTCTAGGTCCTTAGATTACTATAAAATATAAAGGAATATGATCTAATAAACCATAAAGTTCATGGATGCATTTCATGCATCGACATCACCTAGCTTAACCTATGCTTGTCCTCGAGCATAAAGGTGATAAAAGACATGAACTTTGGAGTTTATTAACTCATCAATAGATAAAATTCTTCAAGACATGATTGCTGCAACTCTAAAGTATAAAGTGATTAGTGAAGAGTATGAAACAAAGCAATCAATGACCATTTAACAATATTTCTTATGAAATTCAAACATAGGCAATAAGATAACCTGCAAAGTACTCTTTCAACATGCCGTTGCACAATGAAGCAAACTTTATGTATGCTTTATGTAGGTATGGTGGATGTGTTAGGAAATGGGGATCCTAAGTTGGTCAGGAATATTTTAGTATTTTGTGGATTTTCAAGGCAAGCTTTCTTCTCTTTCAAGAGGTAGTAAAAATGCTTTAAACATGATGCAAAAGTCTAGAGTCTAGAGAGTACTAAGTTTGTGGGCACGTACAAGTACAAAATAATTATAAACTTGCAATTCCCCATGCTAAATCAATTTACTTAAGAAGTGGTTCCAATATTTTTTATTTCTTCAAAACTTTGGCACTCCCCCATCCGTTTCTTTTTACTTTCCATGGTTAACCAATTTTTTTGGGTGCCCACCTTCTTTCACAAACTTGGAGGAGTGCCTTCTTCTTTTTCTTTTGGACCAGGAATCCCTTGCAAATTTGTTCATTCAATAGTAGTTCTAAATATTCTTCATGTTATAAGAACATTAATTTGTTTTGCACATTTTGGAAAAAGAAGTACGCTAACAAGAAGTATGCTAACTTGTCCATAATCCATCAATAAAAAAATATACCAAGGAGTTATATCAATCATACCTTTTCTCCTTATAGCTATTGCCTCCCTTCCTCCAAATTTTTTCTCTACCAACTATCTCTTCTTCTCCTTGTTCTTTCCTTTGGTAGCACAAAGATATATCTAATAGGCTCGCAGATTAAGGTGTTCTTCATAAAAAATTGTTATGGTACTCAAAACTAAAAAATTAAACACTCCAAGCTTAGTGAAATTCTCATAGTACTCAAAAAACAAAGTTTACAAATTTGTAGACCAAGATTATGTTGATGTACAGGGGTGCCTAGTGCATCCCCAATCTTATGGATTTGACTGTACTTGGATAGAACTTTATTTGATGTGGCTTCATTCCCTCAGAGAAAACTTTTCCACTCTTTAGATTGCCACTAATTGGGACTCACCGGATACTCTTTAAATTTCCACTAATTGAGAGTCACCAGATACTCTTTAAATTGCCACTAATTGGGACTCCAAGCATAGAGTGATGAAGCACATATAATTTTACCCACATGGGTGACTCGAGGGTTTATATTAAACTCTTGGGGAAAAATGGTGGTTCTCTTCCTTGCCCTCTTCAAGGAACCCACAACAGCAAACAACAATTTTGTGCCCCCTGATACGTTGCAAACGTATATATAATTTTTGATGCTCCATGCTTGTTTTACACCAATTGCTTTATGTTTTGTTTACACTTCGTGGCATTTTTATGCATTTTCTGGAACTAACCTATTAACAAGATGCCACAGTGCTAGTTCCTGTTTTCTACTATTTTTGTGTTTCAGAAAAGTTACACAGGCAATATTCTCGAAATTGGACAAAATGAAAGCCAAACCTCATATTTTTCCCGACATGAAGACGGAGTCCAAAGTAGAGACGGAGGAGGGCCAGGGGCTGGCCACACCATAGGGTGGCGTGGGTCCCCCTAGTCGCGCCACTAGGTGGTGTGGGCCCCTGGTCCACCCTCTGACATCGCCCATCCGCCTATATATTCTCTCCGAGGCAAAAACCCTAAATCGTCTAGTCTCTGTCCATGAAAAGTTCCGCAGTGCCGCCACCATCAAAGACCAATTTCGGGGGACAGAAGTCTCTATTCCGGCACCCTGCCGGGATGGGGAATTGCCCCCGGAGCCATCTCCATCGCTCCACCGCCACCTCCATCGACGTTGCTGACTCCCATGATGAGGAGGGAGTAGTTCTCCCCCGAGGCTGAGGGCTCTATCGGTAGCTATGTGGTTCATCTCTCTCTCCCATGGTGTGATCTTTATGTGATCATGAGCTTTATATCTAGTTGAATTAGTAGATGTTGCTCTTCATCTGTTATGCTACTCAAGTGGTTTTATTAGTGTAATCTCCGGAGACACCTTGTCCCACGATGTGAAGTTGACAGTGTGCGCATCGTGTGTGGCTCTTAGGCTAAAGTTTATAGTAATACTTATCATGAGTTATGATTTGAGTTGGATGTCTCTATGAATTGTGGTGTTTGTCTGGAACCTTCTAGTGCACTCAAGGTGATAGTGTGAGGTAATCTAGATTGGGGAATGCGAACTTTAAGGAGTGATATTATAGCCCTACACATGATTAGTGTTCTTTATCTAACCAGAGAGTAGTTCAGTGTAGCATAGTGAAGAATGATATTTATGTGTTCAATTATGTTATCTTTGTTGAGAGTGTCCACTAGTGAAAGTATGATCCCTAGGCCTTGTTTCTAAGCATTGAAACACCGTTTACAACAAGTTCTGCTACATGTTTGCTCGAAGCAATTTTTATTTCAGATTGCAATTACCACTAATAATCATCCATATTACTTGTATTTCACTATCTCTTCGCCGAACTATTGCACCTATGCATCTGACAAGTGTATTGGGTGTGTTGGGGATACAAGATACTTCTCATATCTTAATTGCAAGGTTGCTTGAGAGGGATACCTTTGACCTCTTCCTCCCTGAGTTCGATAAACCTTGGGTGATCCACTTAAGGGAAACTTGCTGCTGTTCTACATGCTGAAATATTGGGCCTTTCAGTATGGGCCCATACTAGATTTCAGAAATTCCTAGAAATATCAAAGCCCATGTGTGTAAGCCAATGTGACATGCATCCCAAGTTTTTGGCTGCAGAAAGGCAAGAGGTGGGAGCTAAGTTTAGTCCCACATGGGAAGTTGGGAGAGATGTAGACCAACATATAAGGTGCGGTGTTGCACCACTTGGTAAGTGAGTGAGAAGAGAAGTGCCACACGTGCGCTCCTCCTCCTCCTCGCTCGCTCGTCTCATCTCGACTCGACACAACACGACATGACACATCACGACGCACGCGCACGCCGCGGTTTGCGGAATTGAGCCTCAGAGCCGAGTTTATCTTTTTGCTACATAGGAAAACCGAGGGTTTGACCGAGTCCTTGACGGACGCATCACAGCTAGCCGGTTCGGGTTGCTCCCGGATCATGGGCTATTGTAACCAACTCGGGCGTGCGACGTGGGTGTGGCCCACGTTGCCTAGGGTTTTCCTCTGCGCGCCTATATAAACTCTTGCCCGGCTACCGCCACGATTTTGCCACCTCTCGCTGCTTGTGCTGCCTCCGTAGTCTACTCCATCCCGAGCGCTGGCGTGCACCGGCGAACGGGAGAGCAGGTCTCCAGAACCACTCGCCTTTGCAATCTTGTACGGGAGAGGGCGAATTAGGTTTTTGGGAAGCGCTCTGCACGACTGCTTGAGTTCTTCATCACGGGTCATCTTCCATCCAAGTCGGGCGGTGCTGCCTACCACCATCTTCATCGTCGTCTACTTCAACCAATCTTCTCCAACGTTGTCATCAACAATGTTACTGCAATGACTACATCTGCAAGTGAACGGTATGTGTGGTGTACTGCTGTTTGTATGTTCATCATGTTCTGTGAGTACATGTTTCACTGCTACTTGTTTCTGTTCATCTTGCTATTTAGTACATCTAGTATGTTTGAGTTACATGTGGTAGTTGCTGGTATTGTCATGCTTAATATTTTGGAATTAATTAAGGAAATTGTGCCTAATTATCCAACAATCCAAAAACCTAATTGCAGGCAATTTCTTGAATTATCAATGGCTGGTTTTACCGATGCACTGAGGCTGGACAAGTTTACCAGTGTGCACTTTAAGAGGTGGCAGTACAAAGCTGAGCTTTGGCTGACCACGATGAAAGTGTTCTAGATTAGTAAAGGAAAACCTGAAGGAACTATATCTGACAAGGATCAGAAAAAGTTGAAGGAAGCCAATACTGTCTTTGTGGGATGCATTTTGAGCATTCTTGTTGACCGTCTGTGTGATGTGTTTATACACATAAAAGACAGGAAGGAGCTCTGGGACGCACTAGATGCCAAGTTTGGTGCTGCAGATGCTGGCAGTGAACTGTACATCATGGAGAGCTTTCATGATTTCAAGATGACTAAGGACCTTCCTGTAGTTCAACAAGCTCATGAGATACAGTGCATTGCCAAAGTGCTCGAACTCCTTAAGTGTGCCTTACCCAACAAGTTTGTGGCGGGTTGCATTATTGCTAAGTTGCCTCCTTCATGGAGGAACTTTGTCACATCTCTCAAACACAAGAGACAGGAGATATCAGTTCAAAATCTGATAGCGTCCCTTGATGTTGAGGAGAAGGCTTGGGCTAAGGACACTACTGAGAAAGGAGAGGGTCATGCTACTGCTAACTTTGTGCAGAAAGGTAAACCCTTAGGCAAGAACAAAGGGAACTTCAAGCCCTCTTTCAACAAGCCTGTAAAGACTACAACCTTCAAGAAGAAGAAGCCGAACAGGGACAGGAGTGATCTGACTTGTTTCACTTGTGGAGAGCCTGGCCACTTTTCCAAGGACTGCCCAGATCGCGCAGACCGCAGAGGGAAAAAGGCCAAGAATGTCAATGTTGTGACTGCTAGCAATACTGATGGGTATGGTAATTTATTTACTGTTCTTTCGGTATTTCAATCTCCCTCTTGGTGGATTGATACGGGTGCTAACGTTCATGTGTGTGCTGACATCTCTATGTTCACTTCTTACCAGGCCGCACGGGATTCCTCTGTCCTAATGGGCAATGGGTCACATGCCTCTATTCGTGGTGTTGGCACGGTAGATCTGAAGTTCACTTTGGGGAAGATTGTGCAGCTAAGGAACGTGCAGCATGTCCCTACTATGAACAAGAATCTTATTAGCAGTTTCCTTCTTTGTAGAGATGGGTTTAAGGTTGTTTTAGAGTCGAATAAGGTAGTTGTTTCTAAGCATGGACAACTTATTGGAAAAGGCTATGAGTGCGGAGGCTTGTTCCGCTTTTCACTTTCAGATTTTTGTAATAAATTAGTGAACCATATTTGTGGCGGTGTTAATGATGATACCAGTGTTTGGCATTCTCGTTTATGTCACATTAATTTTGGTTTGATGTCTCAGTTATCCAGCATGAGTTTAATTCCGAAATTCACTATTGCCAAAGGTTCTAAGTGCCATAGTTGTGTGCAATCAAAGCAACCTCGTAAGCCTCATACGGCGGCCGAGGAGAGAAACTTGGCACCTCCAGAACTCATAAATTTCGATCTATGCGAGATGAATGGTGTGTTGACAAAAGGTGAAAAGAGATATTTCATGACATTGATTGATGATGCAACTAGATTTTGCTATATTTACTTGTTGCGAACTAAAGATGAAGCTTTAGACTACTTTAAAATTTATAAAGCCAAAGTTGAAAATCAACTAGAGAGAAAGATCAAGCGTCTTAGGTCGGATCATGGTGGAGAGTATTTTCCTAAAATCTCTGACGAATTCTATGAGGAACACGGTATTATTCATGAGAGGACGCCTCCCTACTTGCCATAATCTAATGGGGTGGCCGAGAGGAAAAACCGCATGCTATCTGACTTGGTGAATTCCATACTCGACACTGCTGGTTTATCGAAGGCATGGTGGGGGAGGCTTTGTTGACTGCATGTCATGTCCTGAATAGAGTTCCTAACAAGAATAAAGAGAAAACCCCTTATGAGGAGTGGGCCATCACTTTCGTATTTGCGCACTTGGGGATGCTTGGCAAAGGTCAACATTCCCATCCCAAAGAAACGCAAACTCGGACCAAAGATGTAGCGCCCTACCTTTTGCTAAAGGCAGAACTCCTGTGTTACTGTGCCAATCCACGGATCAGTAGATAGCACCACAGTACAAAATATAGTAATCCTTGCAATAGCATCAATATTACAACATAAATCTAGTTACATAGGTCTTCAACCTTACGAGTACACAGCATAAAGCATAGTTGAAATGAGCCTCTATCTTCATCACGTGCCACAGGAAGACATATTGGAATGTAGACTCGAGATCCTACTAGTCGTTCCTTATCCGAATAAAAACCTGCACGTTTAAATATGCAGCCCCAGAAGGGTCAGTACAACAACGTATTGGCAAATGACACATATTTGGTGGCGTTTGTGAAAAGACTATACTACATGACATTTGGCTAGTGGATCTTAAAGGCTAATTTGCATAAAGCCAATTTTATCCTATAATACTTTTCAAAATCTTTTTATCAAAATTTTACTTATGAAGGGTTGAAATAACCCCCATACATTACATACTGGCTAGTATGTAGTTTCTGGGCGAAACTCAACATAGTTTTGAAACAACAGAAACCACCACCCCTCGGAGTGTATGGCCCTGAGCTTCTCCTGACTGTTTCTAGTCAAGTTTTAAAGCATTCAGAAACGGTGATGAGATTCTTCCGAACATTCCATGACTAGAGACTCAATTGTCCATAACCGAGGACATGGCTAAACGCTTAGATTTTAACATCTTGCAAGGGTTGTGCACTTTCACCTTAAGACTCATTTTACCTCCATAAATAAAATGAGACAAGACCTTTCAGAAAAAGCATTCAACCATCTGGATCTGACCGTACCCCTATATTTTGCTACCACCTGCTGTCAGTACCCTATGGCTGAACCCTTAATCCTACTCAATCAAGACAGAGCCCATAATGTCATAAGGCTGCACTGGAAGTACATCTACTCATGGAAGACACATTAATCTCTTTAATCCTGAGCGGCCATCCCGATCAGTATCCTGAGTACACATCCTGTTACGAGGCATGTGCCCCAGAACCCACCTGCTTCACCTCCATCACAAACCAATCCACCCAAGTAGTTCATTTTAGTTGAAGTTGTTAATTTATTTACAAAACAACTTTTCATGTGATCACATCATAGCATCAATATTCATGTACTTTAGCATCCTACCGAGTGGGGTTCAGGGATAGCTACTCACTACTAGGATCTAGCAATTTATAAAACAGTAGAATATTCCACCTATCATGCATACAACTAAAAACGCTAATGCAGTAGTAAAAATAGGTAGAAGATATGTGTGTCACTTGCCTTTTGAAGATCACAATCTTTCACTCTTCTCAACTAAGCATGTAGCTCTTCGCACAAACTATAGCACAAAATAACACAACATAAACATACAATAAAACACAAACAAACAAGACAAACAATTAAAAGGTGTTTATTTAACAATTTAGATTTATTAGGATATTGTGATAGGATAGATATGGCAAAAGAAATGCGAATTGTGATATATGTATTTGAGAGCTTAGTTGGAAGATTCATAATGATGGGAGAGAATTGGACTAAACAAGATATAATTGATATAGTCTATATTCTTTACCAAAGTATGAATAGAAGTTGGAACAACTCATGTGAATTTGGATCACATAAGAGTTAAATAGTGCAATAGCAACACTATTGAATAAGTGTGACAACAATTATTCTTAAATAGCATTTATTACACTTAGGCATTGGGCAAGAGTTCATATAGCATTGAAGTACTCAATTAACTCACTTGCAAATTGAATAGTTCAATACATGCAAACAAGATTAAGTGAACTCAAGATTGGGTATGGGTGGATGATATTTAATAATATGGCTCAAAGGGTTCATTGGACATGGAATATGGATAGGTGCTATGATGGTAGAATTAAATCAACACCACAATAGCAAAGTAAAATCTAGGGTTGCAATGTATTCACACTATACTCAATTAACACAATTGTAATTTGAATACATGTGAACTAGACAAGATAGATTTAGATAAATATGATATGTGTCAAGGTGGTGTCAAGATGCTATTTGATATCTAGTTATGATCATAGGAATTACTTTTGCACAAAAGAAACAAGCTGATAAGAAATAGAATTAATCTATGAAGGAAAATACTCAATTTCTCATATTTGAATTTGAATAATTGTGAAGTGATTCAAGAATATTTGGAAGTGGTACTAATGAATAGCTTGCAGTAAAACAAAGCTACTGCAATTGGATTCATCCTAAAATAAATTTTAGAACTCAGATTATAATCAAATTAGTGATTTGGACAAATTTGAATGCACAAAGTGTGTGCGCATATCAACTTTGATGTTTCTTGATTCTATGATGTTCTACATGATTAGAGGATTCCAGGGACTACAAATTTGTAATTTTTGGATGGACAGAATAAAAGATATGAGTTAATTAAGTTAACAGATAGGTTTGATTCAATTTGTAAATGAATTCAATTTGAATACTGAAACTATGAAGTTTTATTGCACTAATGGATTCTACATGTCATAAGCTTTCCAATAACATATTATTTGTAATTTTTGAACTTGTGAAACAAAATATATGATTTTCCAAAGATTAGGCACAAATCAGATTCAATTTTCTATTTTGAATCGAGTTTGAACCAGGATCTGACACATGGCGTGTTATTACTGGCCGGTATCAATTCATTTGGATCTTGAATCTGCGTCGTTAAATCTAAAGAGGATTGGACGCACGAGATCAACCGATACCGGTTCAGTTTAAGTGATTGGTTCTGGAGCGTTGGATTAGGATCGGACGACCGAGAAAAGCGGAAGGAGATCTCACCGGCTAGGGTTAGGGTTCCATCAAGGGATCGCCAGCGAGGCATGCAGGGATCAAGCTCCGGCGGAGCTCCGGTGACCTCTGGCACTGGAGAAAACATGGACGTCGTTCAGCTTGGCGAGGGGAATCCGATGGTATGGTCGGCGTCCTCAATCGTTTCCAGAAGAGGGGGAGGGAGATGGCTGGAGATGTAGGCGCATCGGTGATGCTTCGGTCGTCGACGAGCGCGTAGATCCGCTGCAGTTAAAACGAGGGAAAAGCGTCAGGGAGAAGCACAGAGTCGAGAGAGGAAGGTTAGGAGCAGAAGGGGGAGCTCGTGCTCACAGGTGGCGTCGAATTCGACGAAGAAAGGCGGCGGCATCTACAGATCTTCGGCGACAAATTCATCGGCTTGGAGTGGGTCTTCACGAGAAAAGAGAAAAGGAGGTGAGGGAGGGGTTCTAGGGCTATTTATAACCAGCCGGTTTCATGGAGAGGAAGGTAGGGTTCGGCAGGGGAGGAGATCGGACGGAGGGGAGGTGTCGGGCTCGGGCAGGGCTCTGTCTAGAGGAGGGAGATGATCCCAATAGGTAGGGCCCACCTGTCGGTGGAAGAAGGAGGGGGAGAAGGTACCCTTTCGGGTCTAGGCGTTATTGGGCCGAGACCGATTCTGAGGCTGGGCCGAATCGGTCCCCTGCGGCCTTTTATTCTTTCTTTATTTCTTTTCCTTTTCTATTTTCTGATTTCTGATTTGTTTCATATATTTTGCAAATTTTGATTCAAAACAGTTCAAACAAATTTCTAAATTCTTCAAATCTTCAGTACCGTGTTTTAAACCAGTAAGTAACAAGTTTTCAAAAATAAAACATGATTTTTAATAAAACCTTATGAATTTAGAAAAGAACTTTGCTTGCATAATAGAAATAGAATTAGGGTTTGGAAATAAATCTTTATAGAATTTAGTGACAATACTTTATAAAAATAATGTTTGAAATTATCTTTCAAACTTAGTTTTGAAAATGGAATCTTTACTAAACACAACACCCTTTTGGCTATCATTCCTTTGCAAGCAAGCTTTCATAGGTTTGAATAAAAGAATGAAAATAATATTTTGATACTTGGTCTTTCTCAAAGAAGTTCTTCAAGAAATAATAGAAAGTTTGAAATAGTTTTTATAATAAAGCCTTTAAATAAACTCAAAAAAATTTAAATCCCTGTGAAATTTCAATCAATACAAGCAAAACAAAAGCAAAAAATTTCACTCCAAAATTTGATAAATTCTTGGGATGTTACAGACTACCACCCTTAAAAGAAATCTCATCCCCGAGATTGGAAAGGCTTGAAAGAAAGATAGGTTTTGGGTTACCTAGGTGGCTACCACCCTTAAAAGAAACTTTTGTAGGTAGTCTAGGTCCTTGGTTTTAACCATAAACACCTTGGTCTTGACTTGGCACTGGGTCATCTTTTGACTTGGCACTGGGTCATCTTTTGAACCCATAGTTAGTCTTCATCTTCATTTACAATAGGTGGGTGTCTATTCACAAGCTTGGACATCAACCTTCCTCAAGGGTTGCTTGGGCATAACCTTGCTCCCTTGTAGAGCTTCTATTCAACAGGGTAGTTGTTGAACTACTTTGGACACTGAAGAGTCACTCTTTGGGTCAATCAGAAGACCAAGCTAAGAGGTCACTTGTCTTCATCTCAGCCTCCTAGTCAACTTCCTTGGAGGTTCTTCATCTTATGGTTCCTTCCTTTATGAATACCATTATGTTCAAATTTATGATACCATTCTGTTCTAGTAACCATTCTGTTCCTGTGGTGTTATCCATGTTGATAAACATCTTCCATTGCGAGTCTTTCTCAACAGAAAGCTTGGAGTTCATCCTTACCGTATTCCTACGTGTTGGCAGCACTTGCCTACTATAAGGGTATAATATCCTACCTTCCTAAGGTTCAAGCTTAGCAACATTGTCTCTTGTAGGTATGTCTCTCTAGGTTTGCAAAGCCAACATTATGAGAGCGAATAATAAGAGTAGTAAGAATGGAGATCAATCCATTCTGCACCCAAATCATTACTCCATACATGGTTTATTAAACCTCGTATTCTAACTCTTGGTCAACCTTACTAGTTTTGACAAAGTTTTTTCTTAGATACGGACTCAAAATTCCAAATCCCATTTTTGAATTTTGAAAACAAAATCTATCGTTCCTTCGCTAGAGGTTTGCGTGAACTCTCGCATGGCATTACTCTTGAGTTGCAGATCCTCAGATTTGCCATTTCTTGAAGAGAGATAAATCCATTCCATTAAGTCAATCATTGCTCTTACATGTCCTTTCAACTTTTATTAGCAGTAGTAGCTGAACACCTTTACTTACATGTTAGCTGCACCTTGTGGTGTCCCTTTCTTGTATTTGTGGTCTCCTTCAGCTATTCCATCTCACTTGAGATTTGTAGTACTTTTCTCTATGCATCTTCTTGCATAATGTCTGAGCTTCTTGCAATTTCAGCATAACACCTTACTAGTGTCCTTCCTCTGCACATGGAAAGCAACTCTTGGTGGTAGTGTTGTGTGCTATTTCCATGTCCTTTGTTTCCATCTTCTTCTTGGATCGTCTATCTTCAGGGGTCTTTTCCAGTGGCTGACACAATCCATACTTGGCGTGTTGATTCATACGCTGTACTATTATCTCCATCTGAGGGTTATTGTGATTGTTCTATCGTTGAGGATGCTTCGGTTTGGGTTTAGGGCAGGTTTAGATCTTAGCATAGATAAGGAATAGATAGAAGGGATCTAAAGAAGATTCCTACCCAAACACAGCAGATCAAGAGAATTCATCTTACAAGCAATATCTAACAAACATTCATCATATCAAGCAAACTAGTTCTAACACACACGAAAAGGTACGATCATCCACAAGTCGATATGATCATAACGTTTATTACACGTCATTTGCTAAAATCTTAGGTGGAGGTCCAACTAAAGCTTCTTGGTTCCCTTTTATGTAGATCCATGGTTTTGGTCCAGCTGCTTCTTTAGGTTTGCAATCTGTTCATCCTTAGTCTTAATGAAGTCTCCTTGAACACTAAGTTTAGATACCAACTGTTCCATGTCACTTTGAAGTTGGCTTATGTTCCCTTCAATGCAGTGGTATCCTCCTTTTCTTCTTTGAGGTCCTTCTGAGTATTATGAAGTCTCCACTTGAGTCTTTCTCCAAGTTCTCTTATAGCTGACCATGCAGCACATCTTGCGGTGTCAAGAAATGATGTATGCATCTCGGGGTTGGTGAACATCCAGAGTCCCATCTTCTTGTGGTCATCTTCCTTGTTCTTATACAGGTGGAGTTGTACTCACCAATATTCTTGACCTTCATCAATCACAGGAAATCCTTTGTAAACAACTTCTCCTTGCATTCCCATGCTTAACATGAGGTTCTTTAGTGCTTTGGGAAATTCAGTCTCACACTTTAGGGTCATGGTCATCACTGGTCCTTTCATGATGGATTCTGTGAGGCTGGTCATCTAAAGCAGAAAGGAAAGTTGGGTACAACAAATGAATGTGATAAGTCTTATGAGAATAGATGGTAAGACTGAAATATAGGTAAATTTTATTTATGAAAACTGAAATGAAGATTTTTCTTGTAGAGGGAAGAATTCCTAGGGCTTCCTAGTCTATTCCAAACCTACGGTCTCGATTCTACAGGCAACACTATGCTCTGATACCATTTCTGTAGCGCCCTACCTTTTGCTAAAGGCAGAACTCCTGTGTTACTGTGCCATTCCCTAGATCAGTAGATAACACCATAGTACAAAATACAGTAATCATTGCAATAGCATCAATATTACAATGTAAATCCAGTTACATAGGTCTTCAACCTTACGAGTACACAACATAAAGCATAGTTGCAATGAGCCTCCATCTTCATCACGTGCCACAGGCAGACATGTTGGAATGTAGACTTGAGATCCTACTGGTCGTTCCTTATCCGAATAAAAACCTACACGTTTGAATATGCAGCCCCAGAGGGGTCAGTACAACAACGTACTCGCAAATGACACATATTTGGTGGCATTTGTGAAAAGACTATACTACATGACATTTGGCTAGTGGATCTCAAAGGCTAATTTGCATAAAGCCAATTTTATCCTATAATACTTTTCAAAATCCTTTTATCAAAATGTTACTTAAGAAGGGTTGAAATAACCCCCATACATTACATACTGGCCGGTATGTAGTTTCTGGGCGAAACTCAACATAGTTTTGAAACAACAGAAACCACCACCCCTCGGAGTGTATGGCCCCGAGCTTCTCCTGATTGTTTCTAGTCAAGTTTTAAAGTTCAGAAACGGTGATGAGATTCTTCCAAACATTCCATGACTAGAGACTCAATTGTCCATAACCGAGGACATGACTAAACGCTTAGATTTTAACACCTTGCAAGGGTTGTGCACTTTCACCTTAAGACTCATTTTACCCCCATAAATAAAATGAGACAAGACCTTTCAGAAAAAGCATTCAACCATCTGGATTTGACCGTACCCTCTATATTTTGCTACCACCTGCTGTGAGTACCCTATGGCTGAACCCTTAATCATACTCAATCAAGACAGAGCCCATAATGTCATAAGGCTGCACTGAAAGTACATCTACTCATGGAAGACATATTAATCTCTTTAATCCTGAGTGGCCATCCCGATCAGTATCTTGAGTACACATCCTGTTACGAGGCATGTGCCCCAGAACCCACCTACTTCACCTCCATCACAAACCAATCCACCCAAGTAGTTCATTTTAGTTGAAGTTGTTAATTTATTCACAAAACAATTTTTCATGTGATCACAGCATAGCATCAACATTCATGTACTTTAGCATCCTACCAAGTGGGGTTCAGGGATAGCTACTCACTACTAGGATCTAGCAATTTATAAAACAGTAGAATATTCCACCTATCATGCATACTATTGAAAACGCTAATGCAGTAGTAAAAAGAGGTAGAAGATATGTGTGTCACTTGCCTTTTGAAGATCACGATCTTTCACTCTTCTCAACTAAGCACGTAGCTCTTTGCACAAATTATAGCACAAAATAACACAACATAAACATACAATAAAACACAAACAAACAAGACAAACAATTAAAAGGTGTTTATTTAACAATTTAGATTTATTAGGATATTGTGATAGGATAGATATGGCAAAAGAAATGCGAATTGTGGGATATGTATTTGAGAGCTTAGTTGGAAGATTCATAATGATGGGAGAGAATTGGACTAAACAAGATATAATTGATATAGTCTATATGCTTTACCAAAGTATGAATAGAAGTTGGAACAACTCATGTGAATTTGGATCACATAAGAGTTAAATAGTACAATAGCAACACTATTGAATAAGTGTGACAACAATTATTCTTAAATAGCATTTATTACACTTAGGCATTGGGCAAGAGTTCATATAGCATTGAAGTACTCAATCAACTTACTTTCAAATTGAATAGTTCAATACATGATTAAGTGAACTCAAGATTGGGTATGGGTGGATGATATTTAAGAATATGGCTCAAAGGGTTCATTGAACATGGAATATGGATAGGTGCTATGATGGTAGAATTAAATCAACACCACAATAGCAAAGTAAAATCTAGGGTTGCAATGTATTCACACTATACTCAATTAACACAATTGTAATTTGAATACATGTGAACTAGACAAGATAGATTTAGATAAATATGATATGTGTCAAGGTGGTGTCAAGATGCTATTTGATATCTAGTTATGATCATAGGAATTACTTTTATACAAAAGAAACAAGCTGATAAGAAATAGAATTAATCTATGAAGGAAAATACTCAATTTCTCATATTTGAATTTGAATAATTGTGAAGTGATTCAAGAATATTTGGAAGTGATAATAATGAATAGCTTGCAGTAAAACAAAGCTACTGCAATTGGATTCATCCTAAAATAAATTTTAGAACTCAGATTATAATCAAATTAGTGATTTGGACAAATTTGAATGCACAAAGTATGTGCACGTATCAACTTTGATGTTTCTTGATTCTATGATGTTCTAAATGATTAGAGGATTACAGAGACTACAAATTTGTAATTTTTGGATGGACGGAATAAAAGATATGAATTAATTAAGTTAACAGATAGGTTTGATTCAATTTGTAAATGAATTCAATTTGAATACTGAAACAATGAAGTTTTATTGCACTAATGGATTCTACATGTCATAAGCTTTCCAATGACATATTATTTGTAATTTTTGAACTTGTGAAACAAAAGATATGATTTTCCAAAGATTAGGCAAAAATCAGATTCAATTTTCTATTTTGAATCGAGTTTGAACCAGGATCTGACACGTGGCATGTTATTACTGGCCGATACTGATTTGTTTGGATCTTGAATCTGCGCCGTTAGATCTAAGGAGGATTGGACACACGAGATCAACCGATACCGATTCGGTTTAAGTGATTGGTTCTAGAGCGTTGGATTAGGATCGGACGACTGAGAAAAGAGGAAGAAGATCTCACCGGCTAGGGTTAGGGTTCCGTCGAGGGATCGCCGGCGAGGCATGCAGGGATCAAGCTCCGACAGAGCTCCGGTGACCTCTGGCACTGGAGAAAACATGGACGTCATTCAGCTTGGCGAGGGGAATCCGATGGTATGGTCGGCGTCCTGGTTTGTTTCCAAAAGAGGGAGAGGGAGACGGCTGGAGATGTGGGCGCATCGGTGATGCTTCGGTCATCGATGAGTGTGTCAATCCACTACAGTTAAAACAAGGGAAAAGGGTCAGGGAGAAGCGCAGAGTCGAGAGAGGAAGGTTAGGAGCAGAAGGGGGAGCTCGTGCTCACAGGCGGCGTCGAATTCGACGAAGAAAGGTAGCGGCGTATGCAGATCTTCGGCGATGAATTTGTCGGCTTGGAGTGGGTCTTCGTGAGAAAAGAGAAAAGGAGGAGAGGGAGGGGTTCCAGGGCTATTTATAGCCGGCCGGTTTCGTGGAGAGGAAGCTAGGGTTCGGCAGGGGAGGAGATCGGACAGAGGGGAGGTGTCAGGCTCGGGCAGGGCTCTGCCCAGAGGAGGGAGATGATCCCGACTGGTGGGGCCCACCTATCGATGGAAGAAGGAGGGGGAGAAGATACCCTTTTGGGTCTGGGCATTATTGGGTCGAGATCGATTCTGAGGCTGGGCCGAATCGGTCCCCTGCGGCCTTTTATTCTTTCTTTATTTCTTTTCCTTTTCTATTTTCTGATTTCTGATTTGTTTCATATATTTTGCAAATTTTGATTCAAAACAGTTCAAACAAATTTCTAAATTCTTCAAATCTTTAGTACAGTGTTTTAAACGAGTAAGTAACAAGTTTTCAAAAATAAAACATGTTTTTTAATAAAACCTTATGAATTTAGAAAAGAACTTTGCTTGCATAATAGAAATAGAATTAGGGTTTGGAAATAAATCTTTATAGAATTTAGTGACAATACTTTATAAAAATAATGTTTGAAATTATCTTTCAAACTTAGTTTTGAAAATGCAATCTTTAATAAACACAACACCCTTTTGGCTATCATTCCTTTGCAAGCAAGCTTGCATAGGTTTGAATAAAAGAATGAAAATAATATTTTGATACTTGGTCTTTCTCAAAGAAGTTCTTCAAGAAATAATAGAAAGTTTGAAATAGTTTTTATAATAAAGCCTTTAAATAAACTCAAAAAGTTTTAAATCCCTGTGAAATTTCAATCAATACAAGCAAAACAAAAGCAAAAATTTCACTCCAAAATTTGATAAATTCTTGGGATGTTACAAAAGACTGTGGATTGCATCTTTCTAGGTTATGCTCAGCGGAGCATTGGTTATAGATTTTTAGTAGTTAAATCCAAGGTACCTGGTATGCATGTTGACACTATAATGGAATCTCGTGATGCAACATTTTTTGAGAATATGTTTCCTATGAAAGATATGCATATCACTACTAGATTTTCTTCTGAGATAATTCCTGAATCTAGTACATCTGATGATTATTTTGAGCAACCACATGAGAACGTCTTTGTGGACGTTCATGAGAAGGATGACAATGAAGCTCCTACAAGGAGCAAGATACGGAGGACTGCAAAGTCCTTTGGTGATGATTTCATTGTGTACCTTGTGGATGATACTCCCACGTCCATTGTGGAGGCATATGCATCACCAGATGCAGATGATTGGAAAGAAGCTGGCCAAAATAAGATGGACTCGATTCTTTCTAATAGAACATGGGAATTATTTGAGCGCCCCCATGGCTATAAGCCTGTGGGCTGCAAGTGGGTGTTCAAGAAGAAGCTAAGGCCTGATGGTACTATTGAGAAGTACAAGGCGAGACTTGCAGCGAAAGGCTACACACAGAGAGAAGGCGAAGATTACTTTGACACCTATTCACCTGTCGCTAGACTAACCACCATTCGAGTACTACTTTCCATGGTTGCCTCTTATGGTCTTATCGTTCATCAAATGGACGTAAAGACAGCTTTCCTTAATGGAGAGTTGGAAGAGGAAATCTATATGGATCAGCCTGATGGATTTGTGGTAAAAGGTGAAGAGAGAAAGGTGTGCAAGTTGTTATAATCTTTATATGGCCTGAAACATGCACCTAAGCAATGGTATGAGAAGTTTGACAGAACTTTAACTTCTGTCGGCTTTGTCGTTAACGAGGCTGACAAGTGCGTCTACTATCGCCATGGTGGGGGCGAAGGTGTTATGTTGTGTTTGTGCGTGGATGACATTCTTATCTTTGGTACAAACATGAAAGGAATACATGAGGTCAAGTATTTCTTGTCAAAGAGTTTTGATATAAAAGATCTGGGAGAAGCTGATGTGATCATGAACATCAAGTTGATTAAGAATGAGAGTGGGATTACTTTATCGCAATCTCACTATATTGAGAAGATCTTGAGCCGGTTTGGATTTATTGATGGCAAGTCTTCTCCAACACCTTATGATCCCAGTGTGATATTACGTAAGAACAAGAACGAATCAACAGATCAACTGAAATATTCTCAGATCGTTGGTTCACTCATGTACTTAGCGAGCGCGACAAGACCTGACATCTCTTTTGCTGTGAGCAAGTTGATTAGGTTCATGTCAAACCCGGGTATTGATCATTGGCATGCACTTGAAAGGGTCATGCGCTATCTATGTGGTACAATGAGTTACGGGATTCACTATTTAGGACACCCTGTTGTGCTTGAAGGATATAGTGATGCAAATTGGATCTCTGATATAGATGATATCAAAGCCACTAGTGGGTATGTGTTTACCTTTGGAGGTGGCACCGTATCATAGAGATCATGTAGGCAAACCATATTGACGAGGTCAACTATGGAAGCAGAACTTACTGCTTTAGACACAACCACTATAGAGTCAGAATGGCTGCGTGATCTCTTGATGGACTTGCCGGTGGTTGAAAAACCTGTGTCGGCCATCCTCTTGAAGTGTGACAACTAAATAGTTATTGTCAAAGTGAACAATTCTAAGGATAACGCAAAGTCATCAAGACACGTTAAAAGACGTTTAAAGTCTGTCAGGAAATTGCGAAACTCCAGAGTAATAACTGTTACGTATATTTAAACAGACAAAAACCTGGCAGATCCCTTTACCAAGGGACTATCACGTAATGTGATAGACAGTGCATCGAGGGAGATGGGTTTGAGACCCATAGATGTTATGCTATAGCGGTAACCCAACCTTTGTGATCGGAGATCCCGTGAATTAGACCTGGGAAAAACAAGCTAGTGGCTTAACTGAGGAGAGTATTCTGTAACCCTCTCTATGTGAAGATGCATAACTCTCAAAATCTGTATGGCAGGTTGGCAACATGCCTTAATGTGTTTCTGTTGGCTATGATTAGCAAAGATGCTGTCCTACAGAGCATTCTTGAAAGAACACACCTATATGAGCCTGACTGTTAAACGTCACAGTCTATGAGATTTGGGTGATCTCTAGTAAGCTCATGAAGAGACCAGGGAGTATGATGCATATGCTCCAATCCGTAGGGTAGGCTACTGGCAGCCATGTACTGGTCATGACTTTGAGTGAAATCTTGATGCACCAAACTTGCAATTCAAGGCGTAGTCCATTGTTTAAGTTGCTGATAGACGTAGCTTAAGGTTCTAGGCAGAAGTTCAACTTAATAGTCTCTACTAAAACACTGGTATATAAATAAGTAGTGAGGTTTGGAAAATCTCTAAATGGGCATTTGAGATCTGGTGGGGGATTGTTGAAATATTGGGCCTTTCAGTATGGGCCCATACTAGATTTCAGAAATTCCTAGAAATCTCAAAGCCCATGTGTGTAAGCCCATGTGACATGCAACCCAAGTTTTTGGCTGCACAAAGGCAAGAGGTGGGAGCTAAGTTTAGTCCCACAAGGGAAGTTGGGAGAGATGTAGACCAACATATAAGGTGGGGTGTTGCACCACTTGGAAAGTGAGTGAGAAGAGAAGTGCCACACGCGCGCTCCTCCTCCTGCTCGCTTGTCTCATCTCGACATGTCACGACACGACGCGCGCGCGCCGCGGTTTGCGGAATTGAGCCTCGAAGCCGAGCTTATCTTTTTGCTACATAGGAAAATCGAGCGTTTGACCGAGTCCTTGACGGACGCGTCACAGCTAGCCGCTTCGGGTCGCTCCCGGATCGTGGGCTGCTGTAACCGACTCGGGTGTGCGACGTGGTTGTGGCCCACGTTGCCTAGTATTTTCCTCTGCGAGCCTATATAAACTCTTGCCCGGCTACCGCCGCACAGAATCTGAAAGCAATATAGGGTTTTGCCACCTCTCGCTGCTTGCGCCACCTCCGTAGTCTACTCCATCCCGAGCACCGGCGTGCACCGGCGAACAGGAGAGCAGGTCTCCGGAACCACTCGCCGTTGCGATCCTGTACAGGAGAAGGCGAATTGGGTTTTTGGGAAGCGCTCTGCGCGACTGCTCGAGTTCTTCGTCATGGGTCGTCTTCCATCCAAGTCGGGCGGTGCTGCCTACTGATTAGCGGTGCTTAGCCACCCAGTTGAGAACCCCAAGAGGAAGGTATGATGAGCACAACGACAAGTTTCCCTCAGTATGAAACCAAGGTTTAATCGAACCAGTAGGAGAAAGAAACCACTTCCGAAGATTGATGGTAGCTGACTTGGCGATGCTCCAGACAATTTGTTTATGGCGCCTATCTGGGCGTAGCTCTGCGCCAGCAGCAATGTGGAACCTGCACACAACACAACCAAAGTATTTTGCCCCAACTAGCAGTGAGGTTGTTTTCTCCCTAGTGGCAACAACACATCTACAACCTTAGAGGTTGTTGTCACTCCCTCAGGTTACCAGAGGCATGAACCCACTATCGAGCATAAATACTCCCTCTTGGAGTCACTAGCATCTACTCGGCCAAGATATCTACTAGCAACGGAGAGCATGCAAGATCATAAACAACATAGAGATGATAAATCAATAAATCAACTTGACATAGTACTCAATATTCATCGGATCCCAACAAACACAACATGTAGAATTACATAACGATGATCTTGATCATGATAGGCAGCTCACAAGATCTAAACATGAAGCACATGGAGGAGAAGACATCCATCTAGCTACTGCTATGGACCCGTAGTCCAAGGTAGACTACTCACACATCACTCCAGAGGCAGGCATGGTGATGAAGAAGGCCTCCGGTGGTGATTCCCCTCTCCGACAGGGTGCTGGGAAGAGCTTCTGGACCCTCCCGATCTTGCGTCGATGACGGCGACGGCTTGCAGTATGTTTTCTGGAAAAGAGTTCGGGCCCTAGGGTTTTCTTGATGAGGAGAATATATAGGCAGAATGGCGATGTCAGGGGATGGACCAGGCGGTCACAACCCCTGGTGGCACGGGCTAGCCCTAGGCCGCGCCACCAGTAGGTGCGGCTGGCCCCTGGTCCGTCTCCTGCTCTCCTTTGGACTCTGTCTTCATGTCAGGTAATTAGGGACTTCGGCTTTTGTTTCCTCCAATTCTGAGAATATTTCCTGTGTAACTTTTCTGAAACACAAAAATAGCAGAAAACAAGGAACTAGCACTGTGGCATCTCATTAATAGGTTAGTTCCAGAAAATGCATAAAAATGCCACGAAGTGTAAACAAAACACAAAGCAAATGGTGCATAAACAAGCATGGAACATAAAAAATTATAGATACGTTTGAGACGTATCACCTACCGCCGTCTTCGTCATCGTCTACTTCGACCAGTCTTCTCCAACGTTGTCATCAACAACGTTACTACAACGACTACATCTGCAAGTGAATGGTACGTGCGGTGTACTGATGTTTGTATGTTCATCATGTTCTGCGAGTACATGTTTCGCTGCTACTTGTTTCCGTTCATCTTGTTGTTTAGTACATTAGGTATGTTCGAGTTATATATGGTAGTTGCTGGTATTGTCATGCTTAATATTCTGGAATTAATTATGGAAATTGTGCCTAATTATCCAACACTACAAACCTCTGCACTTGGAGGCCCAACACTGTCTACAAGAATAGAAGAGAGCGTAGACATCAAGCTTTTTTCTGGCGCCATTGCCGGGGAGGTAAGGTAAAAGGTACTCACATCCTCTGGCTACTAAGCTATCTTCTAGTACTGTTGCTGGTGTGTGAGTGCTCGAAGTTATTTCCTTTAGATTCTGCAATCATATCTTTTTGTTTCTTGTTTTTATTTTCACTAGTTAGGCTTAATGGAAAACAACAACAAAATTAGAGAGCTTTATAGTATTTATCTTGAGTTAGGACATGAAGTGTTTGAAGAGAAAATTAAAAACCTATGGAAACTTTATTTGCATGCTAATAGCAATGTTATTAGTATGAATTCTTTGAACACCATTATTGCTAATGCTATGGAAAAGTCTAAGCTTGGGAAAGCTGATTTTGATGAGCATGATATTTTTAGTCCCCCAAGCACGAAGGAGAAAATTTACTTTGATGATACTATACCTCCAATTTATGATGAGTACAATGATGAATATGATATTTTTAGTCCACCTACTATTGAGGAGAAAATTAGTTATGATTACAATATGCCTCCTATATTTGATGACTATGATGATGAAAATAATAATGATAGCTATGTTGTTGAATTTGCTCCCACTACGATTAATAAGAATGACTATGCTTATGTGGAGAGTATTAATTCTTTTATGCATGTGGCTCATGACAAGAATGTTTCGTGTGATAGTTATATTGTTATTTTTATTCATGATGCTACTGAAAGTTATTATGAGAGAGGGAAACATGGTTTTATGCATCTCAATAATATTAGTTTTCCCCTCTTTATGTTGAAAATCTTGAAGTTGCACTTGTTCTGCTTTCCTATGCTTGTTGCTTTGCGCTTTCATGACTTGTTTCTTTACAAGATTCTTTTTCATAGGAAGTGGGTTAGACTTAAAAGTGTTTCATATTTGATTTTTGATGCTCTCTTTTGCTTCAAGCTCTTTTATGGCGCTTACATGAGCATCTTTTAAGATCACTGCGCCGAGCTCAAAGGCGTTAAAGAAAAGCACTCTTGGGAGATAACCCATGTTTTCTTTCAGTACTTTTTATTTATTTTTTAGTCTTGGAAGTTGTTACTACTGTAATGACCTCTCCTTATCCTTTTTATTTCGTGTTTGTGCCAAGAATAGCCTCTAATAGGAAGAATGTAAGATTTGGGGAAGTTGCTATCCAGAAATAGATTTCTGCGCTTCCCTGTAAAAAAATCCTAAAAAATCCCAGAATGTCATATTGATCTGCAGTTTCTTATGCACATGCCACAGGTTATTATCTAACTTTCATTAGTTTTGCACTTTTCGATTTGAGCAACCGAATATTTTTGAAAAAATTGATCTTTACCTGTTGTTCTATTTTGATAGATTTCTGCCACTATTTGCATTTGCCTCTTGATCTCTTTCTTTTTGAGTTCTTTTGATCATAGAACTTTTAGAAGAAGTTGCTACAGTAGACAATGTTTTAATAGCTGATGTACTTGAGTTAAAACTGAACCAAAAGTGGATCTACTATCTTGCATAAACTAATGTTGCTAATGAGAATCGTGTGAAGTTTTGTATGAAGGAAGTTTTCAAGTGTAGGGAAAGGAGAATGATGAGATGAGATGAAGGATGGACAAAAGCTCAAGATTGGGGATGCCCATGTCACCCCAAAAAATATCCAAGAATTACAAGCGTCAAAGCTTGGAGATGCCCAAGGCACCCCCTTCTTCATCAACAAAAATATCAGGTCATATTTGAAGACACTATATTTTTATTGCTTCATATGCTATGTGTTGTTCTTGGAGCATCTTTATTTTTGTTTTCAGTTTTATTTTGTTTTGTTTTCTGTAGTATAAATGGTTGGATCCTAGCATTCTTGTGTGGGAGAGAGACACGCTCCGTTTTCATTGCCTAGAACACTCTAGTTTTCACTCTTATCGTTCTACGAGTGTTCTCTTTTGCTAGTACTGCATTTAGCTTTTGTTTTTCACCTTTATTTTTGTTCAAAACTTGTTAGTTATTTGTAGTTAGGTGTGTTTAGACCTCTGGTCTTTGTTGATTTTTATTCTTGAGAGTTGTTTCAAATAGATTGATTGGTGTTGGAAAAGAGTAAAATGTTTCATGCTTATAGTGATGCAAAAGGAAGCTTGTTTAGATCGTGGCTTAGACTTTAGCACGTCATGTTAGATATTATTTTGATTATATGCTTAGTAGTTATTGTTGTAGCATGACTTGTCTCAAATGACTGAGAGTGCTTAATGTTCCATTGAAAGAATCATGCGTTGTTTTTATCATATAGAAGCATAATATTGTGGTATTCTCCTTTGATGCTTTATTTGGGTTGACTTGGCGCATGCTTACACCATGTTATGACTATAAACCAGTCGCCTCAAGCCTCTATGATCATTTAGTTTTTGACTTGTAATATCACTTTATGCTTTGATTAATAATGTTTTGTCGCTATGCATGATTATGACCGTTATTGCTCTCTTAGTTGGTCGCTCCCAGTCTTTTACCGGCCTTCATCTGTACTGAGTATGAGCTCTACAAGTGCATCCAACTCTCAAAAACCAAAGTTTTCCAATGTGTCCACCATATCTACCTATTAGCAATTTTCTATTCCAAGTATATTCATCATGCTTTTATCTATCTTCCAAATTAAATTATTTGTTATGAGAAAATTAGTTAGTAAAGCTCTCACGAACTTGATGGCACATTTACTTTCTTGCACTTAATAAACTTGACCATTGTGATTCTCTTATGAAGTTTATATGCTTGCAAATAGTAAGTTAAAAGTTAGCACAACCATGCTTTCATGGGGCACGTTTTCAACATTGCACTTATTCCTATTTAGTTGATATCATGATCTTTTGTTTATGGATGCCTAGCAATGTGAAATAAGTTGGAAACTTGTGAGCTCATGGAGTTTGTATATGTGTTAGAGAAACGCCTGGGCCGCTAATCTAAACCATGCATCATTCATGGTGGAAATTTACAGCATAACCATAGTGGACATTCGATGACGCATCTCAAAATAAAAAGCTATACCCAATGGTAAATAAAAGAGATGTCAAGGTGTTCATTGTCTGTTTGTCCTGTCATTTTGATATGGGAAAGCTTCCATATCATCGGGCAGGAGGTACCCCGTTGGCGTTCTCGATGATACATGCATGCTTACAATGAGAAGAACTTGTTTGGGACCTAAGTCGAGTAGCACGGTTTGGGTACTCGTATTCATGGGACATGAGATTTTCAACTTATGGTTTGTCAAGCATATAAATCGTACTTGTTCTCACATTAACCTTAACCACTCAAGATGCCAATGATAGGGGCAATGAGAGCTCAAAGCTAATAAGTACCATAATTTTTAGAAGGTTTATAAAACTTGCAATCACTACTTCCCTCTGCAAAGGGCGTTTCTTTTACTTTTATGTTGAGTCTTCATCTTCTATCTTTATGCATCGATTAAGAGAGCATAGTTTTCATTCTGAGTATAATGTGCATAGTCCCAAAATTTATTATTGATTGATTCATGACTATGGTATTGCTTGTTCTCAAATTATTTGTATCTAGTCACCCTTTTGAACTTTGAAGGTGTCCTATGCATTTATATTTTGCTACTCCATGAGGAACAAGCTGAATACCACTTTTCTATGTTTTCTCTATGCTTCAAACAAACAAATGACTTTCAATGCATTATTATTCATGATCTTTTGTTTGTGTTAATTTTCATGTTGTAACATGGTTGCTAAGTTCTATGGTTACAATTATATCTTTTATGCCCATGTATTAGAGTACATTGATCTTAGCTAGCAATGCTTTACATCGAGTTGATCAAGATTGTGTTGGCATGTCACCTCAAAGATTATTTTTTGTTATCACTTACCTACTCGAGGACGAGCAGGAGTTAAGCTTGGGGATGCTTGATACGTTGCAAACGTATCTATAATTTTTGATGCTCCATGCTTGTTTTACACCAATTGCTTTATGTTTTGTTTACACTTCGTGGTGTTTTTATGCATTTTCCAGAACTAACCTATTAACAAGATGCCACATTGCCAGTTCCTGTTTTCCGCTGTTTTTATGTTTCAGAAAAGTTACACAGGAAATATTCTCGGAATTGGATGAAACGAAAGCCAAACCTCCTATTTTTCTCGACACGAAGACGAAGTCCAAAGCAGAGACGGAGGAGGGCTAGGGGCTGGCCACACCATAGGGTGGCGCGAGTCCCCCTAGCTGCGCCACCAGGTGGTGTGGGCCCCTGGTCCACCTTCTGACATCGCCCTTCCGGCTATATATTCTCTCCAAGGCGAAAACCCTAAATCGTCCAGTCTCCGTCCATGAAAAGTTCTGCAGCGCCGCCACCATCGAAGACCAATTTTGGGGGACAGAAGTCTCTATTCCGGGAATTTCCCTCGGATCCATCTCCATCGACTCCACCGCCACCTCCGTCGACGTTGTTTACTCCCATGATGAGGAAGGAGTAGTTCTCCCCCGGGGCTGAGGGCTCTACCGGTAGCTATGTGGTTCATCTCTCTCTCCCATGGTGTGATCTTTATGTGATCATGAGCTTTGTATCTAGTTGAATTAGTAGATGTTGCTCTTCATATGTTATGCTACTCAAGTGGTTTTATTAGTGTAATCTACGGAGACACCTTGTCCCACGATGTGAAGTTGATAGTGTGCGCATCGTGTGTGTCTCTTAGGCTAAAGTTTACAGTAATACTTATCATGAGTTATGATTTGAGTTGGATGTCTCTATGAATTGTGGTGTTTGTCTGGAACCTTCTAGTGCACTCAAGGTGACAGTGTGGGGTAATCTAGATTGGGGAATGCGAACTTTAAGGAGTGCTATTATAGCCCTACGCATGATTAGTGTTTGTTATCCAACCAGAGAGTAGTTCAGTGTAGCATAGTGAAGAATGATATTTATGTGTTCAATTATGTTATCTTTGTTGAGAGTGTCCACTAGTGAAAGTATGATTCCTAGGCCTTGTTTCTAAGCATTGAAACACCGTTTACAACAAGTTCTGCTACATGTTTGCTCGCAGCGATTTTTATTTCAGATTGCAATTACCACTTATAATCATCCATATTACTTGTATTTCACTATCTCTTCACCGAAATAGTGCACCTATACATCTGACAAGTGTATTGGGTGTGTTGGGGACACAAGAGACTTCTTGTATCTTAATTGCAGGGTTGCTTGAGAGGGATACCTTTGACCTCTTCCTCCCTGAGTTCGATAAACCTTGGGTGATCCACTTAAGGGAAACTTGCTGCTGTTCTACAAACCTCTGCACTTGGAGGCCCAACACTATCTACATGAGTAGAAGCGTTCGTAGACATCACCCCCAAATGACCGGAGTGTTTGTCAGGCACTCAATGTGTGTAAGAAATACCAAACTTAACTTAATAAGTAAAGTTAACAAGTAAATATACTTTTGTATTTTTTATTTAATAATAACTAAATAAACCACAAACAAACCTGTGTAGAAGGCTTTTCTTATCGACAAAAGTGGATTGGGGATCATGGGTTTCACTTGAGCTCTCCTCATAAACATGGTGGTGGTGATAAGGCTTCAAACAACAAGTTAAGAGCATGCAAATAAATACGAAGTCACTGATAATCATAGATATGGGAATCACGTTCAAGCAAAGAGTTGACGCAATACAACCCCCTAATACTCCTATAGCAAAGAAAAACTTCCTCAGGCTATATTTAAGAATTAATAGAGTATTGTCTTAAGATCTGTAACATGATGTTGAACACAATTGTGCTACCCTTGAGCAAACAAGACCATCTCTTTTGTCACTTGACGACATAAAGCGCAAGCATTTATTTGTCTGTAGTGAGGCAATCAATGGTACGGTAAAATACATGGTATTACCTAGAATTTTTGTCACTTTTTTATGCATGTCACTAGATTACTCCGCCTAATGCACACATCCACGCACACACACACACACATTCTAGCATATTAGTTTGATCGGAATAAAACATATATGAACGGAGTAACATATACATCTCTCAATACATCAAGAACAACTAGCAATTTTCATCTCATAAATAATCTCAATAACAAAATATCCACCATAGGGGACATAGTTAGGGAAGTGGATGTATAACCTAGCCACCTAGGTTCAAGTCCTCACGGACGCAGATTTGGGTTCTTATAATTAAAAAAGCATAGTAGGGGCTAGGGGCTTCCCCTACCATATTCTTTAAAAAATATGGTCACAATCATGACAGAAAACTCATGTGACTGCAACTAGTAAAGCACAATAGAGATATTGATACAAGTTACTTCCACAATTCTAGAGTGCAGAGATGAACTACTCTGGCTTCATATTGCTAAGGAAGGAGATGATGTCGATGGGGTCGAAGGGGCAACCGAGTACGACACCGATAGCGTCTCCCCTCCTATTCTAGAAGTCCACAAATCTATTTTGTGTTTCTCTGCCGCCTTCTCGCAAATTTGCCGAAAGGGTTGTATATATAGTCGTAAGTTAAGACGCATTTGTAGAGCCAAAGAAAGAGGCAAAATAGGCCACGAGGTGGGAGATGAGACCAACTATGTGGCCAAAGGTGGGGCCGAGTGGTGCAACCTCGTTTCCCCCGTCGTGGAGTTCCGCATTGACTTCTTCCGCCCATCTGATGTGTTTTATCGAATAAATGATGTACCAAAAGATTAGGTCCACTTGACATCCAAAAGGTTACTGAAACTAAAAATACGCAAAAAAGGATTCTTGGTCTACAGAGTTAAAAAGCAAAATAAAACGGATCATTTAGAAAAATCCCAAAAATAGTGTAAAATAGTTGAGGTCCTTCTTTTCAATATAAGAGAATATAATCTAATAAACTACAAAGTTCATGGATGCATTTTACATGCATCAACAAGTTAGAATGACATCAACTCTGGAGGCACGCTAACAGGGCTGGCTCTTAACCAAAGAAACCAAACGATCGGGTCTCCAATCATCGCTAGGCCATCGAGACACACTTTAAGCCAGCATTGAAGACATGTGTTATCAGCCCATCAAGCAGGTGTTACCGAGTCTCTCCACTATTAAATGATTAGCCTAGCTAGTGCACCACTGCGCCTTAAATTTAACTTGGCCATACTACGATATCCTATATACTATAGTAGTTTTAAAAATTCGTATCCTAAGCCTTAGAAGCAATTTTAACCATCAAAGAGATCGAATCCTATGATCCAGAATGAAAGGATTCACCTCTATAGTAACAAGTGAGTAACCTCACCTTACTCTAGAGAAGTCTAGGCCTTTCCGTGGCATCCATAAAAAATTTCTTCCAAAAACAAAATATTATGTTTGTGTCAAATATTGTGTACGTGTTGGGTTATGTTTGGACTCTGAGTTGTACTAAATGTGGATAGGTACAAGTAGTATTGTAGTCGGACTCTTGTAGCCTAGGCCTCCCATATAATTTGAGGGTCAGCACACGTTGTAACCTATGATGACTTGATAGCGGCAGGAGCGCAAGAGGAACCGGCGGCTTGTGCCGGCGACCAAGATGGCCAGTGTTGCGGTATCAATGGAGAGGAGCACACATAGTCATGCCCCAAAGATGTAGGTGCTGATTGTTGAACCGCGTTACCAAATCTTTGTGTTGTTATCATGCTGTGATTGCTTATCCTTGATATATCTACTATGCGTCTACGATAATAACACAAATAGATAGCTTAATTTTTGTGTGATACATACTACCTTCGTTCCATTTAAATCGACACGTGGACAGTTGGAGAACAACAACAGGGCAGCAAATGTTTGCGTCGATTAAAATGGATTACAAGGAGTACATGAAAACCACCAACTAGGTGATTAGTCATAATACCTTTACATATAAACAGAAAGCTTGAAAATAAGAATGATTCTTTTTTATTTTTTAGGAGACCATGTGTTACTTTCGTTTTTTAAAATTTATGCCTAGTCTCAGATCCGTCGATGGGCATGTTCGAAGTGAGCGATTGAACAGGGCCCCCGAATCGTAGAGGCCCCCAAATTCCTGTTGCCCAGTACGTATGTACGTTTTTTTTGACATGTACGTATGTACGTTCAGTGTTGCAAAGAATTGGCCAGTCGTCTAGTTCTCGGGTAGGCGCCTTTCCTTCGCTCCCTGACCTAGCCGCCAGAGGCGATCAGGGAGGCGCCGCCTTTTCCACCCGATCTCCACCGGCCGTGCTGGTCCCCTCTCCCTCCGCCTGCTCCGGCGGCGGTGGGGAGGGGGGATCCGGTCTCTCCGCTCTGTAGTTAGGGTTTGGTTTTGCAGGTCGTGGAGCGTCGTTGGGGTGGTGGGAGCGGCGCCCGGACGAATAAATCTGCCTCAGCTTCACTCCCACACCGGCGGTGTCCTTCATGGCGGCGTCTCGGAGTTGATGGCATCGTGTGTTTGCCGATTCCTCGGATCGGCGGCTTTCAGTTTCTTGGATGGTGTCGTCGAGGCGGAGGCGGTGATCCCATCAGGTGTGTTCATCCTCCTGCTCTGCCCCCGTTACTATGGCGTTGGCTCCGACGTCATGGTGGAGCAGGGATGATGTGTTGTCCAGGAGTACGTGCAGACGTTTGTCTGCGTATGTGACAGACGAAAGATGATGTATCCTATGCTGGGTTTGTGGATGGAGGCCGGCAGTTCTGATTTCCTCCCCCGACGCTGTAGTCGTGGGGGGGTATCAGTTCTGGAGCTCGATCGCGTGTCCGAGGACATGTTGCCTCGGTCTGATTCTTTCAACGACAATGGTTTTGCCTCCGGCAAACTACTTTGGAGGTCCGAAAAGCTACTGATCAACGATGGAGCCGCGTCGAGCTCGGGTGTTGTGGTGATCTGTCTTCCGTCCCTATGGCGTTCACTTTGGTGGTGTCGAAGGAGGAGGATAGACGTTGGGCTTTTGCATAGGTTTATCCTATCTTTTCAATTCTGTAAGGTCTGTTCGTTCGTAACTTGTAACTTGTTTTTATCTTATGAATAAAGAGCGGATTACAGTGTCAAAAAAATAGTTCTCGGGTAGGCCCAAGTCCTTTGCTCCCTGAGGCCCAGCGGTAGCACACCAATACGCAAACTCCAGCAAACAACATGCACAATCGCTTCCGTAAAAATTTCAATTCCAACCGATCCATCTGTCTCGATCCCAATAAAAAATTCCAGCAGGTTTCGCTTGACGCTTGCCACGATAGACGGCTCGCGCGGCCCGAAATAGTTGTTCCGAGAGCCTGCGGATCGTCCAACTAGAATTTTTATTGCTTGAATAACTCGTCGATCAGTCAATCTAGCCAAGTATTAGTCATGTTAAATTGCTTGAATTATTATGAGTGTATGCTTGACAAATTTTATTCAAGAAATACCACACAAATGATGCTTTTCCGTAGAACATAAGATTTCTTCATTTTTAGTATTATATTTACTCTTTCGCTTTTTTAAAAAATTACGCTTTTAACGTGAATAACTGATATATTTGTCAACATTGTATGAAATAGCATATTTAGAAGTTATATAATTAAGGAAATATATAGTTTTGTTTTACTAATTATTGAGTTCGAAATAACTTAGAGCCCTATTTTGCAAGTCGCACCGGGGCCCCCAATTTTTGAAGACGGCCCTGCCTAGTCTTTCTACTAATTTTAATTTTGGACGTGTTATACACGTACCAGCATAATATAAGGTGTGGTTTGGGACTCCTTAAGAGGCCAATTCATGATCAATCACATATACTCATTCCTACTCTTACACTTGTTCATTCAAACACTATTGTATTCATATACATCATCAATAAAAGATACGAAAAGAGGAGTATGGTTTTACCTCATCGCGAGGGCATGAACATAGGTGTCTCGTTGTGCCAATCCCATTTTGAGACTAAGTTTTCAATTAGAAATCATAAAATGAACTAGAAGTAGTAGGATTTAGGCCGGAACCTACTTGAAACCTTTGTTTCAAACTCTGGTAGTGACCGTTGGTTTGAATGGTAGTGTTGTGCTTGTACCACAGTTTATTAATTGTTTATTGCAATGCTTTTTTTGCGGCGAAGCTCATTAGTCGAATGTAAGTGCTCTTTGTTCTGCATTCAGATAAAGTTTCGAAGAAGTTGCCGCCACCCGCCAAAAAAAGGGAGGTTAATTTTTAGAAGCAATTGATCCTCATACTAAGAATTGTTTGAAAACCTCAGGTTAAAGATTGTACATCCGAAAATATGCAAGCAGGCATATCGATTGAGTGGTACGCTGCAGAAGATGACTGCACGCTATTGCACCGACCAAAACCAAGTCAAAAACTTTCCCAGGCTGCAGGGAACAAAAGAAAGCATATCTGAGTGTGCTTGCGACTGCTTGCGGTGAACCAGGTCACTGTACTGAACTACTTTTTGTGTACTGAATTTATGCTATTCTCTGTTTGTAACTTTGTATCAAATAAAGATATCAGCAGTTACTGAAATAAGTACAGGCAGGTTAACTTATAAATCCCAAACGCCACTGAGCCTAGTTTGATGTATAAAACTAGTTAAGTTACCAGATCAAAATTAGTTAGGCAAGTACATAGTTCTTAGGAGAAAAGAGACTAGTTAATTAGGTTACTACCTAACCACACTCAATAGTATAAGAAGGGAAGTCACAGCTGAACAAAGACTCAACTACCCCATTTTCATCCAGATCTGTAACTGCAACCTACCCACACCATGCACGCTTATGTGCTTATCTCAGGAAAATTCAGAGAATTACATATTAAACCAAAAGTTCCAACATTATTCAAGATGACCCTGATGCCTCAAAACACACATACCTATATGTCTTTAATTATCAAGCACCGGAACAAACAGTCTAAAAATTAAGCGGACCAAAGAACTACTCATGCAGATACCAAAGAACCCTAGCAAGCTAGCTAGCAATGTAGAGAAACTTGCATTGGCAGGCTAAGATAGCTAGTATTCATCGACGACTTCGATAAGCTTGCTGGCCACAGCGCTTGCAAACACTGGAGATCCCTGATGAATCTGCATCACAAGGAAACAAGAAAAATTATCATCCGAAATTTGCATATCTTGAAATCACAAAACCAAGGCCAACGAGATTAATAGATTGGCTCTGAAATGTGACCTTACCTTAGTGTTGAACATGTAGATGTGGCAGTCGCCGATCTTGCCGCCGGAGAGGTGGACGAGGTCGAGGCGGAGGTGGTCCAGCGCCCGGGACGCAGCGGCGAGGCACCCGTCACGTCGGCGCTTGGTGAGCTTGATGTTCACCTCGTCCTCAACGATCCGCACGTCCACGAACGTCTCCTTGCTCTTCCGCTGGATGTACGTGCTCCGGATCGGTTGCAGCGCCGGCGCCGCCACCACCGTGGCCGCCACCTCGCCCTCGGAGCTCTCCGCCTCTCCCGCCGACGCCGCGGGCGCCGCGTCCACCACGTCCCCCTGGTGCTCCTTACGGCGCTTATTCTTCTCCACGAGCAGCGACAGCTCCTCCACCGTCCTCCCGAGCTCCTGGATATACTCGATGGCGTCCGCGATTATCGTCGCCCGATCCTCCTACAAAATACAACGGCAAAGATATTATAGTAGAGACAAAATATGAGTACTCAACACAAGATCGATGAACGGATCGACTGCGCCAGGAATTAAATAGCAATCATTGGCATGGCACCGTACGACGTAGCTAGGGTAGGCGGCCAAGTAGAAGAACTAGGAAATGAAGGTGCCAAACCTTGGTGCGGTTGGGGATGAGGAGCATGAGTGCAGTGAACTTCTCGCTTAGGCGCATCCTGCGCTGCTTCTCCTTCTTCTCGACGCCGTTGTTCGGCCCGCCGTGGAAGCCGCCTTTGCCACGGTTCCGCTTCCTGCTGCCGCTGGTCCGTGGCTTCGGGGAGGTCTCGAATGGGCCAACCAAGTAGGCCGACTCATCGTCTGCGGCGCCGAACACGAGGGACGACGACCCGGTCCTCGGCCCGCCGCGGAGGTACGTCTCGGCGGCCGCGGGGTACTGGCCGTAGTACTCCCGTAGCATGCTCATGGCCTGGTGGTTGGTGGCGGCAAGTTGCTCGAACTGCACAGGAGGCTGGTCGGCGCCGCCGAAGAAGTACTCCACCGTGGGCTGTGGCGAGACGGCCGTAGCAGCCGCGGCTGCCGCCGCGGTGTCGACGTAGGAGAGGAGGTGGAAGTTGAGCTCTGCAGGGATCGCCGCGACGGAGGAGGCGGCGAGGTGCGACTGGCCGGCGTCCATGTCTAGTGCCTCGTGGGGCATCAGGAGCTCACACTGAGGGTGGTACATCTCAATTTGCAGACTGAAACCTGCACAAACACACGCAGCAGGAGTCACTACGCTACCGAACTTGTGTGTGAAATCTTACGTGCTTAGGGCAGAAGTTGTTTAATTTGCAAGTTAGAGATGATATGAGACCTAACAAAATGCAGATGGTTCTAGAGCTAGGAAAGCAGAACGCAAGGAAGCAATTTGCGAGAAGGTGTGGCGCAACTACACAAGAACATATATATGAATGGTTTTTGTTAGGGTGGGCTTCGTGTTGCACAAATTGTCCCACGCAATTAATTTCAATCTTTTAGAGTAATACTCACACAATTGTTCAATCCCACCATGGATATAGCAAGAAGAAAACGCAGATGCACCTAGGGATGCAAGATGCATTATTACAATTTCCTAAGATAAAAATATCCTAAATTCTGAGTTAAGTGGAGATTGCCACAAACTTCTACAAGATAAATAAATAAATTATTGAAAAGACAAAGGCACAAAGCCAAACCTCTCTTCAGGGTAACTGCAGGAGCTAGTTAGAGGCTAGAGCTTGAGTTGCTGCTGCTCCTACTTGCTAGAGGCGAAGCTGATGAGATGGAGAAGAGGAGAGGAACTGGGGATATATAAAAGGGGCAAATTGATATTGAGTAGGAGAAAGCGGTTGGTTCCCCTGTGGATTGGCAGGGTGAAAGGGACACTCGTACAACAAGAGCTGCACTGCTGCCCGGCCCCTTTTTCATGGGTTGTTACTGAGATTCCTCTACGGTGGGGCCCGTTAACCTCCCATCCACGGTTTGACACTGACAATTCTAGTGGGTACATGCCCATGCAAGAATCTGAAAGCCTCTACCCACAGTCCACACGTATACACAGACTCACCGCCTGCCTGTTGCCTCGTTCGGTTCATTCCCCACAGGGATTGGGTTTGATCCCCTCTTGTCACCCAACCCCCACAATCTCTGCATCTTAAAATCTTTTCGGTTACTCTCCCACATCGGCCAGCAACACAGGAAAATTATAAACGGCACTTGCTTTTTCTCCAAAGAACAAAGAAAAATGACACTGCCCAACATGGATCAAAGAGGCCACAAGAATCAAGTTACTGCAAGGTCGTACAAGCTTCTAACTCAAAATAGTAGAATGCAACATTTTTTTAAGAAACAGAGCACAATTCAGCTCTCGGTTGAAGATCAGGAATAAAAATGGCCGACAATTCAGACTTACAAGTTTAACCGTGCAAATATCATCCAAATGGAAATCTTATTACGTGTGCAAGTAGTATAAGATTGGAAACCATACCGAGAAAATAGCTTATGTGGGTATGAATACACCCAAGAATGATATTTAGAAAACAAACAAACTTTGATGAAGTTAAAATGGAAGGAGAATATTTTAGGCACATGACAGACTTGGCATGAATGACTTTCGGGTAGACATTTGAACACCCAGCATCACTTTTGACTGAGGCTGAGCTTGCCAATGGTCCCAGAAGTTTCCTTGGAAAACCACTGCAAAATGTCAGCTACAGTTCGATCTAAACAGGCACCAAACTTCCGAGTGGCTCTAAAATATAAATAAGTACATGCAGATGCAGATATCAAACTACGTGGGAATAAAAAAAATCTCAACTTTACTGAACTAGGTTTTTTCTTCTCTGATCAAAGTCCACAAAGATGTAAGTAAATCTACTTTACCATGCAGCATGATGTAACACACAAGAAAATCGGAGACACTCCACATGCAGGTTCAGAGAACAGAACCAATAACTGGAAGGTTTCTTACAACTATCATCCAGAAGATTGCTACAAGTACTAATACTACTACTCATAGAACAATCTTAATAACATCCTCTAAGAGCTCTAAGCTCCCTAGAATTGAGCTTCTTAGAAGGTGTAGCATGTCACTATCATAGGGCCCATGACGAGGGTTAACTCGACAAATGTCCGGTATGAAGGACTTAGGATCGGGGAAATAGGGCGTCGAATGAACTCGAAGGTAAATTCAGTCAAACAAGGTGCGTGACGAAAGTAAACGTGTGGTGAACTTTGGCTTACTCTCAATCTGTCTCCCACCGTCCTCTCCTGGTCCCTATATATAGGTGGCCAGGTCTCAAGGTACGGGAGGGATCCGACACAGATTACAATATCGATATACGACATGAACTCGTATTTCGACTAGGATTACACTTGGGCCTAGCTTAACGGGCCTCAGGGGTACTCAACTAACGGGCTCTATTATCTATACCCTTGTCAGTAGCCCCCGAGATTCTACCAGAATTGCAGATTCGGATTGAATCTCAAATCTTCAAATCTTCGACTTGATCAATCTTTCGACTTCTTATTCTTCCTGTACTAAAAAATAAACAACTTTCATTATATTATCTCGCAAGGGGTTTTGATGAACAAGCCTGACAACTCTGACGAATCAAGAGGCCAGTTAACTGCCAGAACAGATACTTGTCACCTACTTCAAATTCAATCCCCTTGGACTTGAATCTGGGAAACTGGTCAAACCCATTCTTTTGCCGCATTTAGGAATTACAGAGAACGAGTCCCAGTGGTTCTCAGGGTACCCAGTGCGTCCACCAGGATTTTCTTCGCGTCGTAGACACGGATAATTACTAGCAGAGCGCATTCATGTGCGTATACCAGGCCACACAGGACGGATCCTGGGGTCTTACCTTCATGATATGTTTCAATCATGGCATTCGAGTTTTGTTGCGATGACGCAACTCGAGAATTTATATGTCGCAGCCTTGTTTGACTGTTGGAATATACAAGATATTCGAGTTGTTCTTTTATAGATAAAATGGCTCCCGATGGGAGTGATCGACCTTTATTTTGTCGACAATGAAGTCGCAGTTTCGTTGTCAATGAAAGGTAGACAGTTGCACATGTTGTATTTTTCTTCTAGTTAGTCTATTGCCATCAGGCATACGACAGTTCTCCTGACACAAGTAGCCCCCGAGGCTATGGACGGATACTTGTGTCCGATCATAGTCTCCCCTTTCTTCTTCTCTTCTTGTCGAATTCTTTCTCAAAATTGCCTTTTTGTTTTTGTCGGGTGCGCGACCAGCGCTCCCGATGGGAGTAGCCCCCGAGGCTATAGCCGAAAGTTTTTCGGGTATAGGCTCAAAATATAATATTGTCGCCTAATAGTTTGCCTCCTGTGATAGTCTTGGCACAATCGTGCTTTAAATATTCTTCCTGTTCTATCTGACTATATAAGCCCCCGAGTCTATGACGAGGCGCGGTTTGCTCCTGATATACTTCTGCATTTTTCTCCTATGTGTCTTGTCCTTGATATGCTGCTGCTGTCTTAGCTTCTGCTCGTGGGCCCGTAGATGTACTTGGACCTTTAATTCACGGAGGCCCATTAAAGTTTACTTATAAATAAATCATGTTGGCGAGGGTAAAAACCCTAATTCTTTCATTACTATCCTCCACCGCATCATCTTCTTCTTCCTCATCTCATCTAGGGTTTTTCCTCCCAGCACCTGTCTCCATGGCCGATGGAGATGGATCGCACCTGCACATCGGTGCTTCGGTGGAAAAACGAGGTCGCGGCTGCCCTCGCGGCAGTAAGAACAAATCCAAGGACCCTGCTGCGGTAGCCTCATCGTCCGCTCCTATGAAGCGGCACCCTGGGCGCCCTGCGGGAAGTAAGAACAAGCCCAGAGTTTCTGCTGCTGCGCCAGGTCCGAGTGCGTCACCATATAATGCTTCTCCTCCTCCTCTGCCCAAAATATACTCCTTCTTCTGCATCGCCGGCGCTCAATGCCGCGAGATTCAGCGGGTACCGCTGAAGTTTACTAAGTTCATGGATGGGCGGGAGCTGCGGGAAGCAGTTCTTCGCGAACACTCTGGAGGAGGAACCCCCTACGAAGTGGAGGTCTAGTACGATGGAGATGGCGAGATGTACTTCAAGGGTGGCTGGTCTCAGTTTGCAGAAGACCATGACCTCCATCAAGGTTTCTTCATGATCTTCGACTACCACTGCGGTACGTCGAAGTTTGATCTGAAGATCTACGACTATACTCAGTGCCAGAAGGAGTACGAAGCTGAAGTGCACTTTCAGTAGATACTCCTTTTATGTAATCTCTTGTTCTGGTTATCCTTTTGCGTGTTCTATGTAATAAGTACTCGTGATGAATTTTATTTTGTGCCATCTCTATTAATAGACCATGCGAACGAATCGTCGTTCTGAGGTATGCTTTTGATGTATTATCGGGTTGCCTTGAACCGTGTTTACTTTTTGTTGAATATCGGGTTGCGAACAACCTTATAATGTTTCTCAAATAATCGCGGATACTGGATCTCAATAATTTGTTTACTTTATTTCATACGACTCGAGGGTCTGAGCCCCCGGGTGGAAAGAAAAATACTCATACATATTGTCGAGTTGACCCAAAGAACCCGACCTGTGGCCTCGTGTTCTGGATTCAGAGGGTCATAACTCGAAAGTTCCTGTTGCCATACTCCTTCTACGCATAGAACCGCCATAGTTGCTCTGCATTCCATGGGTTGCTCTTATATTTCCCTCTCTTCTTGTCTGGTAGTCAATAAGTTCCTCCTGGTATTACTTCTGTCATGATGTAAGGTCCCACCCATGGGGATTCTAATTTGCCATGACCGTCCTGCTTGAGTCGTAAGACTAGATCTCCTACCACGAAAGATCGTGGACGAACTTGACTGCTATGATAGTTTCGTAGATTTTGCTGGTATTGCGTGGCTCTGGCGAGTGCTACATCTCTTGCTTCATCGAGTGCATCAACGTCATTTTGTAGTGCTTCTGTGGAGGTTGTCTCGTCGTAAGCCGCGATTCTTGGGGCCTCATGGGTGATTTCGACTGGAAGCACGGCTTCTGCGCCATGGACCAGAAAAAATGGAGTTTCTTGGGTAGCTACATTGGGCGTTGTTCGAAGACTCCAGAGCATGGAGGGTAGCTCGTCTACCCAGGCGTGTTTGACTTTCTCCAGGGGTGCTAACAGTCTCTTTTTTATCTCGTTGCATATTAAGCCATTGGCTTTCTCCACTTGTCCATTTGTCTTTGGATGTGCTACAGATGCGAATTTCAGTTTGATTCCCATACTTTCACAGTAACTCTTGAACTCCTTTGATGTGAATTTTGTCCCATTGTCTGTGATGATGCTGTGCGATAACCCGAAGCAGAAAACTATAGACTTGATGAAGTTGATTGCCGTTGTGGAATCTTGGGTTGTTACTGGGGCTGCTTCTACCTATTTGGTAAATTTGTCTACTGCCACCAACATGTAGACATGCCCTCCTGGCCAAGACTTATGTAATTTCCCTACCATGTCGAGACCCCATTGCGCGAAAGGCCATGCTAATGGTATCGGCTGTAGCTCTATTGCTGGCGCATGTGGTCAAGATGCGAACCGTTGACAAGCTTTGCACTTTCTGACTATATCTTCCGCGTCTTCGATGGCTGTTAACCAGTAGAAACCTGCACGAAAAGCTTTTGCTGCAATAGCCCTACTGCTAGCATGATGCCCACATACTCCTGCGTGGATATCCTTTAATATTTCTTGTCCTTCCTGGGGAGTGACGCATCATTGTAAAACGCCAGTTATACTTTTCTTGTACAACTTCCCTTGTAACACGACAAAAGCCTTGGATCGTCGTATTATCCTTTTTGCTTCTATTGTGTCTTCGGGTAGTGTTTTGTTTACCATGTACGCCAAGTATGGCTGCATCCAAGTTTCTTCAATCATCATAACTTCTTCGGGTTCTGCTGTGCTTCCTTTGCCAGCCCCCGAGCCTGTTGTTGAGTGCCGACCTTGCCCTTCCATAGTCGAATTTTTGTTGGTTTTTATTGATCTTTCTATGATCTCTTCCCAAAAGACTCCCGGTGGTACGGGCAGGCATTGGGACCCGATATTTGCTAAGTTGTCGGCTTCCTCGTTGCTGGCACTGCTGACGTGTGAAACTTTGCATCCATCGAATGTTCCCTCGAGATAATAGTATAAGTTTCTATATGCTGTCATGTTGTCACTGATGGCGTCACACCGGTTCATCACTTGCTGGACGACAAGATTCGAGTCCCCAAATATCTTTAATCGGGTTGCTTCGCATGCTTTGGCCATTTTCATGCCATGGAGCAGAGCCTCGTATTCGGCTTCATTATTAGAAGCTTCAGAAAAACTTATGCTTAAAACATACTTTAATTTGTCGCCTTGTGGTGATATTAGAACTACTCCTGCTCCTGTGCCTTGGATTCTTTTTGATCCGTCGAAGTACATTGTCCACTCACTTGATAGATCTGGTAGTCCTGTGTTTTGTAGCTCTAGCCACTCTGCTGTGAAGTCCGGCAATACTTGGGATTTGATTGCCTTTCGCTTTTCGTACGTGATGTCCAGGGGTGACAATTCGATTCCCCATAGGGAGACACGTCCTGTTGCTGACGGGTTGTTCAATATATTGGATAGTGGTGCTTCGTTAACCACTATGATTGGATGCACCGCGAAATACTGCCGTAGTTTTCGTGCTGTTGTGAATACATTGTACGCGAGTTTCTGATAGTGCGGGTACCTCTATTTTGTTGGAGATAGTACTTCACTGAGGAAATACACTGCTTTTGTACTCCATGAGCTTTTCCTCCTTCGCTTCTTTCGACTACTAGTACCGTGCTTACCACTTGATGTGTTGCGGCAATATACAGTAGTAGCGACTATTTTTCATTTAGTGCGACCAACACCGATGGCGTGGAGAGCACTTTTTTCAACTGTGCAAAGGCTGCATCTGCTTCTTCTGTCCACTCGAATTTGTTGTCTGATTTTTTCATGAGTGCATAGAAAGGAAGCGCTTTTTCTCCCAATCGTGCGACGAATCGACTTAGCGCTGCAACGCGCCCTGCAAGCTTTTGTACATCGTGCAATTTTGTTGGTTTCCCCATTGTTAGTATTGCTTGGATCTTTTCTGGGTTTGCTTCTATTCCTCTTGCTGATACCAAGAAACCCAGAAGTTGTCCTGCTGACACGCCAAAAGAGCATTTTGTCGGGTTAAGCTTGAGCTTATACCTGTTTAGGTTGTCGAAGGTTTCTGCCAAATCACTGATTAGTGACTCTTCTTTTGTTGTGGTGATAACCACGTCGTCGATGTAGACTTGAATGTTGCGTCCTATTTGATTTCTGAGGCAGTTTTGCATCATTCGCTGGTTGGTTGCTCCTGCGTTTTTTAAGCCAAAAGGCATGACTTGATAGCAGAACATGCCGTATGGTGTGATAAAAGCTGTTTTTCCTCGTCTTCTTTCTTCAGTTTGATCTGGTTATAACCGGAATATGCATCCAGGAAGGAAAGCCTTGCACACCCCGCTGTTGAGTCTATTATTTGATCAATGCGAGGTAGGGGAAAGGGATCCTTTGGATAGTGTTTGTTGAGAGATGTGTAGTCGACACATACTCTTTGTATGTCTGTGTTTTTCTTGGGGACAATGACTGGATTAGATACCCAAGTCGATGTTTTGATTTCTCGGATGAATCTTGCATTTTCTAGCCTGTGTAGCTTGGATGCTATTCCTTTCCTTTTGGGTTCGTCAAATCGTCTCAATGGCTACTTGACTGGCTTTGCTTTAGGATCCACATTTAGTGCGTGCTCGACGAGTTCCCTGGGAACCCCTGGCATATCTGAAGGACACCAGGCGAATATTTCTAGTGTTCACGGAGGAACTCAATGAGCGCGCTTTCCTATGCGGGATCCAGGTTTACTGCTATGGAGGTAGTTTTGTTCAGGTCCGTAGGGTGGACCTGGATTTTCTTCGAGTCTTGGGTTGCATCGAAAGCCTGATCTGGCAGGGATCGTCCAACGTTGGGTAGCACATTATGGTCAGTTTCGCCTTTCAAGCTTGCGTATTCTGCTGTCATGCCGAAAGTTTGCGCCAGCCTGTTGAATTCTTTGTCACAAGTGTTGGATACTTCGAAGCTGCCTCGAACTGTAATTGTTCCTTTAGGTCCTGGGACTTTGAGTGTGAGATATGCATAATGAGGTACCTCCATGAACTTTGCAAATGCTGGACGCCCCAGGATTGCATGATACTGTGAAGGCCAGTCCATGACTTCGAACTCCAACTTTTCTCTGCGATAGTTGCTGCTATTGCCAAAGCGAACGTCAAGTTCTATTCTCCTGAGGGGATGATTTGCGACTCCTAGTACTATTTCGTGGAAGGAGCAATTTGTGGGTTTTAAGCTTTCCAACGAGATGCACATTGCCCTCAGGGTTCTTGCATATATTAAATTTATGCCGCTTCCTGCATCCATAAATACTTGCCCAACATCGTATCCCCCTATTTGCACCTTCAACACCATGGGGGCGTGCCCTGGCCTTGGTACTTTCCTTGGGTGGTCTGCTCTGCTGAACCTGACTGGTTGATCGGACCACTTCAAGTACTCTGTTGTGGCTGGTGGTGATGATATTGCTAGATTTACTTGTCTAGATATGCTTTTCCGGTCTATTTTGGACTTTGGCACTGGTTGGATCATTGCGGATATGTATACTTTTGATTCCAGATGCTTTGCTAGACGCTGCATTTGATATCCTTGGCTTGTACTCTTTCCTCCCTGACGTGCTCCTTTGTTGTGGTCCATAACATTTTGCTACCTTAAGAATGTTCTGCAATCCTTCATCTGATGATTAGAGACCCTCTTCCCATCTAAATACGCGTAGTGGGTGCGACAGGGACCATGGAGCATGTCTTCCGCTGATGGGCCGGAGTACTTAGGTTTTTCTGTTCTATGATTGCCTTCTCTCTGAAACTCTCTGCTTTCATAATCTTCCTCGTCTCTTCTTTCATAGCCTGCGGCTATCTGATTTCGCCTTGCGTGGCTATCTTCATTGCGGTACCTTCGCCTTTGCCTTCCTGCTCTGTCGACTTCTGGCGAGCGCCCCTTTTTATTGTTGTATGCGTCCTCTCCGTCGGCGAATCTGTTGGCTACTTCCATTAATTCCGATACTGTCTTAGGTTTTGTTCTTCCTAGCTCTTCCACGAGGTCCGAACGGCGAAGGCCAGCCAAAAAGCATCGACTGCCCGCTCGTCGGAGACATCTTTTGCAGAATTTTTGATTATACTCCATCGCTGTATGTAGGAGCGTAGAGTTTCCTCTTTCCTCTGTACGCATGACTTGACTTCTTCTAATGACGCTGGGCATTTATATGTTGAATGAAAATTTCTTGCGAACTGACTTTCTAGTTCTCCCCAACTCCTGATAGAATCATTGGGTAGTGTGTTTAACCAGGACCGTGCTGCGCCGGTGAGGAGTAACTGCAGGCTTTGCATTGCCGTTGCTCTCGTTCCTCTGAGTATTTGCACTGCTTGCAGGTAGTCTGATAATCACAGCGTGGGTTCTTGTGACCCATCATACTTTTGCTGATTGTGTGGCAATTTGAATCCTTTGGGTACCCGCGTTCTGCGAACCCTTCGGGTAAAGCATAACGCCCCCATCTCCTTTTCGTCATCCTCATAGTTTTCTTCTCTCCATGTGTAACGCGCGTTGTTTACTCTTGCTTGTGCTATGATATTCCTTGCGTCCTCCCTCCGTGCCTTACTTTTTTCATCGCCTGAGGACTCGCTTGTTTGGCTTTGCGAGGGGCGGCGCTTAAAATTTTCTCTTCGCTTCTCTTTGTGATACATCGCCTCTTCCTCTGGAGGGTGTTTCCTTAATTTGTCCTCTACTCACCCAAGGCTTCGTATCGCGGCTTGATGCATGTGCTCCCGTGGATCTCCAGGCTCCGGTTGTGTGGTTAATAGATGTGCTTGTGCTGCTACCAACGCTGCCTCTGGCGTTTCTTGCACAAAATCCTCTTCATTATCTGATGGTTGTTCGCTTACGCTCTTTACGCGACTTTCTTCTCTTGCCCATGCTGTTGTCCTCCTGCTGTGCTTCGGGTCTCTGTGCCTTTCTCTGGATTCTGATTCATCGCTGTATTCTCTCCAGTATGCTCCACTTGACATGCTGTAGTTTTCCTGGCTTCTTCTTAACTTGTCTTTTTCCTCCCTCAACTTCTTTCTATGTTTATGCAATGCATATTGATATCTCATTAAAACTTCCCTTCTTGAATTTGCGGGTACTTCTGTCCCGTGGTTGATAGCTGACATGATGATTCTCCACTCCCTGTAGGAGACGTGAATTTTCTCCTTCTCCTTTTTGCCGTTGCTTCTTGATTTGTCGACTTGCATGTCAATTTCTGCATTATTTGCGTGACCGTTCTCTTCTGCTGCTTCGGTGATAATGACACATAATTGATGTATGCTCCTAGAGACGCCACTGCTTCCAATGGTGAGGTCCCTTTGACTGTTGCATGTTTTATCCGCTGTTACTCCTTCGTCGGGTTCTCCCTGAGTTTTGTCGAGTTTCTCGGGTCCCCTTTTCGTGTTTTCTGTTGCTGCGATCCTGACCGGTGAGTTTACCTCGCTGGAAGAGCCCACTGATAATCCATACAGTGTGATTGTATTGGCTTTGCTTGCCGACGGACCTGATTCCGCCGGATCCGAAAGGCGAGTTGAACCCGAAGGTCCGACGTAAAAGCTTAAACTTTCGATCGTCAACTCTATCTTCTGATCTTCGTCGACTTCTGGAATACTGTTGGCTAAAAGCAAAAAAGCCATCGAATTCATGATCCCAACACCCAGAGTCTCCACGATCGGCGCCAATTGATGAGGGTTAACTCGACAAATGTCCGGTATGAAGGACTTAGGATTGGGGGAATAGGGCGTCGGATGAACTCAAAGGTAAATTCAGTCAAACAAGGTGCGTGACGAAAGTAAATGTGTAGTGAACTTTGGCTTACTCTCAATCTGTCTCTCACTATCCTCTCCTGGCCTCTATATATAGGTGGCCAGGTCTCAAGATACGGGAGGGATCCGACACAGATTACAATATCGATATACGACAAGAACTCGTATTTCGACTAGGATTATACTTGTGCCTAGCTTAACGGGCCTCAGGGGTACTCAACTAACGGACTCTATTATCTATACCCTTGTCAGCCCACATGCTAGGAAAATTGGGTTAGGCTGGTGGTCAATTTGATTTAAACTTCTTAAAATGAGCGGACAAATGAAAATATGGTAGAGAATGTCGCTACTAGCACAACAGTTTTCCAAAAAAAATTCAAAAAATGTGATTTTAAATGTTTTAAAAATTCAAATAATTACGTTGATACCTATTTATGCAAAAAAATAAAAAATATTACCGTTTATAACCTAAACAAAAATAATAAGATGAAACTTTCATATAATGTCAATCGTATACGTATACTCCTTATATTGTGAACAATATGACCTGTCTTTTTTTTCTAGGTTACAAATATTTAAAATTTAGTTTCAAATTTAATACACACATACCTGCATATATTCTCTATACACGTGATTCATCTCATATATTAAATTATAGTTCAATGTTTGTTTTTTTTTTCAAATGACGCACTCGAGAGCCAAAAATTCGTGTCCGAGTGTCAAGTCACTATTTGAGTCAAAAAAAATACATAAAAATTTCTGATAATAACTCTTCAATTCCTATCACGAGCCCAAATACTACTCTAGAAATGTTTGATCTAAGTCTTCACTTTACATTGAAAATAATATAACTTTGATGAAAATCTGGTATTTGGCCCTTGACTTATTTTTATGCTAAAATATTTTTACTCGGGAGTGGGCAAGAAATTTGTGTGAATTTGCACTACAGCAAATGTGTTGACTAGTGACCATTTCTTCATGACCCTAGAAAAAAGTGTCATAAAGTAGTGATGATTTTGCACCAGAACGTCATGGGCTAATTGGGGAGGCCATCAGCCCTAAAAATTACGACGATTTGAACCAGAAACGTCATAATCCAATGGACACTAAATCGTCATAACCTATCTCATGCAGTTTGAGACCTTGTTCGAAACCGCTTACGACGAAAATAGATCGTCATAGTCGCAAAATTAAAATATATTTGAAATAGTTGGACTGCCACGTCAGCGGTTTCACCAACGTGTCGTCCAAGTGTCTATTTACACTTATGTGTAGTATTCACGTGTCAATTTAGCTTATATATATGGCTGCACTGGACATGTAAGTGTGGGACCCACATATCATATACTCAAATTTCATGTCTAGCTGATTGACATCTCGGCCCCACCATCCCTACCTGACACGCGGGTCCCACGCACTGTCCCCACCTGAAATTGGGTCCCACCCACCGCCCCCACATGACACTTAGGTCCCACTCGCTGCCCCCACATGACACATGTGGCAGCTGACAAGCAGGACCAACCAATCGACCGCATAGGCGAGTAGAATGGACCTAGCAGGCGAGTCCAACAGCCTGACGGGTGGGTCCCACGAGCTGACGGGCGGTCCCACGGGCAACCTAACAACAAAGCGTGGGTGGCAAAATAAATACCTGAAATTGGGTCCCACCCACCGCCCCCACATGACACTTAGGTCCCACTCGCTGCCCCCACATGACACATGTGGCAGCTGACAAGCAGGACCAACCAATCGACCGCATAGGCGAGTAGAATGGACCTAGCAGGCGAGTCCAACAGCCTGACGGGTGGGTCCCACGAGCTGACGGGCGGTCCCACGGGCAACCTGACAACAAAGCGGGGGTGGCAAAATAAATACTGAGCGCGGCAGCCTGTGGTCGAACCCGCGACCTCCACCTCCCGCCGGAAGCCTCCTTGCCACCAGGGTAGACCATTCCTCTTGCTTATACACCATGTTATGTCCTTTTTATTTATGAGATTTTGGTTACTTGGGCCTGGGCCGCTGTAGATAAGACTTGGGCTGCTCTGCACAAAGGAGCTAAGTGATTTTTTTTCCTCTTTCACTTTTCCATTTCTTTTAAGATCATAACACAAAAGATTTGAAGAAGAGATTCAAGACAAGGCTAAGTAAATTCAAACAAACTTTTTAAATTATGTTTATTACATATATATAATAACATTAAATCTTTTTCTCCACAAAATAAATTTAGAAAACAAATTTTAATCACTAAAATGCCATTATGATGTATTTAAAATATGGTCAAAACGGCGAGTATGACCCTTCTTAGCTAGGTGTTGAATCCTGCCAAACTCTTTATGGATCTCTGATGAAATAGATAGTTGTGTACCTAAAAATATTTTTTTGAAAAAAACATGGGCAAACTATGAAGCACCTGTAGTTCAAATTTGACCTGTTTCTAACTGAATTGATAGATATTTGTCTTTTTTTGAGAGGTGGCTATATAACTTTTTCAATGCAAATAACTGGTGTATTGTGGATCAAATATGATATAATATAATTTAAAATTTGGTTGTTCTATTTGTGCAATATATTTTTGGTAGACGCTTCACAAAAAAACCCATTTTTTGCACTAAGAAAATGAAAAATGAATTTTTTGTGCAACGAAAATTAAAACTCCCCAAATCAACATTGTTTGTCATCCCAAGATGCACACATTTGCACAATATAGGGTTTTCTGAACAAACTATGCCATGGTTGTGGCCATAACTATCTCATTTGGCTTGAAAGCCATGGAACTTCGTACGAGATAGCTCTTTTTTGTAAACACTTTTTCACAATATTTGTAATATTCCAAGTTTATTATTTTTCCTAGAAACTAGGTCACATAACATGATACAACGTGAAGGGGTTGTATTTTTTTGATTTTTTTTGAATTTCTTATGTCGATTTCAAAATGCGGCCAAAACGGCGGGCGTGATCGTTCCTACGACAGGATAGAATCTTGCAAAACTATTTATGGATCTCTGATGAAATAGATGCTTGTGTAGCTAAAAATGATTTTTAGAAAAAAACTTGAGCAAACTATGAAGCACCTGTAGTTCAAATTTGACCCGCTTCCTACTGAATCGGCAGAATTTTGTCAATTTCTTGAGGGGTGTCTAGATAACTTTTTCCATGCAAAAATGATGAATTGTGCATAAAATATGGTATAATATGATTTAAATTTGTGGTGGTCCATTTTTGAAACTTAATTTTGGTAGATGCTTCACAAAATAACCCATTTTTAGCATTAAGAAAATGAAAAATGAATTTTTTATGCAAAGAAAATTAATACTCCCCAAAGCAACTTTGTTTGCCATACCAAGATGCACACATGTGCACAATATGGGGTCATTTGAATAAACTATGCCATGATTATAGCCATAACTAGCTCATCTGGCTTGAAAGCCATGAAACTTCGTACAAGGTAGCTCTTTTTTGTGAATAGTTTTTCAAAATGTTGGCAATATTCAAAGTTTGTTATTTTTCCTAGCAACTAGGTCACTTAACATGATACAACGCGAAGGGTTTGTATTTTTTTTGAATTGTTTTGAATTTCTTATGTCAATTTCAAAATGCGGCCAAAACGGCGGGCGTGACCGTTCCTATGACGGGATAGAATCTTGCAAAACTATTTATGGATCTCTGATGAAATAGATGCTTGTGTACCTAAAAATGATTTTTTGAAAAAAACTTGAGCAAACTATGAAGCACCTGTAGTTCAAATTTGACCCGCTTCCTACTGAATCGGCAGAATTTTGTTAATTTCTTGAGGGTGTCTAGATAACTTTTTCCATGCAAAAAAATAATGAATTGTGCATAAAATATGGTATAATATGATTTAAATTTGTGGTGGTCCATTTTTGGAACATATATTCGGTAGGTGTTTCATAAAAAAAACCCATTTTTAGCATTTAGAAAATGAAAAATGATTTTTTTGTGCAAAGAAAATTAAAACTCCCCAAAGCAACTTTGTTTTTCATACCAAGATGCACACATGGGCACAATATAGGGTCATCTTAGCAAACTATACTATTTTTGCAGCATATTTTTTATAGATGATTAAAAGAAACCACATTTTTGATGCTACCCTCTTTTCAACCAATCAAATATCCAGGATAGGCCTCCCACGGATCGTCCTATCAAACGATCTAAACCGTTGAACCGTAGCATCCGACGCCCCTCGTTTATCAGAACAAACACACAGCAGAAAGCAGACCCTACTCCCACGGATCGCGCCGCCCCTAGCCAAACCCTAGCCATTCCCCCCCGCTTGCATCTCCCTTCTCGCCCCCCTCTCTTCTCCCTAGCACCGCCGAGATCCAGACGATGTTCTCGTTCCCCTCTACCCAGATCCTCCACCACCTCGACCCTGCGTCCTCGTTCCCCTCTGCCCGGATCTGCCACCTCTGGTGCTGTTCCGATCCTCGCAGTACCATGGGCTGACCTGCATCTGCGCGTGCAAGAATAAGCCGAGGGAGGGCTCCTCTGTGATCTCGCGCCCTCTTCGACCTCAGCACCGGCCGATGTGGCTCTCTTGGTCCACTGGGTCGCTGGACTCCAGATTGGTCCACTACGAACCACAACTTCACCGAGGTAGGTCGTCTTCCCCTTACCCCTAGGTCATCTCCCCCAGGTCTGACTAATGTCCACGTCTCTGGCCGCACAGGTGAAGGACGAGGCGGCGGCATCGAACAAGGAGTGGATGGGCAGAAGAAGGCTTTAGGCTTCCCAGGCAAGTCCGGCCGCCTCACGGCCTCGAGTTGGCCAGATCCGTTTCTCCCGCTTTCCCGATGACGACCTGCTTTGATAGCGAGATCAACAAGCAGGTATAACTCTACCGGAACCCTGCAGGTGAAAACGTTTCTTTGATTCTCAATTGATTTGTATTGCCCGGGAAGGTTATGGTCGAGATATTTGATACTGAAATTTTACATGGATGCAGAATGCACTTCCAGATTATCACATTATTTGAGAGATGATTTTGAAACCTTTGCACCAAGTATTTGCGTAATTCGCTGATTTAGACCATTATACAACAGGTTGTTTACTGCATCTAAGTTTATAACCATTAAAATCAACACTTTGTTAGATAGGCCAGTAACGGTCTGATACTACATGTGAATTGGAAATATGATTATCCTCTTAATGTTTTGTATGGATGAATGTCCTTCCCATGAATGTCCTTAATGCACTTTGTAGTTAGAACTACAACGTGTGTACATGCCTATTAGCTGCTGACAACCCTTGAGCCTTGAAACTATTATTGTCTTTCTATGTCGAGAAGATATCATATACTCTAATTGTAGGTTGATCCAGTAAGCTTTCAGCATGGTTCTGACATAATATTTACATCCAGTACTGGCTGCTTGTAAGGTTAATTGTATGTTAGGGTAACCTAGAGGTCACTGTTGATATTTTGGAGCTCTATCTGAAGTAGTTCATGGTAGTCTGTTGCCTTGGATAAGGTTTTGATAAATTACTTTGTCTGTCCTAATGCTAATAAAATGATCATGTAGTTACACCTTGGATTGTTTAAATACTACTACATCTGTCCTGAAATGTAACTTAGCTCTATAAAAAGGCTTATATTTTGGGACGGAGGTAATAGAATTCTTCTAGTAACATCTATGCTCTCTGATGGTGGTAGACCTGAGTTTTCTGGGAACTAGTTAGTGGGTCCTGTGCAGTTATGCTTCTGCTTTTAATAGGTCTAATTTTATTGCTGGTTTTCTGTTTGGGAAAGAAAGGAACACAATAACTGTGGCTTTTTATGATTTACTGAATTTACTGTGAGCATGAACACTATAGGTGTTTTTTTTACTGTGAGCATGTAACAGGAATTATGAGAATGTTTGCCCGATGCTTGATGCGTATCATGTGCTGCCTAAATTTAGCAGCTAATTAAGTGAATCACAGATTTTTATTTAGTTTGTTGTTCTCATGTCTGTTGTTCAATACTTTGCTGTAGTATTGCCTAAAATAGACTATACAAATTTGTGTTTCCTAGAATAATATATGTCCATCATGCTGGCTTACTTCAGTCCTTTGCTCTCTACTTTCCTATGATGTGCATATAGGTATATAGCATATACTATGGGCATATCAGTATTTTTATCTTCTGTATGTTTTTTACATCACAAAGAATAGTATCTTCAGACCTGATGGAGCCATGATGCTTGCCTGTGTGCTGGAGCGCATTAGTTCTGGCCATGCCACCGCATTCTCAATGTTGAGCTCACAGCGCTGCAACCGCATCAATAGTGTCTTCTCTGGTTTAGATAAGTCATTGATCTATCCCGTTCTCTTCCTCTGTTACTTGGCTGATTGGCCTTGATGCCATGACATGTTATTGTTTTGAGTCCCAATGTGATATTGAAGCAATGGTCTGAATAGCTTTGTATTAGAATCTTGCCGAGCCTCTGTTTGAGAATACGTATTGCATCATGTTTGACTTATTTGGTTAGCATGCTTACTGTCCTGGAAAGTTTTGTTGCATTGGAGTTTAATTCCTTTCCAGTGAATTGGCTCACCTTTTATTCTTCCTAATACTAACTTGCAAACAACTAGTAGAAACAAAGGTTGATAAAGTGACTTGTATTTGAGCTATGGTTTTGAGACATTATCTCATCCCAGTTTAGTTACTTAAATGTCACTTCTGTACTTATTTGCTTATGTTTGTAATTATTTTATGGGAACTTTTTGGCAGATATCCATTAGGTACAAGAGCTATAGCCAAATAGTATTATTGTTGACTTGTTACTCTGGCTGTTTCGAATGATCAATATGCTAGGACTGTACAACACGTTACAATAATATATATGTATCATGTTTTATAAAAAAATCCAGAACATGTATGTGTATATTGTCTTGAGAGTGTATCTGCAACCATTACAAAATGTTCTTTGTTTGAACTGCTGCTATGCTAGCTCTGAGCTTTTCATATCAAACGTACATTTCAGGATATATTGTCATTTATTGGTTGTTGGATGCTATACTGATATTGCATATGATTAATATAACAGGAGCAGGAACCCAGTTTGTGATAGCTATCGAAGGAGCTCCAGGTTGAAGAAAGTTTGAAGACACTCATCGAAAATTATTAGTGATCTTATCTGTATAGCTATTTGTATTGTGATTGCCATCGCATCTGTACATGATATGATGTAATAAACAGATTGTGGGTGTTTTTTTTGAAGTATCACTTGTATTTTGGGTATTTTCTGTGTATCCTGATTTAAATATGGGTTATTTACTTTCTGGCAAATTGCAAATTGAATTCTGAAAAAAGGGAACTTGACATGTCGCACCAGCTAAAACAACCTGACGTGGTGCACATGTACTAGAACCTGACAATTGGGACCCATAGAGAAAAAAGGCTAGAAATAAAATTAGATGGATTGTAAAAAGGCTGAAAGTAAAATATAAATGGATTGCAAAAAGGTCAAGGCCTAGAAAAATAACAGGCTAAAATATTTGCTTTGGCCCATGTAAGTGAGCAAAATTGACAAAAAAGGCTCAATTAATGGGCTAGGCCCATAGAGATCGTCAAAATGGACTGGGCTAATTTTGATTTACGACCTATTCTAAATCGTCATTATGTCTGCCACGTGTTTGCCACGTCGGATTGCTGATGTGGCCTCCTGCCACGTGTACGCCACATTCGATTGCTGATGTGGCCTCCTCAAACTGCTGATGACGATATTGAATCGTCATAACCGTTATGACGGTCCAATATCGTCATAGACGGTTATGACGATTTCAGTAGGATCGTCATGTTCAGTCATCAATGACGCCCCGTTTTTTACGATGATTTTTTCATCATAAAATCATCACAAATCAACCATTATGACGATTTAGTGACGAGTTTTGAGGGTCACTAGTCAACACATTTCTTGTAGTGTTGAACTAGATAAGAATTCAAATATATTTTTTATTTTATCTTTAAAGCTTTGATCCACTGATAAATGCAAATTATAGTGTTATAGGATGACGTTACAACTGATCCTCTAAGTTGTGGGTTATTCACAAGAGAATGAATATATGCGTATCTAAAATAAATAGGTATGTGTATCTAAAATAAATTGTCGCATCACATATTTAAAGGGTTGAAAAGTGTGTGAGCAATGCACCCGTAGCTATTTTTGGAACATCAAGGTTTCAAAGCCTTAACCGTTTGTGTAAGCAATGTTATTGTACCTATTTTAAATCTCTTCTATAGCTTTACTTAGTTAGATTTTACTATCAAGATTTTGGAACCTTGACTCTTACTGGTAGCTATTTTTATTGTCATGTTTGCTTGATTGCGGAAAGTCGAAAGCTTACTTTTTTGTTCTTCATGGTTTTCCCTTTTTTATGCAACATGGTAAAGTTGCGACATGGCGAACATGTCAACAACCCGCATCAATAAAAAAAGAAAACATATTTAGCAGCACCTAACAAAGAAACCATGTGAAGCCAATAATATATAAACCACCTGAAAAAATAAAACGATAGTAACAAAGGACAGCACGGCAAAGCGCGCTAGGTCCATCTAGTTATAATCTATCTATAGAAGAGTACTAGCATGTTAGATTGAGAAAATAACACAAGAGAAGGATTTTGATATATGAACACAGATTCAGGCAAGTACACACAATTACAAGTTCAAGGAAATTCATGTTAGTCATGCATGCAGAGCAGAGAAGATTCAGAAATCTGAAGGCAGAGAACAAATTTACCAAACATCATATGTTTTCCTACATTTTCATTTGACGGATCAAGAGTCAAGACAATCTACTCGAACCAAATACAAAAACAAATACATAATAGTAACAACGATGTACATTTGATTGTTGTTTTCTTGTCGTAGGTGATGTCTCGCGGAGACAGCTCGATTCCCCACAGAGAAACTCGCCCCGTTGCCTCTGGATTGTAGACGATGTTGGTTCTCAGTGGGGCGTCGCTCACCACCACTATTGGATGCTCCTAGCGCAATTTGCGCACTATCAGGAAGACGCCATATGCCAGCTTATGGTAGTGTGGGTACCACTGCTTGGCAGGAGAGAGAACCTCACTGAGGTAGTAGCCGAGTCGCTGCACCATGTATGCTTTGCCTTCTTTCGTGCTCTCAACGATTAGTGCGGTACTGATCACCTGGTTAGTGGTGGCAATGTAGAGTAGCACTCGATCCCTCTCATGGGGGTGGGGGTCACCAGAATGGGCGAAGTCGATAGTTGTCGCTTGTGGTCTTTGAATGGAGCCAGTGCTTCAGCAGTCCACTCGAACTTGTCTTACTTCTTCAGTAGCTGGTAGAATGGCAGTGCTTTGTCGCCGAGCTTGCCAATGAATCGACTAAGTGGTGATACACTGCTAGCTGCTGGACACCTTTTGGATCCTTCGGCTGCCCCATCATCGGGATTGCACATATCTTCGTAGGGTTTGCCTAGATTCCCCTAGCAGATATGTAGTACTCGAGGAGCTGTCCCGCGGGGCCCCTGAATGCGCACTGACGAGGTTCAACCCCGGCAATGCCCATGCTTGAGGGCTTTCGAATCATGGAGCGCTTGTGGGATCCGGCAAACTCAACGGCGATCTGAAAACACAGGGAGACTGATTGCTATAGATGGCGCGGTGGTAATGAAGTGAATGACCAGCCAGTTGGGAAACCCCAAGAGGAAGGTATGATGAATATAGCAGCAAGTTTTTCCCTCAGTAAGAAACCAAGGTTTAATCGATCCAGTAGGAAAAAGCCAATACTCCTGAAGGTGATGCTTGCTAGCCTAGTGACTTCCAACAAGGGCACCGTTTACGACACTTGTTAGTGTGTCTTCAACTAGAAGCAACGTGGAACCTGCACACAACACAACCAAATACTTTGTTCCCAACTTACGATGAGGTTGTCAATCTCACCGGTTTGCTTGAAACAAAGGGTATGAGTGTATCGAGTGGAAAATGATAGTAGTATACGAGTAAAGTAAATAGTGCAAGTAAAGTAAACAGGTGATAGCAATATAATGGAAATAGGACCGGGGTCCACAGTTCACTAGTGGTGTCTCTCCATAAGATAAATAACACATGCTGGGTAAACAAATTACAGTTGGGCAATTGATAGAATAAAGACAACATGCATACATCGAGAGGATCACTATGAGATTTACTCTGGGCATTACAACAAGATACATAGACCGTCATCCAACTGCATCTATGACTAATAATCCACTTGTGGCGAATCAATCCGAGAACTCCACAAGTATTAAGTTGCGAACAACAGATAACTGCATTAAGCAAAGTGTGTAATGTAAACAAAGCATATTCCTTGAGCATATGAATGTTGTTTTCTCCCTAGTGGCAACAAGCACATCTACAACCTTAGAGGTTTCTGTCACTCCCCCAGATTAAATAGAGGCATGAACCAAACTATCGAGCATAAATACCCCCTCTTGGAGTCACTAGCAACTACTCGGCCAAGATAGCTACTAACAACGGAGAGCATGCAAGATCATAAACAACATAGAGATAACATAAGATAATATTCAGCACATTAACTCAATCATAACACCAATATTCATCGGATCCCAACAAACACAACATGTAGAATTACATAACGGTGATCTCGATCATGTAAGGTAGCTCACGAGATCTAAACATGAAGCACAAGGTGGAGAAGACAACCAACTAGCTACTGCTATGGACTCATAGTCCAAGGTAGACTACTCACTCATCGCACCGGAGGCAAGCATGGCGATGAAGAAGACCTCCGGTGGCGATTCCCCTCTCCGGCAGGGTGCCGGGAAGAGCTTCTGGACCCTCCCGATCTCGGGTCAATGGCGGCGGTGGATCGCGATGTATTCTGAAAAAGTGATCAGGTATTTAGGTTTTTCCCATCGGGAGGTCTTTATAGGCAAACGGGCAGCATTATAAGTGGACTAGGGGGCCCTCACCACAGGTGGGCGCGGGCCAGGGGTAGGCCGCACCCCCTGGTGGTGTGGCCGCCCTGTGGCCCTTCTCTGTCTCCTCTTCGGTTCTCTGGAAGCTTCGGAAAATTTCTGGACGTTCGGCTTTTCTTTCGTCCAATTCCGAGAATATTTCCTGTGTAACTTTTCTGAAACACAAAAACAGCAGAAAACAGGGAACTGGCACTGTGGCATCTCGTTAATAGGTTAGTTCCGGAAAATGCATAAAAATGCCATGAAGTGTAATAAAACACTAAGCAAATGGTGTAAAAACAAGCATGGAGCATCAAAAATTATAGATACGTTAGAGACGTATCAGCATCCCCAAGCTTAACTCCTGCTCGTCCTCGAGTAGGTAAGTGATAACAAAAGAAATAATTTTTGAGGTGACATGCACCTACACAATCTTGATCATATATGTAAGCGTTGTGCGCTGGGATCAAAAGAACTTAAAACATGGGCATGAAAGATATAATCTTGATAGAAGAAACTTAGCAACCATGTTATAACATGAAAAAGAACACAAACAAAAGATCATGAAAATGAAACAATGAAAGTCAAACGTGTGTTCAAATCATATGGAAAAAACGTACAAATGGTTTTCAGCTTGTCCTTCATGAGAGAGCAAAACATAAATGCATAGGACACCTTCATGTTTAAGAGGGCGACTAGATACAAGTAATTTGAGAACAAGTGAAACCAACATCATGAATCAATCAATGAAAACTTTGGGACAATGCACATTATACTCAGAATGACAACTATGCTCTCTTAGACGGTGCATAAAGGTAGAAGGTGGTGACTCAACATAAAAGTAAAAGAAAGGCCCTTCGCAGAGGGAAGCAGTGATTAAACATGTGCTAGAACAGAGATAAAAATTGGGTTTTGAGAGGTGGTTGTTTCATGTCAACGACTGGCAATGGGGTCTTACTATCTTCCATAATAAACAAGTGAGAGCGGTTCTGAGTTCTTTGAAAATTTGGCACATTGGTGCTCTTTTATAAAGCTTTGGCACTCCTCCCCACCTTTTTTCCTTTCTCAAACCATGGCTAACCGATTCTATCGGGTGCCCACCAACATTCACATACCATGGAGGAGTGCCTTTTTTTCTTTTTAGAATTAGATTGCAATGGTCTGACCAGCTCTCATGGAAAATTAATGACGAGCAGATGAAGCTGCCTAGTCGAGGGGTACTTAATTTAATATGGAAGATAGTAATTCCGACCACTACGTCCCCATGAGCTAAAAACAGTGGCACAAAACGAGAAGTAGTTGAAAGTTTTGAAAGGTAGCACATGAAAATTTACTTGGAATGGCTTACAAATACCATGCATAGGAATTTATAGTGGACACAATGGCAAACTTGGTTTTCAGGAGTTGGATGCACGAGTAGAGCTCATACTCAGTACAAAATGAGGGCTAGCAAAAGACTGGGAGCGACCAACTAAGAGAGCAATAACGGCCATAATCATGCAAAGCGACAAATCGACATGAAAAGAAGCATAAGATGGCATCAAAAGTCAAAAACTAAATGATCATAGAGGCAATGGCGACTTTGTATGAGTCAAACATGTGTGAGCATGCGCCAAGTCAACCCAAATAAAGCATCAAAGGAGAAAACCAAGATAATGCTTCCAAATAATTAAAACAACGCATGATTTTTTTCAAAGGCTCATTAAGCAATCTCAGTCATTTGAGACAAGTCATGCTACAGCAAAACCACTAAGCATACTATCAAAAAGACATCAAGCACGACATGCAAAAGCCTAGGCCGCAGTCGACACAAGCTCCTTCTTGTACCACTTTTTTGCATAAAGCTTTTTCTCTTTTCCAACACCATTCAAACTTTTTTGAAACAACTCTTTTGATGAAAACCAACATGGACCAGAGGTCAAAATACACCTTGATAAAAGATATAACAAGATCTGAACAAAAATCAAGGCGAAAAACGAAAACTAAACGCAGTTCTAGAAAAAGAGAACACTCATTGAAACGATAAGAGTGAAAAACGGAGTGTTCTTGGCAAATGAAAAGCAAGGCAACTTCTCCAAAAGGAATTTGTTGGGGTCCAACCATTTATTTCAGCAAACAAAACTAAACAAAACTGAAAACTAAAGACAAGACTCTCCAAGAAAAATGCATAGTGCATGAAGCAATAAAAATATAGTGGGTTGAAAGGTGACCTGATTTTTGCTGATGAAGAAGGGGTGCCTCGGGGGCATCCCCAAGCTTTGACGCTTGTACCTCTTGGATATTTCTTGGGGTGACATGGGCATCCCCAAGCTTGAGCTTTTGTCCATTCTTTAACTCATCTCATCATTCTCCAATCCCTACACTTGAAAACTTCCTTCATACAAAACTAAACACAATTCAATTAGCAACATTAGTGTAAGCATAATAATGAATCAACCCCTTTTTGCTTCAGATTTCAACTTAAAACCACCACATATAAAGCATATACTACTGTAGCAACTTCCCCAAAAGTTCCGTGATCAAAAGAACTAAAAAAGAAAGCGATAAAGAGGCAAACACAAATAGTGGCAGAAATCTGTCAAAACAGAATAGCTGACAAAGGTCGATTTTTTCGAGGGTTTTCTGTTGCTCAAATCAAGTAGTGCAAAACTAATGAAAGTTTGGATATAACCTGGGGCATATGCACAAGAAATCGCAGGTCAAAAAGATATTCTAAGAATTTTCATGAATTGTTACGGTGCAGCACCGAAAACTATTTCAGGACAGCAACATCCCCAAATCTTACCTCACTCAAATTAGAGGCTTCTCTTGGCAGAAAAACGAAATAAAAAAGATAAGGAGAGGTTATTACAGTAGTAATAACTTCCAAGACTCAAATAAAAGAAAAAGTACTGAAAGTAAAAATATTGGGTTATCTCCCAAGAGTGCTTTTCTTTAATGCCTTTGAGCTAGGCGCAGAAAATGCGAATCAAATATTTTCGAAAGAATCATTAAGATCAACTGTTTCCTCAAGATCACCACTTACCACTCTAGGCACTTTAGAGGTTCCCGAAGATGATTCAAGTCACTCTTAGTTGAACTAAAAGTCTTACCAATCTTAAAAACATGCTGCGGTTTAGGCACAGACACCTTGGGAACATACATAAATTTTTGCTCTTTTCCAACAAAAGATTTCTCCTTCTTAAACTTAAGAGAAGAGAAAATTGAACTTAAAGTTTCCATGGATTCCTCTAGTTTCCCAATCCTAAGGTTTTGACTATCAAGAGTAGTGCTAGCTTCTAAAACGGTGATTCTCTTACCGATACTTTCTATCGCTTCATTAACTCGGCTAGCGTTATCAAGGATATTTGGCAAACTTTTTTCTAAAGAGCCTACTTTTTCTATAACTTCCTCCAAAGTGATCTCAGTTTTAACAACATGAATAGGTGGTACTCCCGCTAAGCTTTCTATTAAAGAGCATGCTTCAAGAGCGGGAGTACCTAGAAAATTACCTCCTGCAAGAGTATCAAGAACGTACCTGTACCAACTAGTTATACCAACATAAAAATTTCTAAGGAGGATCATGGTAGAATGCTTCTTTGTACACCTATGATGAGAATTGCTAATACGGTACCAAGCATCTTTCAAGCTCTCTCCCCCTTGTTGCTTAAAAGTATGAACTTCAACTTCAGGATTACTCATTCTAGCAAAATTAAAAGCAGACAAGTAAAAACAACTATAAGGATACTAATTTTTTTGTGTTTTTGATAAAATGATGCAAGTAAAAATAAAGTAAAAGCAAAACTTAAAACAAAGTAAAGGATGTGCATGCAAAACTCCCCTTGCAGAACTCTTCTTTTTCCCCGGCAATGGCGCCAGAAAAAGTCTTTTGATGGTGCCAAGTTGACGTGGGAATGTGTAGTTGATGTGGGAGCTTCTTCTTCAATCCCCGGCAACGGCACCAGAAAAAGTCTTGATTGCTATAGATGGCGCGGTGGTGATGAAGTGAATGACCGGCCAGTTGGGAAACCCCAAGAGGAAGGTATGATGAATATAGCAACAAGTTTTTCCCTCAGTAAGAAACCAAGGTTTAATCGATCCAGTAGGAAAAATCCAATACTCCTGAAGGTGATGCTTGCTAGCCTAGTGACTTCCAACAAGGGCGCCGTTTATGACACTTGTTAGTGCGTCTTCAACTAGTAGCAACGTGGAACCTGCACACAACACAACCAAATACTTTGTTCCCAACTTACGATGAGGTTGTCAATCTCACCGGTTTTCTTGAAACAAAGGGTATGAGCGTATCGAGTGGAAAATGATAGTAGTATGTGAGTAAAGTAAACAGTGTGAGTAAAGTAAACAGGTGATAGAAATATAATGGAAATAGGACCGGGGTCCACAGTTCACTAGTGGTGTCTCTCCATAAGATAAATAACACATGCTGGGTAAACAAATTACAGTTGGGCAACTGATAGAATAAAGACAACGTGCATACGTCGAGAGGATCACTATGAGATTTACTCTGGGCATTACAACAAGATACATAGACCGTCATCCAACTGCATCTATTACTAATAATCCACTTGTTGCGAATCAATCCGAGAACTCCACAAGTATTAAGTTGTGAACAACAGATAACTGCATTAAGCAAAGTGTGTAATGTAAACAAAGCATATGCCCTTGAGCATATGAATGTTGTTTTCTCCCTAGTGGCAACAGCACATCTGCAACCTTAGAGGTTTCTGTCACTCCCACAGATTAAATAGAGGCATGAACTCAACTATCGAGCATAAATACCCCCTCTTGGAGTCACTAGCAACTACTCGGCCAACATAGCTACTACCAATGGAGAGCATGCAAGATCATAAACAACATAGAGATAACATAAGATAATATTCAGCACATCAACTCAATCATAACATCAATATTCATCGGATCCCAACAAACACAACATGTAGAATTACATAACAGTGATCTCGATCATGTAAGGTAGCTCACGAGATCTAAACATGAAGCACATGATGGAGAAGACAACCAACTAGCTACTACTATGGACCCATAGTCGAAGGTAGACTACTCACTCATCGCGCCGGAGGCAAGCATGGCGATGAAGAAGACCTCCGGTGGCGATTCCCCTCTCCGGCAGGGTGCCGGGAAGAGCTTTTGGACCCTCCCGATCTCGGGTCAACGGCGGCGGCGGATCGCGATGTATTCTGGAAAAGTGATCGGGTATTTAGGTTTTTCCCGTTGGGGGGTCTTTATAGGCGAAGGGGCAGCATCAGAAGTGTACCAGGGGGCCCTCACCATAGGTGGGCGCGGGCCAGGGGCAGGCCGCGCCCCCTGGTGGTGTGGCCGCCCTGTGGCCCTTCTCCGTCTCCTCTTCGGTTCTCTGGAAGCTTCGGTAAATTTCTGGACATTCGGCTTTTGTTTCGTCCAATTGTGAGAATATTTCCTGTGTAACTTTTCTGATACACAAAAATAGCAGAAAATAGGGAACTGACACTGTGGCATCTCGTTAATAGGTTAGTTCCGGAAAATGCATAAAAATGCCATGAAGTGTAACGAAACACTAAGCAAATGGATTAAAAACAAGCATGGAGCATCAAAAATTATAGATACGTTAGAGACGTATCAGAGACACATGTTTTACCTAGGTTCGGCCCCCTTGTTGGGTAATGACCTACGTCCTGCTTGTCTGACTTTATTGATGGGGTGGCTACAATGGTGGTGTTACAGCGATGGCGTAGATTGGATCTAGCTGAAAGTGGAGAGCTCTCAAGAATTCGAGCGCTCGGGTGTGTGGTGGCGAAAAAGGTGTCTAGCCACTACAGGACCTCCCTCCCAACCTTTTATATGCGAAGGTTGGGTCTCAGGATTGTCCTCCAAGCAAAGTACAGATAGAATCGGTTTGAATAAACCCTAGCCGAGCCCTAATCCAACTTGGTCTCCTCGAATTCTTGCCTTGTATGCCAAGTCTTGTTCCTGGGCCGCACCAGGCTATCATATTCGTGGGCCTTGCCATCCCTTTAGTAGATGTCCTCCCTAGGCCAAAAACCAGGTAGGCCAATATCGAGGACTCGTGGGTCATTCCTTCATCAGTAGCCCCCGAGTGCCTGGGATAGTCGAAGACTATGGCAGGGACTCTAACTCCATTAATTCGAGTCCTCATTCGGCTGCATATAAAGCCTTTTGCCCTACCTGTAGAGACAGAAAGCCACGACATGTATACAAATGATTTGCTGTCAAAGTTAGTCAATTCGAATAGGCTCATTTCAAGCCTCGAAGATGCATAGATTTATTGCTAGAGGGATTGGCTTAACCATTCTGGAACTCACACCGGGTCCAGTTAATTGCATAGTCGCAAAAACATTGGTTAGCTTACTCAGATTCGAGTCCCTCAACTCGAACCCGCGTGGACTGGCGCTACTTCGACCCGAGCCGCGTATGGACTTATCAGGTCGAAGCCCAGTAGTGTGTAAGGCACTCGATGCGTCTATCGATGCAAGGCTTCATGCCGTAGGCATGAAAAATTCTCTCAGCAGAGCGCGTTTGATGCGAATACCGGGCCATCTAGTTTTGCTAACTGTGGACTTATCTTCGTATTTGACATACGGCATCTGAATTGGTATATTGCCACCAGAATTCGGGTAAATAAGAATGAGTATAAGCGTGAGACGGGATTTAGAGGAGCTAAAATCTCCACCCAAATTGAAGCTGACGCACTGCTGGCCCTGAATTAAAGAAAACCTGGGGACTGGTGCCCATAGCAAATCATAGTGATGGCTCTAATGGCCTGAATGCATAAACTCGATGGGTTATAAAAAACGTCCTTGATTAATGAAAAGATGCCGCAAACCTTGCAGCACATAGGGACGTTTTAATCCCGAAAGAAGTAATCCGCAAAATAAAGATTTATTACTTGAGTGATACAATGGCGTTGTTGGCCGAAAAGAAATGATCCGAGGGATCGGAGTCCACAACTCGAATAGTAAGACAACGCTGCTAGCCCAAAAGAAATAATTCAAGGGATCGAGATCCACAACTCGAATAGTAAGACGGCGCTGCTGGCCCGAAAGAAATGATTCGAGGGATTGAGATCCACAACTCGAATAGTAAAATGGCGTTTTATAAAGCCAAAAGAAATACTCGAGGGGCTGTCAAGACACCATGCCGAAAACCTTGAGGGTCGTTGCAAGGATCCCAAAAATCAATCCCAGGCGGAAGAAAGGTTCTTTGAAAAACTACCCTCGCACTTCAAATCGTGCAAAGAGGGCGATGGTCCCAGAAAATTTTCGTTGTGAAAGGGACAGTGGATTTCGGCGGTACATACCTCGAGAGGACGAAGACTTGAAAAGATTTCCCCCCTTAGATGAAAGGAAATAAGCCTCATTGATAGTGACGTCAGAGATGATGCATTACTTCTTCGAGTTGTCACGCCACCCGTCGCAGGGATAGCCTGACATTGACAAGACTGGATGCCCGGTGGGCCCAGTGCCGCGCACGCCGACTATTGACTCCGTTTGACCGCACGTCTAGTGAGAAAATTCTACCGCGCCTCCTCGATTCCCGTGCATAGTGGACGCCATTGATACATCCATATTGCATCACTATTTTGTATCATAATTTACTGTTATTCATTGATATATTTCATATTTAGATATGATACTTATGTTATTTCCTTTGTTTTCACATGTTTGATGATCATTGGAGGATTTGCTGCCGGAGTCAGGATTCTGCTGGAAAAGGACCGTCAAGACACCATATTTTGGAAGATCAGGAAAATTCCAGAAAAATACCAGAAAATTCTATTTTACCAAAAGACTCCGGAAGCCAGAAGGAGAAGGAGAGAGGAGCCAGGGGCGGCCTCACGCACAGGGGGCGCGGCCTGACCCCTGGCCGCGCCGGCCCTGTGTGAGGCCACCCTGGCCCACATCTGGTCTCGCCCCTTAGCGTACTTCATCGTCCCCGAAAACCTAAGTCAGGGGGGGGGCTCAGAGAGAGACATAGCTGCCTCTGCGGGGCAGAAAACACCAGAGAGAGAAAAGCTCTCCGGCAGGTAGAAATCTGCCGGGGAAATTCCTTCCCGGAGAGGGGAGATCGTCGCCATCGTCATCACCATCGCACCGGACTTCATCGGGATCATCATCATCATCTCAATCACCAGCACCTTCATCTCCACCATCACCACACCATCCCGCTGTAACATCTTGAGTTGGATCTTGTTATATTCATAGGGGAAACTTTCCCGGTGTTGATTACTCTTGTAGTTGATGCTATTGAGTGGAACCGTTGAATTAAGGTTTAGGTTCAGATTGTTATTTACCATTATTTCACCTCTGATCATGATCCATATGATGTCTTGTGAGTAGTTCGTTTAGTTCTTGAGGACATGGGAGAAGTCAAGATGTTAGTAGTGAATTATTGTTGAGAAATATTTAATGGTTTGATATTGTTGTGGTGCTATTTCACTAGTGGTGTCATGTGAACGTTGCTACCGGTTGATGGCGCCAGAAAATAAGCTGATGGCGTGTGGTTGACGTGGGAGCAGACGGTCCTTGTGCGTGGTGGATAACCAGCCCGTTGGGAACCCCAAGAGGAAGGTATGATGAGTATAGCAGCTAGTTTTCCCTCAGTTAAGAAACCAAGGTTTAATATCGATCAGGAGAGGAGGGACAAACGACTGAAGGTGATGCGGACTGGCTTAGTAACACTCCAACAAGGGCGCCGTTTAACGATACTTGTTGACTCGTCTTCGGCCAGTAGCAACGCGGAACCTGCACACAACACAACCAAGTACTTTGTTCCCAACTTGCGATGAGGTTGTCAATCTCACCGGTTTGCTTGAAACAAAGGTTATGAGCATATCGAGTGGAAAACAATATAGTATGCAAGTAAAGTGAACAGTGCGAGTAAAGTGAACAGTGCGAGTAAAGTAAACAGGTGATAGCAATATGATGGAAATAGGACCGGGATCCACAGTTCACTAGTGGTGTCTCTCCATAGATAAAATAACACATGCTGGGTAAACAAATTACAGTTGGGCAATTGATAGAATAAAGATAAACATGATATGTCAAGAAGATCACTATGAGACTTACTCTGGGCATTACAACAAAATACATAGACCGCCATCCAACTGCATCTATGACTAATAATCCACTCCCGGGGATATCAATCCGAACACCCCAGTAGTATTAAGTTGCGAACAACAGATAATTGCATTAAGCAAAGTGTGTAATGTAAACAAAGCATATGCCCTTGAGCATATGAATGTTGTTTTCTCCCTAGTAGCAACAGCGCATCAACCACCTTAGAGGTTTCTGTCACTCCCCCAGGTGAAATAGAGGCATGAACCCACTATTGAGCATAAATACCCCCTCTTGGAGTCACTAGCAACTACTCGGCCAAGATAGCTACTAACAACGGAGAGCATGCAAGATCATAAACAACATAGAGATAACAAAAGATATAATTCAGTACAACAACTTAATCATAAACACCAATATTCATCGGATCCCAACAAACCAAACATGTAGAATTACATAACGGTGATCTCAATCATGAAAGGCCGCTCATGAGATCTAAACATGAAGCACATGGTGGAGAAGACAACCATCTAGCTACTGCTATGGACCCATAGTCTAAGGTAGACTACTCACTCATCGCTCCGGAGGCAAGGATGGCGATGAAGAAGACCTCCGGTGGCGATTCCCCTCTCCGGCAGGGTGCCGGGAAGAGCTTCTGGACCCTCCCGATCTTCGGGTCGACGGTGGCGGCGGATCGCGATGTGTTCTAGAAAACTGATCGGGTACTTAGGTTTTTTTCATCGGGGGGTCTTTATAGGCGAAGGGGCGATGTCAGAGGAGGAGCCAGGCGCCCTCACGCGGGGCCCGCGCGGCCAGGGGCCTGGCCGCTCCGCCCCTGCGTGTGGGGCCCTGGTGGCCCCCCTCCGGCTCAACTTCGGATCTCTGGAAGCTTCCGGGTAAAATAAGACTTCAGGAACTTGTTTCGTCCAATTCCGAGAATATTTCATGTGTATGACTCCGAAACACAAAAACAGCAGAAAACAGGGAACTGGCACTGTGGCAACTCATTAATAGGTTAGTTCCAGAAAATGCATAAAAGTGCCACTAAGTGTAACGAAACAATAGGCAAATGGTGTAAAAACAAGCATGGAGCATCAAAAATTATAGATACGTTGGAGACGTATCAAGCATCCCCAAGCTTAACTCCTGCTCGTCCTCGAGTAGGTAAGTGATAACAAAAGAATAATTTTTGAGGTGACATGCACCTACACAATCTTGATCATATATGTAAGCATTGGTGAGCTGGGATCATAAGAACTTAAAACATGGGCATGAAGATATAATCATGACAATAAGAACTTAGCAACCATGTTGTAAACATGCAAATGAACACAAACAAAAGATCATGAAAATGAAACAATGAAAGTCAAACGTGTGTTCAAATCATAAGGAAAAACATACAAATGGTTTTCAGCTTGTCCTTCAAAGAGAGCGAAACATAAATGCATAGGACACCTTCAAGTTTAAGAGGGCGACTAGATACAAATAATTTAAGAACAAGTGAAACCATCAATATGAATCAATCAATGAACTTTGGGACAATGCATATCACACTAAGAATGACAACTATGCTCTCTTAATGGTGCATAAAGAAAGAAGGTGGTGACTCAACATAAAAGTAAAAGAAAGGCCCTTCGCAGAGGGAAGCAGTGATTGCAAGTTTTATAACCTTCAAAAATTATGGTACTTACTGGCTTTGAGCTCTCATTGCCCCCATCATAAGCATCTTGAATGGTTAAAGTTAATGCGAGAACAATTATGATGCATATGCTTGACAAATCATAAGTTGAAAACCTCGTGCCCCGTGAATACGAGTACCCAAACCTCATGCTACTTTACTTAGAGTCCCAAGCAAGGCTCTTGTCATTGTAAGTATATGCATATCATTGAGAACCGCCAATGGGGTACCTCTGTGCCCGATGACATGGAACAAGCCCACACCAAAATGACAGGACAAGCAGACAATGAACACCTCGACATCTCTTTTATTTGCCATTTGTTTAGCTTTTTATTGTGAGATGGGTCGTCGAATGTTCACCATGGTTATGCTGCAAATTTCCACCATGAATTATGCATGGCTTAGATTGGCGGCCTGGCGTTTCCCTAACACATATACAAACTCCATGATCCCCACAAGATTCCCAATTCATTTCACACCACGGGCATCCATAAACAAAAGATCACGATATCAACTCAAATAAGAAGTGCAATGTTGAAAGCTTGCCCCATGACAGCATGGATGGGCTAGAATCCAACTTACAACTTGCAAGCATAACAACTCAACATAAGAGACCACAATGTCAAAAAATTTAAGAACAGGAAAAAGTAAAGCGTGCCTTCCGGTTCGTGAGAGCTTTACTAACCGAATTTCGCATAACACTGGTAAGAGTTTAATTTGAAGAGAAAAAAAAGCAAGTCAAATTTACTTGGAATAGCAAATTGCTAGTAGGTATGTATGGTGGACACTTTGGAAAACTTTGGCTTTTAGGAGTTGGATGCACGAGTAGAGCTCATACTCAGTACAAGGAGAGGGCTAGCAAAAGACTGGGAGCGACCAACTAAGAGAGCAATAATGGCCATAATCATGCAAAGCGACATTAAAAGAAGCATAAGATGGAATCAAAAGTCAAAAACTAAATTATCATGAAGGCTATTGGCGACTTTGTAAGAGTCTAACCTGTGTGAGCATGCGCCAAGTCAACCCAAATAAAGCATCAAGGAGAAAACCAAAATAATGCTTCCATACAATAAAAACAACGCATGATTTTTCAAAGGCTCATTAAGCAATCTCAGTTATTTGAGACAAGTCATGCTACAGCAAAACCACTAAGCATACTATCAAAAAGACATCAAGCATGACATGAAAAAGCCTAAGCCGCAGTCTACACAAGCTCCTTCTTGTACCACTATTTTGCACAAAGCTTTTTCTTTTTTCCAACACCATTTGAAATTTTTAAACACACCTCTTTTGATGAAAACCAATAAATATCAGAGGCAAAAATACACCTTGATGAAAAGATATGACAAGGTTTGAACGCATATCAAGGCGAAAACGAAAACCAAAAGCAGTAGCAGAAAAACAAGAACACTCGATTTTTAATAAGAGTGAAAACTAGAGTGTTCTTGGCAAATGAAAACGAGTACATCTCCTCCAAAAGAAATTTTGTTGGGGTCTAACCATTTATTGCAGCAAACAAACAAACTAAACCAACTAAGAAAACTAAAACAACTGACGCTCCAAGAAAAACACATAGTGCATGAAGCAATAAAAATATAGTGTTTTGAAAGGTGACCTGGTTTTTGCCGATGAAGAAGGGGTGCCTCGGGGGCATCCCCAAGCTTTGACACTTGTACTTCTTGGATATTTATTGGGGTTATGCATGGGCATCCCCAAGCTTGAGCTTTTGTCCATTCTTCAACTCATCTCATCATTCTCCAATTCCTACACTTGAAAACTTCCTTCATACAAAACTAAACACAATTCTATTAGCAACATTAGTGCAAGCATAACATATAATCAATCCTCTATTTGCTTCAGGTTTCAACTCAAAACCACCACATATATAGTAGATACTACTGTAGCAACCTCCCCAAAAGTTCTGTGATCAAAACAACTCAAAAGAAAGTGATAAAGTGGCAAACACAAATATTGGCAGAAATCTGTCAAAACTGAACAGCTGACAAAGGTCGAATTTTGAGGGATTTTCTGTTGCTCAAATCAAAAAGTGTTCAACTAACAAAAGTTTGGATATAACCTGGGGCATATGCACAAGAAATTTCAGGTCCAAAAGATATACAGAGAATTTATACGAATTTTTACGGTGCAGCACCGAAAACAGTTTCAGGACAGCAACATCCCCAAATCTTTACCTCACTCAAATTAGAGGCTTCTCTTGGCACAAAAACGAAATAAACAAGATAAGGAGCAGTCATTACAGTAGTAATGACTTCCAAGACTCAAATAAAAGAAAAAGTACTGAAAAGAAAACATTGGGTTATCTCCCAAGAGTGCTTTTCTGTAACGCCTTTGAGCTAGGCGCAGAAAATTGCGAATCAAGTAATATCAAGTGATGAAGCATTAAGATTAACAGCAGAGATCTTTTCAACAATGAAGGAAAATATGTTCAACTGAGTTTTTGAAAATCCTTTACGGTCACGCTTTGGCACACTACTTTCATCGAAAGGATTTTCAGGGCAAATCCAACTGGAATTCTTTTCCCAAGCATCATGAATTCCTATAAGTTCATAAGGTATTGGTACTTTAAAATCATCGGGCGTACCAACAACCTTTACAGGCGAGCCAAGCTTATTAAGGTTCTTAAAAACTTTCCTAGCCTCAATTGCAACATCTCTAAATTCTGTGCGCAAGGTTTCCAAGATAAAAGCTTTCTTTTTGGGATCCTCAATTTCATGAAGCTTAAGGAACATGTATTGCATAAAAGGATTAAGACTAGCAAACCTAGCTTCTAACATGTGAACTAAATGAGCAGAAGCAACTTCATAGCTAGGAGCTAACTCAACCAAAGACTTTTCCTCAACTTCCTTATGCATACTAATGTGATTAAAGAACTCCTCAATGTTACTTTTTCCAATAATCGAACCACTACCTACTGAGAAGTCCTCCAGAACGTACTTAGGGATCAACATGATGAACTAAAGTAAAGAAATAACAACTACCAAGGATTCTATTTTTTTGGGTTTTTGATAAAAAGCAATGCAGGTAAAATAAAATAAAGTAAAGCAAAACAATAACAAAGTAAAGGATGTGTGTGCGAAAAACTCCCCTCGCAGAAGTCTTCTCTTCCTCCCCGGCAACGGCGCCAGAAAAGAAGCTGCTACCGGTTGATGGCGCCAGAAAATAAGCTGATGGCGTGCGGTTGACATGGGAGCAGACGGTCCTTGTGCGTGGTGGATAACCAGCCCGTTGGGAACCCCAAGAGGAAGGTATGATGAGTATAGCAGCTAGTTTTCCCTCAGTTAAGAAACCAAGGTTTAATATCGATCAGGAGAGGAGGGACAAACGACTGAAGGTGATGCGGACTGGCTTAGTAACACTCCAACAAGGGCGCCGTTTAACGATACTTGTTGACTCGTCTTCGGCCAGTAGCAACGCAGAACCTGCACACAACACAACCAAGTACTTTGTTCCCAACTTGCGATGAGATTGTCAATCTCACCGGTTTGCTTGAAACAAAGGTTATGAGCGTATCGAGTGGAAAACAATATAGTATGCAAGTAAAGTAAACAGTGCGAGTAAAGTAAACAGTGCGAGTAAAGTAAACAGGTGATAGCAATATGATGGAAATAGGACCGGGATCCACAGTTCACTAGTGGTGTCTCTCCATAGATAAAATAACACATGCTGGGTAAACAAATTACAGTTGGGCAATTGATAGAATAAAGATAAACGTGATATGTCAAGAAGATCACTATGAGACTTACTCTGGGCATTACAACAAAATACATAGACCGCCATCCAACTGCATCTATGACTAATAATCCACTCCCGGGGATATCAATCCGAACACCCCAGTAGTATTAAGTTGCGAACAATAGATAATTGCATTAAGCAAATTGTGTAATGTAAACAAAGCATATGCTCTTGAGCATATGAATGTTGTTTTCTCCCTAGTAGCAACAGCACATCTACCACCTTAGAGGTTTCTGTCACTCCCCCAGGTGAAATAGAGGCATGAACCCACTATCGAGCATAAATACCCCCTCTTGGAGTCACTAGCAACTACTCGGCCAAGATAGCTACTAACAACGGAGAGCATGCAAGATCATAAACAACATAGAGATAACAAAAGATATAATTCAGTACAGCAACTTAATCATAAACACCAATATTCATCGGATCCCAACGAACCAAACATGTAGAATTACATAATGGTGATCTCAATCATGAAAGGCAGCTCATGAGATCTAAACATGAAGCACATGGTGGAGAAGACAACCATCTAGCTACTGCTATGGACCCATAGTCCAAGGTAGACTACTCACTCATCGCTCCGGAGGCAAGCATGGCGATGAAGAAGACCTCCGGTGGTGATTCCCCTCTCCGGTAGGGTGCCGGGAAGAGCTTCTGGACCCTCCCGATCTTCGGGTCGACAGTGGCGGTGGATCGCGATGTGTTCTGGAAAACTGATCGGGTACTTAGGTTTTTTCGTCGGGGGGTCTTTATAGGCAAAGGGGCGATGTCAGAGGAGGAGCCAGGCGCCCTCACACGGGGCCCATGCGGCCAGGGGCCTGGCCGCGCCGCCCCTGCGTGTGGGGCCCTGGTGGCCCCCCTCCGGCTCTCCTTCGGATCTCTGGAAGCTTCAGGGTAAAATAAGACTTCAGGAACTTGTTTCGTCCAATTCCGAGAATATTTCCTGTGTATCACTCTGAAACACAAAAATAGCAGAAAATAGGGAACTGGCACTGTGGCAACTCGTTAATAGGTTAGTTCCGGAAAATGCATAAAAGTGCCACTAAGTGTAACGAAACAATAGGCAAATGGTGTAAAAACAAGCATGGAGCATCAAAAATTATAGATACGTTGGAGACGTATCAAACGTCGACTACATGATACTTCACCATTTATGGGCCTAGTGAGATGCATTGTGTATTTGGCTACCAATTGTGGGGTTGCTGGAGTGACAGAAACCTAAACCTCCATTGGAAAACCATTGCACCAGGGAGCGTAGGATCTTAGAGTTTAAGGCTGTGGTTAGATTTATCTTAATTACTTTCTTGTATTTGCGGATGCTTGCAAGGGGTATAATCACAAGTGTGTATTTATCCTAGTAAGGGTAGTGCGCTAGCACAGGTTCACCCCCATAACACCTATCAAACCAATAAAGACTATTAGCGGTATGAAGCGAAAGCTCTTGACAGAAACTCCCGTGTGTCCTCGAGAACGTTTGGTTATTATAAGTTACACAACCGGCTTGTCCTTTGCTGAAGAAAGGATTGGGCCACTTGCTGCAATTATTACTACTGTCTTTTATTTACTCGCACTTTATTTACTTGTATTACCAAATACCCCTGAAAACCTGTTTGCTAGTATTTACAGTGAATCCTTGATCAAAACCACTTATCAACACCTTCTGCTCCTCGTTGGGTTCGACACTCTTATTTATCGAAAGTACTACGATACACCCCCTATACTTTTGGGTCATCAAGACTATTTTCTGGCGCCGTTGCCGGGGAGTGAAGCGCTATTGAAGAGTGGAATTGGTAAAGGTAACCGTCACTGTGAGTATTGTTTTTATTTTGTCTTTTATTTTTATTTTACTCTGCTATGGAGAACTCTCCATTTGGTTTCCTATTTGGAAACACTTCTACTACTGCTGCACATGTGGATGAACCACCACCGCCACCACCTGCTGAAATTGATCCTTTTAAAATACCTATGAAAATTGTTGGGCGTATTATGGATAACGGCTATTCAGGAGATGGAACTGTCCATCCGGGTGATCACTTATTATTTATACATGAATTATGCGAGTTGTTCAAGTGTGCAGGTATTTCACCAAGCCAGGTCAAGAAGAAGTTATTCTCTTTATCATTGAAAGCCATAGCTGAGAAGTGGTATCGACTGCTCCAAGATGGTCCATCTATGGCATGGGAGGACATTGTACCTCTCTTTTATTCCAAGTTTTATCCTCCAAGTGAAATCCATAAAGATCGTAATCGGATATATAACTTTTGGCCTCATGATGGAGAGAGTATTGCCCAAGCGTGGGGGAGATTGAAGTTACTAATGCTCAAATGCCCCATTCATGAGCTCCCCAATAATATTGTTATTGATAATTTTTATGCGCGGCTTACTCTTCCTGATAAGGATTACTTGGATGCTTCTTGCTTTGGATCATTTACTCATATGAAAGAAGATGCTAAGTGGAAACTTCTTGACCGTATACAAGAGAATGCTGAAGGATGGGTGATACGTCTCCAACGTATCTATAATTTTTGATGCTCCATGCTTGTTTTTACACCATTTGTCTACTGTTTCGTTACACTTCGTGGCACTTTTATGCATTTTCCAGAACTAACCTATTAACGAGTTGCCACAGTGCCAGTTCCCTGTTTTCTGCTGTTTTTGTGTTTCAGAAGTGATACACAGGAAATATTCTTGGAATTGGATGAAACATGTTCCTGAAGTCTTATTTTACCCGGAAGCTTCCAGAGATCCGAAGAGGAGTAGGAGGTGGGCCACCAGGGGCCCACACGCCTAGCTGGCGCGGCCAGGGGCCTGGCCGCGCGAGCCTGGCGTGAGGCCGCCTGGTCCCTCCTCTGACATCGCCCCTTCGCCTATAAAGACCCCCCGACGGAAAAAACCTAAGTACCCGATCACTTTTCCAGAACACATCGCGATCCGCCGCCACCGTCGACCCGAAGATCGGGAGGGTCCAGAAGCTCTTCCCGGCACCCTGCCGGAGAGGGGAATCGCCACCGGAGGTCTTCTTCATCGCCATGCTTGCCTCCAGAGCGATGAGTGAGTAGTCTACCTTGGACTATGGGTCCATAGCAGTAGTAGATGGTTGTCTCCTCCACCATGTGCTTCATGTTTAGATCTCATGAGCTGCCCTACATGATTGAGATCACCGTTATGTAATTCTACATGTTTGGTTTGTTGGGATCCGATGAATATAGGTGTTTATGATTAAGTTGCTGTACTGAATTATATCTTTTGTTATCTCTATGTTGTTTATGATCTTGCATGCTCTCCGTTGTTAGTAGCTATCTTGGCCGAGTAGTTGCTAGTGACTCCAAGAGGGGGTATTTATGCTCGATAGTGGGTTCATGCCTCTATTTAACCTGGGGGAGTGACAGAAACCTCTAAGGTTGTAGATGTGCTATTGCTACTAGGGAGAAAACAACATTCATATGCTCAAGGGCATATGCTTTGTTTACATTACACACTTTGCTTAATGGAATTATCTGTTGTTTGCAACTTAATACTTGTGGAGTTCTCGGATTGATTCGCCACAAGTGGATTATTAGTCATAGATGCAGTTGGATGGCGGTCTATGTATTTTGTTGTAATGCCCAGAGTAAATCTCATAGTGATCTTCTTGACATATCACGTTTATCTTTATTCTATCAATTGCCCAACTGTAATTTGTTTACCCAGCATGTGTTATTTATCTTATGGAGAGACACCACTAGTGAACTGTGGACCCCGGTCCTATTTACATCATATTGCTATCACCTGTTTACTTTACTCGCACTGTTTATTTTACTCGCATACTATATTGTTTTCCACTCGATACGCTCATAACCTTTGTTTCAAGCAAACCGGTGAGATTAACAACCTCATCGCAAGTTGGGAACAAAGTACTTGGTTGTGTGTGTGCAGGTTCCGCATCACCTTCAGTCGTTTGTCTCTCCTCTCCAAGATCGACATACCTTGGTTTCTTAACTGAGGGAAAACTAGCTGCTATACTCATCATACCTTCCTCTTGGGGTTCCCAACGGGCTGGTTATTCACCACGCACAAGGACCGTCTGCTCCCACGTTAACCACACGCCATCAAACGCAGCAGCTTATTTTCTGGCGCCATTGCCGGGGAGGAAGTAGAAGACTTCTGCGAGGGGAGTTTTCGCACGCACATCCTTTACTTTGTTATTGCTTTGCTTTACTTTATTTATTTTACCTGCATCGTTTTATATCAAAAACCCAAAAAAATTAGAATCCTTGGTAGTTGTTTTTACTTGTTTACTTTCGTTTTGCTGAAATGGCCAATCCTGAAAACACCAAGTTGTATGACTTTACTAGCACAAACAATAGTGATTTTATCTGCACTCCTATTGCACCACCTGCTACTGCTGCAAACTTTTATGAGATTAAGCCTGCTTTGTTGAACCTTGTTATGAAAGAGCAATTTTCTGGTGCTAGTACTGAAGATGCTGCAGCTCATCTCAACAATTTTGTTGAGCTATGTGAGATGCAGAAATATAAGGATGTTGATAGTGATATTATTAAGCTCAAGTTGTTTCCTTTTTCTTTGAGAGGAAAAGCTAAAGATTGGTTGCTGTCTTTGACTAAGAATAGTATTGATTCATGGGCTAAGTGTAAGGATGCTTTTATTGGTAGATACTATCCTCCTGCTAAGATTATATCTCTGCATAGCAATATTATGAAGTTTACTCAGTTTGATAATGAACATGTTGCTCAAGCTTGGGAAAGAATGAAATCTATGGTAAAGAATTGCCCCACTCATGGACTGACTACTTGGATGATTATCCAAAAAAAATATGCAGGACTGAATTTTTCTTCAAGGAACCTACTTGATTCAGCTGCTGGAGGCAGTTTTATGTCCCTTACCTTGGGCGCCACATCAAAGCTACTTGACAACATGATGGTAAATTATTCTGAATGGCACACTGAGAGAGCTCCACAAGGTAAGAAGGTAAATTCTGTTGAGGAAACCTCTTCCTTGAATGATAAGATTGATACCATTATGGCTATGCTTGCTAATGATAGGACTCATGTTGATCCTAATAATGTTCCTTTGGCCTCTCTGGTTGCTCAAGAAGAGCATGTTGATGTGAATTTCATTAGAAATAATAATTTTAACAACAATGCTTATAGGAACAATTTTGCTAGTAACAATTATAGGCCGTATCCTTCTACCAATGGTAATGGTTATGATAATTCTTATGGTAATTCCTACAACAACACTAGGGCCGCGCCCTCCGAGCTTGACGTAATGCTCAAGGACTTCATCGGTAAGCAAACTGCTTTTAACAAGTCTGTTGAGGAAAAGTTAGGCAAAATTGATATTCTTGCTTCTAAAGTTGATAGCCTTGCTCATGATGTTGAACTTATGAAATTAAAAGTGTTGCCTAATGATGTGAAAGAGAACAATGTTTTTGCTACCGCTAATGCTATTCAAGTTGGAATTGATGAAAATATTAGATTGTTAGCGGAATTGCATGCCAGGTGGGAAAGAGAAGATGAGATGGCTAGAGAGATGAAGGTATGTACCATTACTACCTCTAATGATTTTGCTCCTAATGCTAGCAATCCTCTTACTTTGATTGGTGTAGAGAAAACTCCCACTCCTTGTGTTAAAAAGCCTAAAACTGCCAAAACTTTTTCTCAAAAGGGTGCTGAAATTTTTCGGAGTGTGGGGGATGATAGCTCTACTTCTTTTAATGATTTTGATGTTGATGGCTGCAATATATCTGAAGTAATTTTGTTCTTGCAAAATCTTGCTTTGACTCCCAATGCTAGTTCTTTAAATATTGCTTTTACTAAGCATATTACCAATGCTCTCATAAAAATTAGGGATGAAAAGTTGAAGCAAAAAGCCTCTGTTCCCAAGAAGTTAGAAGATGGTTGGGAACCCATCATTGATATGCATGTTAATGGTTATGATTGCCATGCTTTATGTGATCTAGGTGCTATTATTTCTATCATGCCTAGAAAGATTTATGACATGCTTGATTTACCACTGCTTGAAAAGTGTTATTTTGATATTCCTATTGCTGATGTTGCTAAGAAGAAACCTTTGGGAAGAATTAATGATGTTCTTATTGTGGTTAACAATAAACTTGTTCCCGTTGATTTTCTTGTTATGGACGTTGAATGCCATGCTTCATGTCCTATTATTTTGGGAAGACCCTTTCTTCGAACTGTAGGTGCTATCATTGATATGAGGGAAGGCACTATCAAATATCAATTCCCACTAAAGAAAGGTAAGGAACACTTCCCTAGGAAAATAAAGAAATTACATTTTGACTCTATTCTTAGAGCAAATTATGAGCTTGATGCTTCATCACTTGATATTACTTGATTCGCAATTTTCTGCGCCTAGCTCAAAGGCGTTAAAGAAAAGCACTCTTGGGAGATAACCCAATGTTTTTACTTTCAGTACTTTTTCTTTTATTTGAGTCTTGGAAGTCATTACTACTGTAATGACCGCTCCTTATCTTGTTTATTTCGTTTTTGTGCCAAGAGAAGCCTCTAATTTGAGTGAGGTAAAGATTTGGGGATGTTGCTGTCCTGAAACTGTTTTCGGTGCTGCACCGTAAAAATTCGTATCAATTCTCTGTATATCTTTTGGACCTGCGATTTCTTGTGCATATGCCCCAGGTTATATCCAAACTTTTGTTAGTTGAACACTTTTTGATTTGAGCAACATAAAACCCCTCAAAAATTCGACCGTTGTCAGCTGTTCAGTTTTGACAGATTTCTGCCAATATTTGTGTTTGCCACTTTATCGCTTTCTTTTGAGTTCTTTTGATCACGGAACTTTTAGAGAAGTTGCTACAGTAGTATTTCCTATATATGTGGTGGTTTTGAGTTGAAACCTGAAGCAAAAAGAGGGTTGATTATATGTTATGCTTGCACTAATGTTGCTAATAGAATTGTGTTTAGTTTTGTATGAAGGAAGTTTTCAAGTGTAGGGATTGGAGAATGATGAGATGAGTTGAAGAATGGACAAAAGCTCAAGCTTGGGGATGCCCATGCATCACCCCAAGAAATATCCAAGAAGTACAATCGTCAAAGCTTGGGGATGCCCCCGAGGCACCCCTTCTTCATCGGCAAAAATCAGGTCACCTTTCAAGACGCTATATTTTTATTGCTTCATGCACTATGTGTTTTTCTTGGAGCGTCAGTTGTTTTAGTTTTCTTAGTTAGTGTAGTTTGTTTGTTTGTTGCAATAAATGGTTGGACCCCAACAAATTTTCTTTTGGAGAAGTTGCCTTGCTTTTCATTTGCCAAGAACGCTCTAGTTTTCACTCATATTAAAAATCGAGTGTTCTTGTTTTTCTGCTACTGCTTTTGGTTTTCGTTTTCGCCTTGATATGCGTTCAGACCTTGTCATATCTTTTCATCAAGGTGTATTTTTGCCTTTGATCTTTATTGGTTTTCATCAAGAGAGGTGTCTTTAAAAATTTCAAATGGTGTTGGAAAAGAGAAAAAGCTTTGTGTAAAATAGTGGTACAAGAAGGAGCTTGTATAGACTGCGGCTTAGGCTTTTTCATGTCATGCTTGATGTCCTTTTGATAGTATGTGTGACAACCTCAAATTTGATAACAAATTCGAAGTGCTCGTTATGTATTCCACCGCAATCCCAGGGTCATTGTTGCGATATACATAACGTAGTTGATATCACAGTCATAGACATTAATAGTAAATAAAGGGGATTACATAGGTGGTCGCACAGACCAAACCTTACATTACATCAATATGCAGCGGAATAACACTTTGGGTCCATATTGTCAAGCTTCAACCGCACAGGCAAAGCGGACAGTAGGAAACGAGCCTAATTCGCAAAGCCGTCAATGAGTCTTTCCTTCTTGATCTTGCTCCTTCAAGTCTGGCCAAGTTAATAGCCAGGGACACAGCCATGAGTACATTGGATGCACTCGCAAACCATCTTATAAACAAAGTGATGAGAGAGATATGCATGGTTGATATGGTGGACTAAGCACTAAGTTTGTTTGCAAAAAGCTAGTTTTGTTTCCCAAGAATCTTCATTAGTAGAGAAGAAGGTTCAATTCTCTAAGTCAAATCTAAAGAGGAATTTCAAGTGTGTCAACATCAAGGTCAAGTCAAGTCAATTCAATTCATGTCATTCACCAAGTTCACCATAAGTTGTTTTCATTATTGACAAAAGCCAGGCACAGCTTGCCAACCGTCCATGACCGCGGACGCGGCTATTCGAATAGTTTGAAAACCTCTGCAGAGGGGTACACTTTACCCACAAGATTCGATACATCTGCCGGGAGAAATCCACGGATCGTCATACACAAGTATGCGGGGTTCAGATAATCAAACAAACTCTTTCACTTGGTCACCCTAGTATAGGATCCTTCCCTAGAGCCCGGGGTACGGAATCCCCGCTCCGGCGCCTCTAGTTCTGCCCATCCCGGAAGCCGGGTTAGTGGAATCCACCTGGTCCAGAAGTAACCGCTCACGGTGTCCTTCCATGAAGATTTGATAAAAGGCCTCCCATACTAAGATAAACAAGCTACGGATTAAGCCCCTTCCCATATAGGGGTAATGTGGTCGTATGGTATAATTGGCTCCCATAGTACATCACTCGTTGTCAATTGAGAAATACATTTCATAGTTCTTAGTCAAGATTATTTTCTTTCATAAAACCATCATGTAGGAGAAACCTCCACTTCAAGTTTCAAGTTCAAGTCACCAATTTTCAACTAGGATTCCCCTTATCAATGACCTCAGATTTTATTAGCGACTAAGCAACTACCTTGAGTGATGATACCACTACATATGGTTGGATAAACTCAGCTTGATGTTCTTGTTAAGCAAGATATCAAACACCTCTATCATTCTACCTTAGCAATTCAATCATGCAATTTACTTAAAATAGGTAGAATGCAATATTAAAACTAGGCATTGGGAGGATGAATCAAAAGATGGCTTGCCTGGCCTGGCAAAGTCAAAATAGTCTTCATCTTTATATTTGATTGATTGATCTCCATCTCCATTTCTTGGTTGACTTCGGGATCCATTCTCCTTACTCTCGTTGTCGTCTAATCGTCAAAAATCAAATAAGCATACAATCACCACACAATTTACAAGCAACACATACTCAAGCAAATAAGGATACTTGGGGTAAGGGGAGCGATCTAGGTAGTCTATGGAGAGGTTTCGAAGATAATTGAGTCCATATGGATGGGATTATTGAGTTGTTGTATCTAAGTAGGGTTTATTTGTTTTGGATTATGAAAATATCTCCTGCAAGTCCTTATTGACCAAGGTCATGGACAAATGTAGATACTCAAGATCATGGTTCAACCAAAGAGGATTCATAGGATTTATAGTATTTCTCTTTTATTGAAGCCATTTCTAGTTTGCAACTATTTAGTGATCAAGTTTGAATTCACACGTAGAGTCTATAGATCCTAGTTGAATGGGATCAAAGGTTATAGATCAATATTTAGAAACGTGGTTGGTTCGAATTGGTTTCATATCATTTCCATTTATTTTGAAATATGTGTGCAAGTTTGAGTTTCTAATTACTATCATGTAGGATTAAATTTCCAAATACTTCCTACAAGTACACATGGACTAAGATCAATACCTATAGATAGTTATTTGGAAATGTGGTTTAACCATAAAGGTTCCATAAAAATTTCGATTATAGAACTGAGTTTAATAGAATCCTATATGGCAAATGCCTATTTAACATATAGGTAAATAGCATTTACTTTAAAATGTTCAAAAATGAGATCTAATGGTATAGGCAGATGGGTATCACTAATTGTGAATTTCTAAAGTTGGATTTATATTTTTAGGAATTTTATTTGAATTGATATGGATTTTCTAAGTTGGAAAAGCTCCTGTTTTGTTATTTTTACTGCAACCACTATGTAAATATAATTGTGTTGAAACTACTTTTATTGGATAGCTTATGTTCTAAGGTTTCCAGAACATTTTCATTTGCTAGATTTGGATCGGTAGATCTCCGGGAAAATTAAATATACGAAAGCATCTGAAAACAATTTCGGAAATTCGCCAAACCTAATTACCCTTTTTTTTAACTCGGGCCGGACACACAGACTAACTGGGCCGGCCCACTAGGCTGCACGCTGGCTGGGAGAGAACAGAAAAAAAAACAATAACGCCCTGACAACGGGGGCCCGGCTGTCAGAACTTACCGAACCGAATCGGTACGCGCGGGTCGTCTTTCTCCTCGAGGCGGGACTCACCGTCGGTGACGACTGGGAACAGCACGGCGGCGGGGCTCGGCGCAGAGAGAACGGGAGGCGACGGCAGAGTGTCACCGCGGCGGAGGGGCTCCTCCTCTTCCACCTTGTACTGGCGGCAGCTCGAGGGAGACGCTGGAACACCGGGAACGGCTGCACGCTCCGGAGCTCGGCCTACTCCGGCGAGCTCAAACCGGCGACCAACTAGCGAAGAGATGATGTCTAGGAGGTAGAGGGAGGTGAGGGGAATCTTTCCTGCAAACAATGGCGGCCTTTTTATAGACGGGAGAGGGAGCACGGGGCGAGGGGATCTGCGGAGAGAGCGTGGCCGGTGTTGGCTAACGGAGGAGAGGGGCGGTCGGGGCTTTCGGCGGGGTGCTGTGGACGGTTGCAGGAACTTGCTGGCGCGTTTGCAGGCGGCGGGGTGGTCTGGTGCAGAGGGGGCAAGTGAGGGGTCCGGGCGGTGGTTCTTCTCTGATCTTCCCTGTCTCACGGCCGTGGTCGGGGCAGGAGAGGCTGGGGCTCGACCAAGAGATGTTCCCTAGCATGGCTACAGGGTTTGGGCCGGGGTGAACAGCGTTGGCCACAGTAGCTGGGATTTTTCCTGGATTTCACCCACCAAGTGTTTGTTGAAATGCCCGAAAGAATTCAAATTTTGAATTTTCGAAATTTTCCAATTGGGTTGGTCATTATATTGGATAGGGACTCCAAACATATTTTTGTTATGAAGAAATATATGGTTTTGCAAAAATCTTATTTAAATTTTGAAGTATGGTTTCTGTTTCAGATTCAAACTTTGGATAGATTTTGAAAGAGGTTAGGGTTTGAGTTTTTGCTGGAAACTTCTTGGTTGAGTTAGTATGTGATATGGTCAAGCTCAACTAACTGACCATACCTTGGCTTGAGTTACAGATTTCTTATTCTAAGGGTCCAAAGTAGGGTAGTGGTTAACTTTTTCTAGATCATCTTTTCTTCTCTTTTTCTTTATTTCTCTTGTTTCTGGTTCTTTTGATCTTTGTGGTTCTTCTCTAATGCTTCTATTGGTTAGGTTTGAATTAACTAAACATTGCACCACCAATTAAAACCCACATGAAATCATAAAAGACCTATATTGAAATTCTATGCATACATGCAATATGAGTGAAAAAGATTTGATTGGTCCAAAAGTGTTGGTTTTCTTGGAGATAACATGGAGTTGGGAATGTGTTTGTTTGGTCTACAGGTGAGTTGTGGTGAAGAGATGCATGATGGTATGATTCAAATATTGCTTACTGTAGGTTTGGCAATTGACCCAAATGGGTTTAGCATGTAACCATGCACCAAATTTAATAGTTAGAAAACTATTTCATTATAACAAAAATCTTTATTTAAAAATTTGAGCTCAAAGGATTTGTTTTAAAATCCTTCCTCATACTCTTTTTATTTGAAGCATGGGAGCAAATGCTCAAATTCACAAGTTTTAAAAGACAATAAATTAATCTTGTATTTAAAATAAAGTTTTTGTTGTCTCCAAAATTTGGTATTTTAATAAATCCATTTATTTCTATTTCCCAAAAATTTGGGTTGTTACAGTATGCTTAGTGATTTTGCTGTAGCATGACTTGTCTCAAATAACTGAGATTGCTTAATGAGCCTTTGAAAAAATCATGCGTTGTTTTTATTGTATGGAAGCATTATTTTGGTTTTCTCCTTGATGCTTTATTTGGGTTGACTTGGCGCATGCTCACACATGTTAGACTCTTACAAAGTCGCCAATAGCCTTCATGATCATTTAGTTTTTGACTTTTGATGTCATCTTATGCTTCTTTTAATGTCGCTTTGCATGATTATGGCCATTATTGCTCTCTTAGTTGGTCGCTCCCAGTCTTTTGCTAGCCCTCGCCTTGTACTGAGTATGAGCTCTACTCGTGCATCCAACTCCTAAAAGCCAAAGTTTGCCATTGTGTCCACTATAAACTCCTATGCATGGTATTTGTAAGCCATTCCAAAGTAAATTTTCATGTGCTACCTTTCAAAAACTTTCAACTACTTCTTGTTTTGTGCCACTGTTTTTAGCTCATGGGGACGTAGTGGTCGGATTTGCTATCTTCCATATTGCTTATTCCAAAAAGAAAAAAAAAAGAGAAAAAAGAAAAAAAAGGCACTCCTCCATGGAATGTGAATGTTGGTGGGCACCCGATGGAATCGGTTAGCCATGGTTTGAGAATGGAAAAAAGGTGGGGAGGAGTGCCAAGTTTTATAAAAAGAGCACAAAAAGTGCCAATCTCTCTCTCAAAAACTTGCTTCATTTTTGTATGGAAGATAGTAAGAACCCCATTGCCAGTCGTTGACAAAGACAACCACCTCTCAAAACCAATTTTTATCTCTCTGTTTTACAAATGAAAAGCTCTAGCACATGTTTAATCACTGCTTCCCTCTGCGAAGGGCCTTTCTTTTACTTTTATGTTGAGTCACCACCTTCTATCTTTATGCACCATTAAGAGAGCATAGTTGTCATTCTTAGTGTAATATGCATTGCCCCAAAGTTCATTGATTGATTCATATTGTTGGTTTCACTTGTTCTTAAATTATTTGTATCTAGTCGCCCTCTTAAACTTGAAGGTGTCCTATGCATTTATGTTTTGCTCTCTTTGAAGCACAAGCTGAAAACCATTTGTATGTTTTTCCTTATGATTTGAACACACGTTTGACTTTCATTGTTTCATTTTCATGATCTTTTGTTTGTGTTCATTTGCATGTTTACAACATGGTTGCTAAGTTTCTATTGTCAAGATTATATCTTTCATGCCCATGTTTTAAGTTCTTATGATCCCAGCTCACAAATGCTTACATACTTGATCAAGATTGTGTAGGTGCATGTCACCTCAAAAATTATTCTTTTGTTATCACTTACCTACTCGAGGACGAGCAGGAGTTAAGCTTGGGGATGCTTGATACGTCTCCAACGTATCTATAATTTTTGATGCTCCATGCTTGTTTTTACACCATTTGTCTACTGTTTCGTTACACTTCGTGGCACTTTTATGCATTTTCCAGAACTAACCTATTAACGAGTTGCCACAGTGCCAGTTCCCTGTTTTCTGCTGTTTTTGTGTTTCAGAAGTGATACACAGGAAATATTCTCGGAATTGGACGAAACAAGTTCCTGAAGTCTTATTTTACCCGAAAGCTTCCAGAGATCCAAAGAGGAGTAGGAGGTGGGCCACCAGGGGCCCACACACCTAGCTGGCGCGGCCAGGGGCCTGGCCGCGCGAGCCTGGTGTGAGGCCGCCTGGTCCCTCCTCTGACATCGCTCCTTCGCCTATAAAGACCCCCCGACGGAAAAAAACCTAAGTACCCAATCACTTTTCCAGAACACATCGCGATCCGCCGCCGCCGTCGACCCGAAGATCGGGAGGGTCCAGAAGCTCTTCCCGGCACCCTGCCGGAGAGGGGAATCGCCACCGAAGGTCTTCTTCATCGTCATGCTTGCCTCCGGAGCGATGAGTGAGTAGTCTACCTTGGACTATGGGTCCATAGCAGTAGCTAGATGGTTGTCTCCTCCACCATGTGCTTCATGTTTAGATCTCATGAGCTGCCCTACATGATTGAGATCACCGTTATGTAATTCTACATGTTTGGTTTGTTGGGATCCGATGAATATTGGTGTTTATGATTAAGTTGTTGTACTGAACTATATCTTTTGTTATCTCTATGTTGTTTATGATCTTGCATGCTCTCCGTTGTTAGTAGCTATCTTGGCCGAGTAGTTGCTAGTGACTCCAAGAGGGGGTATTTATGCTCGATAGTGGGTTCATGCCTCTATTTAACCTGGGGGAGTGACAGAAACCTCTAAGGTTGTAGATGTGCTATTGCTACTAGGGAGAAAACAACATTCATATGCTCAAGGGCATATGCTTTGTTTACATTACACACTTTGCTTAATGGAATTATCTGTTGTTTGCAACTTAATACTTGTGGAGTTCTCGGATTGATTCGCCACAAGTGGATTATTAGTCATAGATGCAGTTGGATGGCGGTCTATGTATTTTGTTGTAATGGCCAGAGTAAATCTCATAGTGATCTTCTTGACATATCATGTTTATCTTTATTCTATCAATTGCCCAACTGTAATTTGTCTACCCAGCATGTGTTATTTATCTTATGGAGAGACACCACTAGTGAACTATGGACCCCGGTCCTATTTACATCATATTGCTATCACCTGTTTACTTTACTCGCACTGTTTATTTTACTCGCATACTATATTGTTTTCCACTCGATACGCTCATAACCTTTGTTTCAAGCAAACCGGTGAGATCGACAACCTCATCGCAAGTTGGGAACAAAGTACTTGGTTGTGTGTGTGCAGGTTCCGCATCACCTTCAGTCGTTTGTCTCTCCTCTCCAAGATCGACATACCTTGGTTTCTTAACTGAGGGAAAACTAGCTGCTATACTCATCATACCTTCCTCTTGGGGTTCCCAACGGGCTGGTTATTCACCACACACAAGGACCGTCTGCTCCCACGTTAACCACACGCCATCAAACACAGCAATGGGAAAACGACAAAGGTAGGAAGTCAGGTATAAACTATGATTATGAATGCATTAAATCTTTTATGGGAACTGATGACTTTCATAGTGTTAGCACTGCTTATGGTCTTGATTCTCAAATACTTGCTAATTGTCTTAAGGCCTTTGCCTCTTATCTTGATGTTCCAAAGAAAGATTGAAACAAATATCATGCGCCTTATAAAGACTCTATTAGTCATATACCTGCTGCAGCTACTGAAGTTTGTACTGTTGATAGCATTGTGCCTGAACCTTATTTTGAGAAGACACCTTTCCCTGCTAAGGTAAAGAAGTATTCTACTTTGGTAAGTGTGTCTAATAAAAGTACTAAGAAAGCTGCAGAACCTGATGAGCAAATTACTATTAAGTCTCCTGTAGCTATATTGAAGGGTCTTGTTACTAAAGATGTAGGGGATGAATATATTCTTTTTTGTGAAGATGCTTCTAACATTCTCTCACATCCTAAAATGCATAGGAAAACAAGTGTTCCTGTTATTTCTGTCAGGATTGGAGATCATTGCTATTATGGTTTATGTGATATTGGTGCTAGTGCAAGTGCTATTCCTTTAGAGCTTTACAAAGAAATTATGCATGAGATTGGCGCTTGTGAACTTGAAGATATTGATGTGGTTGTTCAGCTTGCTAACAGAGAGACTGTTTGGCCTCTTGGTATTGTTCGAGATGTGGAAGTTCTTTGCGGTAAGACTAAATACCCTACTGATTTTCTAGTACTTGGTAAGGAGGCTAGTAAAACTTGTCCTATTATTTTTGGTAGACCATTTTTGAACACTTGTGGCGCCGTGATAGATTGTAAGAAGGAGAATTTTTTTACTAAGTTTAATGGAGAGTCATATGAGTTTAATTTTTCCAAGTTTGCTAAGACTTCTTATGAAAATGACCCACCTAATGAAAATTTTCGAGTTGAACGGCTTGCTTCTATTGCTCTTGCTCCTAATAATGCCTTGCAGCAATTCATGGAAGATCACGAAAGTGATGTTTTCAGTAAGGAAAGAGAAGAGATTGACGATATTCTTCTTCGTCAACCACCATTAATCAAGCATAATCTACCTGTGGAGGATCTTGGTACCACTTTGCCACCTAAGGAAGATCCTGTGTTTGAATTAAAGCCTTTGCCTGATAATCTTAAATATGCTTACATAGATGATAAGAAAATATATCCTGTTATTATTAGCTCTAAACTTTCAGGAAAGGAAGAAGAAAGATTATTGGAGATATTGAGGAAACACCGAGGAGCTATGGGATATACTCTTGATGATTTAAAAGGGATTTCTCCCACTTTATGTCAGCATGCCATTAATATGGAGAAAGACGCGAAGCCAGTCGTAGAGCATCAACGCCGCCTAATTCCCAAGATGAAGGATGTGGTAAGAAATGAGGTATTAAAGCTCCTTGATGCTGGTATTATTTATCCTATTGCTGATAGTAGATGGGTTAGTCCTGTTCATTGTGTTCCTAAGAAAGGAGGTATGACTGTTGTGCCTAATGAGAATAACGAGCTTATTCCTCAAAGGGTAGTAGTTGGTTATAGGATGTGCATTGATTATAGGAAGGTAAACAAAGTTACTAAGAAAGATCATTATCCTTTACCATTTATAGATCAGATGCTAGAAAGGTTATCTAAGAAGACTCATTTTTGTTTCCTTGATGGTTATTCTGGTTTTTCTCAAATTGCTGTTAAAAAGGAAGATCAAGAGAAAACCACTTTTACTTGTCCTTATGGAACTTATGCTTATAGACGTATGCCGTTTGGTTTATGCAATGCTCCTGCTACTTTTCAAAGATGCATGTCTGCTATTTTTCATGGCTTTTGTGAAGAAATTGTGGAGGTCTTCATGGACGATTTCTCCGTCTATGGAACTTCTTTTGATAATTGTTTGCACAACCTTGATAAAGTTTTGCAGAGGTGCGAAGAAACTAACCTTGTTCTTAATTGGGAGAAATGCCACTTTATGGTGAACGAAGGAATTGTCCTTGGACATAAAATTTCTAAAAGAGGTATTGAAGTTGACAGAGCAAAAGTGGAGGCAATTGAGAAAATGCCCTGTCCCAGAGATGTTAAAGGTATTCGTAGTGTTCTTGGTCATGCTGGTTTCTATAGGAGGTTTATTAAAGATTTCTCTAAGATTTTAAAGCCTCGTACTAATCTTCTTCAAAAAGATGTACCATTTGTCTTTGATGATGATTGTAAGGAAGCTTTTGAAACTCTTAAGAAGGCTTTAACTACTGCTCCTATTGTTCAACCACCTGATTGGAATTTACCTTTTGAAATTATGTGTGATGCTAGTGATTTTGCTATTGGTGTTGTTCTTGGACAGCGCGTGGATAATAAGTTGAATGTTATTCATTATGCTAGTAAGACTCTTGATGCTGATCAGAAGAATTATGCTACTACTGAGAAAGAGTTTCTTGCTATTGTTTTTGCATGTGATAAGTTTAGATCTTACATTGTTGATTCTAAAGTTACTATTCATACTGATCACGCTGCTATTAGATATCTTATGACTAAGAAGGATGCTAAGCCTAGGCTTATTAGATGGGTGTTGCTTTTACAAGAATTTGATTTGCATATCGTAGATAGGAAAGGTGCTGAGAATCCTGTGGCTGATAACTTGTCTAGATTGGAAAACATTTCTTTTGATCCTATTCCTGTTAACGATAGTTTTCCAAATGAACAGTTGGCTGCAATAAATGTAACTTCGCGAGACCTTCCTTGGTATGCTGATTATGCTAACTTTATTGTTTCCAAGTATTTGCCTCCAACCTTTACAGCTCAGCAAAGAAGAAAATTCTTCTATGATTTGAGGCATTACTTTTGGGATGACCCACACTTATATAAAGAAGGAGTTGATGGTATTATGCGAAGATGTGTACCGGAATATGAGCAACAAGAGATATTAAGGAAATGCCATGGCAGTGCTTATGGAGGGCATCATGCTGGAGATAGAACCGCATAGAAGGTTCTACAATCAGGTTTTTATTGGCCAACCCTCTTTAAAGATGCCAGAAGGTATGTTTTATCTTGCGATGAATGTCAAAGAGCTGGTAATATTTCTAGACGCAATGAAATGCCTATGAGTTACACTCTTGTTATTGAACCATTTGATTGTTGGGGATTTGACTTTATGGGTCCTTTTCCTCCTTCAAAAGGCTATACCCACATACTTGTTGTTGTTGATTATGTTACTAAATGGGTAGAAGCCATACCTACAAAGAGTGCCGATGGTGAGACCTCGTTAAAAATGCTTAAGGATGTTATTTTTCCTAGGTTTGGTGTGCCTAGATATCTTATGACTGACAGAGGTTCTCATTTTATTCACGGTGGTTTTAGAAAAACTCTTGCTAAATATGATGTTAATCATAGAATTGCTTCTGCTTATCATCCCCAAACTAGTGGGCAGGTAGAGCTTTCTAATAGAGAAATCAAGTCTATCTTGCAGAAGACTGTCAATAGATCTAGGAAAAATTGGGCTAGTAAGTTAAATGATGCTTTATGGGCTTATAGAACTGCTTATAAGAACCCCATGGGTATGTCTCCCTATAAGGTGGTTTACGGAAAAGCGTGTCACTTGCCCTTAGAATTAGAACACAAAGCTTTTTGGGCAGTGAGAGAGCTTAATAGAGATTTTAAACTAGCCGGTAAGAAAAGGTTATTAGATTTGAGTTCTCTAGACTAGTGGAGAAACGAAGCGTATGAGAATGCCAGGCTTTTTAAAGAGAAAGTCAAGCAATGGCATGATAAGAGAATTCTTAAGAGAGAGTTTCATGTTGGTGAGAAAGTTCTATTGTATAGGTCTCGTCTCAGATTTTTTGCAGGGAAATTACTCTCTAAATGGGAAGGACCATATGTTATTATGGAAGTGTACCGCTCAGGTGCTATTAAGATTGCTTCATTGAAAGATGACTCTACACAAGTGGTGAACGGGGAAAGACTCAAACATTATATTTCTGGAGATTCTTATAATATAGATGTCAATGTAATTGAAACAGTTTCTCCAGAAGAATTCATCCAAGACAAATTGCAGGTACCTGCAGAGTTCGTTTTTGAATAGGTAACAGTTCTAGTCAGAAAAGTTTCGCGAAAAACTCTTCCTTTATTATTTTTGCTATTTTTACTAAATAAGAAAAACCACGAGACGAAAACGGGCAGGAAAAGGGGTCCGTGTGCTCCTCACACACAGGGGGCGCGGGCCCACCTCTGGCTGCGCCGCCCTGGTGTGAGAGCACACCGGAACTCGTTTCCATCCCGGTTTCCTCCTGTGATTTCGTTTCGATGTATAATTTTCACCTATTTAACCCCCCGGAGTCCCCGAGGTCTGTATATCATTTTCTCGTCGTGTTCTGTTTCGAGCTATTTCTGTCAGGAGTTGATCTTAAGCTTGGGGGAGCCATGGCCTCTTCAAGCGATGACAAGGAGAAGACACCTCCGGAACATGACACCAAAAACTTTCGGCTGAAAGAAGAGGTTGAAAGTGAAGACGAGGAGGAAGATCAAAGTTCAAGGCCAAACACCATGATTGCCAGCATAGGGGTGGTGACAGATCATGGCAAGTTCAAGAAGAGTGCACGCATAAGGACCGGAGGGGGTGTGCCGCGTCACACCTTAGCTCCATGGACATCTCCGTCAGGCAACAATCCTTTCCATACTCTAATACATGAACATCAGTTTCAAAGGGTGCCTAGGTCGCGATTACCCTCTGGTTGGGATATAGATCGTTCTAACAGTGCAGGAAAAGAAAGTTCCAAGAATGAGGAAGGATGGGGAAATAATTCCAAGAGCTGGGATTCTCTTACTGACAGGTTCATGAACCGTGTTGAGCACAATTCTGAGATGATTCGTAACCTCAGTCACAAGATTGATGATCTGAAAGGTTTGATTGAGAAGCTTATTAAAGATTATCCACCGCCACCGCCAAAGGAATAATTCGTCATCGGTATAGGCATCCCCTTGGCTTGTTCCAAGCTTGGGGGAGTGTCGCGGTATCACATCATTACCTTTTTACTCATTTACTTTTCAAGTAGAGTCATATCATGAATAGAGAAATTATCTTATAGAATAGTTTGCAGTGTGGAAGTATCCTCCTTAGTTGGTTATCTATGTATCCCTTGGTGTGAGTTGCGGTAATGAAATATTAATGAGAAGTTCCATCGTTTACTTTCCGCACACTTTATTTTAGTTTGCAAAGTCTCTTATATGATTAGTCTTGTTGATTGGTATTGGTATCACTTTGGGAGCATGAGTAAATTTAGTTGGTTTTGGCAAACTTAGCTTGGTCAGTAGCAGCATTACCTTGAGGTTTGAGTAGAAAAGAATAAAGAAGTGTTTGTAGCTACATCACTTCAGTTTTCCCTTATGTTTGGCTTATAAGCATTTTTATTCTCAAAGTTAAAATCATTGTACCTTCAAGGGAGTTTGCATGATTGTTCTTATTATATGTATGTTTGTTTGTTTCATGCAACTCTTATGCTTGCTACCCAGCCTTGCTAGCCAAAGACCTGTACTGAGAGGGAATACTTCTCGTGCATCCAAATCCCAAAAGCCAAGTCATTTCCAAAGAGTCCACTATAAATTCCTATGCATGGTATTTTAAGCCATTCCAAGTAAATTTTTCATGTGCTACCTTTCAAAAACCTTCAAATACTTCTCATTTTGTGCCACTGTTTTTTAGCTCATGAGGACGTAGTGGATGGGTTTGTTATCTTCCATACTAAATTAAGTACCCCTCGACTAGGTAGCTTCATCTGCTCGTCACTAATTTTGCAAGGGAGCTGGTCAGACCATTATAATCTCAAAAAGAAAAGAAAAAGAAGCACTCCTCCATGGTATGTGAAAGTTGGTCGGCACCCGATGGAATCGGTTAGCCATGGTTTGAGAAAGGAAAAAGGTGGGGAGGAGTGCAAAGCTATAAAAGAGCACCAAATTGCCAATTAATCAAATATTTCGGAACCGCTCTCACTTGTTTAGTATGGAAGATATCAAGAACTCCGTTGCTAGTCGTTGACAAAAGCAACCACCTCTCAAAACAATTTTTACCTCTGTTTTACAAATGAAAAGCTCTAGCACATGTTTAATCCCTGCTTCCCTCTGCGAAGGGCCTATCTTTTACTTTTATGTTGAGTCAACCTATTCCCCTCTATCTCAAGCAAACATTTGAGTTGTTTTGTTTCACTCATCCATATGTTGATCCGTTTAATCATGCTTACTATCTTCCTTGTTTTGTACAATGCTTTTGTCTGAAGGAATATATCTTTGAAAGCTTTCTATGAATGCAAAAATGTTGTTTCATTGAGTATATGGTTTTTCCTATATTAGCTCTGTTTTAAAAAGGCTCCATTCAAAAGGCTAGTATAGTTGTTCATTGTTCTCTGACCAAGAACTAAAGTTTGCCATCACCAATAATAGTTTACTTTGTGTATCTTTATATGTGATTCTCTTTACTTATTGCAAGTCTATATTACGTAAAGGGAAGTTGCTATCTATTATAACTTGTGCCTTTGGTGAATGTGATGCTTCTTGTCCGTATTTTGATTATCGACACTTTACTCCATAAACCTGTGGTCATGTTTACCGAGTTTAGTTTTCGCTTGGGGACAAGCGAGGTCTAAGCTTGGGGGGGTTGATACGTCCATATTGCATCAGTATTTTGTATCATAATTTACTGTTATTCATTGATATATTTCATATTTAGATATGATACTTATGTTATTTCCTTTGTTTTCACATGTTTGATGATCAATGGAGGATTTGCTGCCGGAGTCAGGATTCTGCTGGAAAAGGACCATCAAGACACCATATTTCGGAAGATCAGGAAAATTCTAGAAAAATACCAAAAAATTCTATTTTACCAAAAGACTCCGGAAGCCAGAAGGAGAAGGAGAGAGGAGCCAGGGGGCGGCCTCACGCACAGGGGGCGCGGGCTGACCCCTGGCTGCGCCGGCCCTGTGTGAGGCCACCCTAGCCCACATCTGGTCTCGCCCCTTCGCGTACTTCATCGTCCCCGAAAACCTAAGTCAGGGGGGGCCTCAGAGAGAGACACAGCCACTTCTGCGGGGCGGAAAACACCAGAGAGAGAAAAGCTCTCCGACAGGCAGAAATCTGCCGGGGAAATTCCTTCTCGGAGAGGGGAGATCGTCGCCATCATCATCACCATCACACCGGACTTCATCGGGATCATCATCATCATCATCTCCATCACCAGCACCTTCATCTCCACCATCACCACACCATCCCGCTGTAACATCTTGAGTTGGATCTTGTTATATTCATAGGGGAAACTTTCCCGGTGTTGATTACTCTTGTAGTTGATGCTATTGAGTGGAACCGTTGAATTAAGGTTTATGTTCAGATTGTTATTTACCATTATTTCACCTCTGATCATGATCCATATGATGTCTTGTGAGTAGTTCGTTTAGTTCTTGAGGACATGGGAGAAGTCAAGATGTTAGTAGTGAATTATTGTTGTGAAATATTTAATGGTTTGATATTATTGTGGTGCTATTTCACTAGTGGTGTCATGTGAACGTCGACTACATGATACTTCACCATTTATGGGCCTAGTGAGATGCATTGTGTATTTGGCTACCAATTGTGGGGTTGATGGAGTGACAGAAACATAAACCTCCGTTGGGAAACCATTGCACCAGGGAGCGTAGGATCTTAGAGTTTAAGGCTGTGGTTAGATTTATCTTAATTACTTTCTTGTATTTGCGGATGCTTACAAGGGGTATAATCACAAGTGTGTATTTATCCTAGTAAGGGTAGTGCGCTAGCACAGGTTCACCCCCATAACACCTATCAAACCAATAAAGACTATTAGCGGTATGAAGCGAAAGCTCTTGACAGAAACTCCTGTGTGTCCTCGAGAACGTTTGGTTATTATAAGTTACACAACCAGCTTGTCCTTTGCTGAAGAAAGGATTGGGTGACTTGCTACAATTATTACTACTGTCTTTTATTTACTCGCACTTTATTTACTTGTATTACCAAATACCCCTGAAAACCTGTTTGCTAGTATTTACAGTGAATCCTTGATCAAAACCACTTATCAACACCTTCTGCTCCTCGTTGGGTTCGACACTCTTATTTATCGAAAGTACTACGATACACCCCCTATACTTGTGGGTCATCAACCATCACTCACGTGGTGCTGACACGTGGACAGTCAGATTCACATTGTCGTTCCCTCTTCAGATCAAACGGCTGGGATGATCTAGAGATTTTCCGCGGTGGGATAAAAGAAAAGGCAGAGGAAGTAACTGTTTACCCCACTCCGCCGTCATCATCGTCTTCCTCCTCGCGCACAGCCCTTGCCGCACGTCTTTGCTCCCATTTCTTGTGAGTGTCTGGTTGAGTGTCGCCGCCATGGGCAAGAGAAATTCCTCCGCCGCTGGCGCTGCCGCGAAGAAAGCCAAGACCGCCGATACCGACGCGCCCGCAGTGGGCAATTGGGTCGAGACAAGTTCCTGGAGAAGGAACTGCAGAGCGCCGAGAAGATTGGCATCCTGAAGGATGATCCAGCGGAAGTTCTCATCGCCGGGCCCGAGATCATTCCCCGTCCACCCACGGGCTTCCGGGTACTTTTCTTCGCCTTCCTTCTCCGTGGATTTTCTTCTCCTCCGCATCCCTTCCTCCGTGGACTCCTCTTTGCTTATGGGATTCAGCTTCACAATCTGAATCCCAACACTATCCTGCACATGGCGTGCTTTATCACGCTGTGCGAATGCTTCCCGAGGATCGAACCCCACTGGGCGCTCTGGAGGCAAATTTTCGTCATCAGGCGCCCTCTCCACTACCAAACCGGCGGTTTTAGCTGCCAAGTGCGCCCTGACATCGAGTACTTCAATCTTCGAATGCCAGAGAATAATCCTGGTTGGAGGACAAAAAAATTGTTTTACGCCAAGGACAAGCCCTCCGCCGGTCAGGAATTCGGACTTGATGAGTTTCGCCCTACCAACATCCTTCGGCCCCGAGCGTCGTGGGAGCACGAGCTGACCGAAGAAGAGATGGCAATCACGCACCCCTTGATGGAGAAGATTCGGTAGCTCCAAGCCACACCCAAGAAATTGGTGTCTGGCCTCCAGCTGATCCGTACCTTCGTTGAGCGCCGGATCCAGCCGCTCGCCGCTCGGGCCCACTGTATCTGGGACTACACCGGCCATCCTGACTCGACTCGATTCTCCTCCGATGAGTTGAGGGAAGCCGAAATCGACGATGGAGTATGCTCCGTCACTTTTTGAAGAAGAAGTCGACCGTGCCCAAGAATTTTGGCACCGAAGCTTTTAGTAAATCAAACCCCCGTACCGAGGTACGTGCCTTCTGCTCATTGATCAAATTCTTTTGACTCTTTGTTAAACTCTTTTGTAGCAAATCGTAAACTATCATGATGTTTTTTGCTTAGGTCCTCGACATAGCCCGCTGCTACCCGCCCCAACCGAAAGGGGGCAAGTATCCTGGGCATTAATTTGTCGAGGTCCCAGAAGAATCGGCATCTGTTGCTCCCACAACGTCGCGCACTTCGACAAAGCACAAGCATGTCATGGATGTTGACAGGGTCGAAGACTCGGAGGATTTCGACGGCCATATCCTTTCTTCAGATGATGACGATGGTCTGGCAATTCACGCGAAGCCTCTCGACAGTCGCCCCCCTCCTCGAACGGAGAAGAAGGTTCTTCCGAATTTTGGCATCGATGCTTCGTAAGTTGCTTTCTAACTAATCTCGAGTATCTTCCTGTATGACTGCATCACATTTAACTTCCTTGTAACCTTCAGGTCTTCGAATGAAGAGACCTCTGGAAGTCTAGGCGACCGGGACCGCTTCCAGGTTTGGCCTCATGACACCACCCTCGAATAGACCGCTGACTCGCAGGAAAGGAGCCATGAGGATGCGACGCTGAAGGATCTTCTGAAGCCGTCGCCTCCTCTGAAAAAAGCACGGTCAAGCCCGATTTTATTCTCATCACTTCCTCCGGCGGGCCCTCCGAGCCCAATCGCCATGTGAGTTCAGTCTCTTTGTTTTGCACTTATAGAGTATTACCTATCAGTAGCCTCCGAGGGTGAGTCTAAGTGTTTACACTTGGGCTTGCCCTCTAACCCAAAGTCTTGATGCTGATTCTCGTTGGCTCTGATATAGCCTGTTGTTGAAAATCTCTCCAACGTGTGCAAGGGCTACCTTGCGTTGGAAAAGGAAAACCAGCGTCTATCAGCTGCACTTGCCGATATTCGCCGTAAGCGCCTTTCCTTTGCATGCCCTAAATTCTTTGCTCGAAAAGTTTCTTTGATTGCGTATTCACTTGTCTTCGGGGTAACCAGAGGTTGCTCTCAAGCCGCTGCCAACAAGACCATGCTAAAGGCCCAGGTGGACAACCTCGCAGCCGGGAACGCATCCTTGAAGACCAAAGCTGACGGTCTGGCCGCCGAAGCCGCCCAACTCTGAGCTGATGATGCGGGCAGGATGACCACCCAGTTGGGAACCCCAAGAGGAAGGTATGTTGAGCACAGTAGCAAGTTTTCCCTCAGTAAGAAACCGAGGTTTGTCGATCCAGTAGGAAAAAGCTAAACTTAAGAAGGTGATGCTTGCGAGCTTCGTGACTCCAACAAGGGCACCGTTTATGACACTTGTTGGTGCGTCTTCAACTAGTAGCAACGCGGAACCTGCACACAACACAACCAAATACTTTGCTCCCAACTTACGATGAGGTTGTCAATCTCACCGGTTTGCTGTAAACAAAGGTATGAGCGTATCGAGTGGAAAGCAACAGTAGTATGCGAGAAAGTAAACAGTGCAAGTAATAGTAAAACAGTGTAACAATGTAAAGGAAATTGGACCGGGGTCCACAGTTAACTAGTGGTGTCTCTCCATAAAATAAATAACAACATGCTGGGTAAACAAATTACAGTTGGGCAATTGATAGAATAAAGATAACGTGCATATGTTGCGAGGATCACTATGAGATTTACTCTGGGCATTACAATAAAATACATAGACCGCCATCCAACGGCATCTATGACTAATAATCAACCCACGGGGATATCGTCCGAACACCCCATGAGTATTAAGTTGCGAACAACAGATAACTGTATTAAGCAAAGTGTGTAATGTAAACAAAACGAATGCCCTTGGACACAAGAATGTTGTTTTCTCCCTAGTGGCAACAACACATCTACAACCTTAGAGGTTTCTGTCACTCCCCCAGATTAAATAGAGGCATGAACCCAACTATCGAGCATAAATACCCCCTCTTGGAGTCACTAGTATCTACTTGGCCAAGATAGCTACTAACAACGGAGAGCATGCAAGATCATAAACAACATAGAGATAACATAAGATATATGATTCGGCACATCAACTCAACATAACACCAATATTCATCGGATCCTAACAAACACAATATGTAGAATTACACAAAGATGATCTCGATCATGTAAGGCAGCTCACGAGATCTAAACATGAAGCACATGGTGGAGAAGACAACCATCTAGCTACTGCTATGGACCCATAGTCCAAGGTAGACTACTCACTCATCACGCCGGAGGCAAGCATGGCGATGAAGAAGACCTCCGGTGGCGATTCCCCTCTCCGGCAGGGTGCCAGGAAGAGCTTCTGGACCCTCCCGATCTCCGGTCGATGATGGCGGCGGATCGTGATGTGTTTCTGGAAAATTGATCTGGTACTTAGGTTTTTCCCATCGGGGGACTTTATAGGTGAAGGGGCAGCGTCAGAGGTGGACTAGGGCGGTCTCACACATAGGGGGCGCAGCCAGGGGCTGGGCCGCGTGGCCCCTCTATGTCTCCTCTTTGGACTTCTGGAAGCTTCGGTAAATTTCTAGATGTTCGGCTTTTATTTTGTCCAATTCCGAGAATATTTCCTATGTAACTTTTCTGAAACACAAAAATAGCAGAAAACAGGGAACTGGCACTGTGGCATCTTGTTAATAGGTTAGTTCCGGAAAATGCATAAAAATGCCTCAAAGTGTAACAAAACACTAAGCAAATGGTGTAAGAACAAGCATGGAGCATCAAAAATTATAGATACGTTTGAGACGTATCAGCATCCCCAAGCTTAACTCCTGCTCGTCCTCGAGTAGGTAAGTGATAACAAAAGAATAATTTTTGAGGTGACATGCACCAACACAATCTTGATCATCTATGTAAAGCATTGAGTGTTGGGATCAAAAGAACTTAAAACATGGGCATGAAAGACATAATCTTGATAGAAGAAACTTAGCAACCATGTTATAACATGAAAAAGAACATAAACGAAAGATCATGAAAAATGAAACAATGAAAGTCAAACGTGTGTTCAAATCATATGGAAAAACATCGCAAATGGTTTTCAGCTTGTCCTTCATGAGAGAGCAAAACATAAATGCATAGGACACCTTAAAGTTTAAGAGGGCGACTAGATACAAATAATTTAAGAACAAGTGAAACCAAAATCATAAATCAATCAATGATAAACTTTGGGACTATGCACATTAAACTCAGAATGACAACTATGCTCTCTTAGATGGTGCATAAAGATAGAAGGTGGTGACTCAACATAAAAGTAAAAGAAAGGCCCTTCGCAAAGGGAAACAGTGATTGCAAGTTTTATAAATCTTCAAAAATTATGGTACTTACTAGCTTTGAGCTCTCATTGCCCCCATCATAGGCATCTTGAATGGTTAAAGTTAATGCGAGTACAATTATGAAGCATATGCTTGACAAATCATAAGTTGAAAACCTCGTGTCCCGTGAAGTATGAATACCCAAACCTCATGCTACTCGACTTAGAGTCCCAAGCAAGCTCTTGTCATTGTAAGTATACATGTATCATCGAGAAACCGCCAACGGGGTACCTCCATGCCCGATGATATGGAACAAGCCCACATCAAAATGACAGGACAAACAGACAATGAACACCTCGACATCTCTTTTATTTACCATTGGTATAGCTTTTTATTTTGAGATGCGTCGTCAAATGTTCACTATGGGCATGCTATAAATTTCCACCATGAATTATGCAAGGCTTAGATTAGCGGCCCAGGCGTTTCTCTAACACGTATACAAACTCCATGATCCCGCAAGATTCCCAAATTATTTCACATCACGAGTATCCATAAACAAAAGATCACGATATCAACTCAAATAAGAAGTGCAATGTTGAAAGATTGCCCCATGACGGCATGGCTGGGCTAATTTCCAACTTACAACTTGCAAGCATAACAACTCAACACAAGAGAGCCACAATGTCAAATTTTTAAGAACGAGAAAAGTAAAGTGTGCCATCAGGTTCATGAGAGCTTTACTGACCTATTTTCGCATACCAAAAAGAGTTTAATTTGAAGGATAGATAAAAGCAAGTCAAATGTACTTTGGAATAGCAAATTGCTAATAGGTATGTATGGTCGACACATTGGAACAACATGGTTTTTAGGAGTTGGATGCACGAGTAGAGCTCATACTCAGTACAAAATCAGGGCTAGCAAAAGACTAGGAGCGACCAACTAAGAGAGCAATAACGGCCATAATTGTGACGACCTCAAATTTGATAACAAATTCGAAGTGCCCGTTATGTAATCCATCACAATCCCAGAATCAATGTTGTGATTTACATAACGTAGTTGATATCACAGTCATAGACATTAATAGTAATTAAAGGGAATTACATAGGTGGTCGTACAGACCAAACCTTACAATTCATCGATATGCAGCGGAATATCACGTCGGGTCCATATTGTCAAGCTTCAACCGCACAGGCAAAGCAGACAGTAAGAAACGAGCCTAATTCGCAAAGCCGTCAATGAGTCCTTCCTTCTTGATCTTGCTCCTTCAAGTCTGGCCAAGTTAATAGCCAGGGACACAGCCATGAGTACATTGGATGCACTCGCAAACCATCTTATAAACAAGGTGGGGAAAGAGATATGCATGGTTGATATGGTGGACTAAGCACTAGGGTTATTTGCAAAATGCTAGTTTTATTTCCCAAGAATGTTCATCGGTAGAAAAGAGGTTTAGTTCTCTAGGTTCAATCTAAAGAGGAATTTCAAGAGTGTCAACATCAAGGTCAAGTCAAGTCAATTTAATTCATGTCATTCACCAAGTTCACCATAAGTTGTTTTCATTATTGACAAAAGTCAAGTACATCTTGCCAACCGTCCATGACCGCGGACGCGGCTATTCGAATAGTTTGACAACCTCTGCAGAGGGGTACACTTTACCCACAAGATTCGATACATCTGCCGGGAGAAATCCACGGTTCGACATACACAAAGTATGCGAGGTTTAGATAATCCAACAAACTCTTTCACTTGCTCATCCTAGTATAGGATCCTTCCCTAGAGCCCGGGATACGGAACCCCGCTCCGGCGCCTCTAGTTCTGCCCATCCCGGAGGCCGGGTTAGTGGAATCCACCTGGTCCAGAAGTAACCGTTTCGCGGTGTCCTTCCATGAATCTTTGATACAAGGCCTCCCATACTAAGATAAACAAGCTACGGATTAAGCCCCTTCCCATATAGGGGTAATGTGGTCGTACGGTATAATTGGCTCCCATAGTACATCACTCGTTGTCATTTGAGAAATATATTTCATAGTTCTTAGTCAAGATTAGTTTCTTTTATAAAGCCATTAGGTAGGAGCAATCTCCCATCTCAAGTTTCAAGTTCAAGTCACCACCTTTCAAATGGGATTCCTCCAGAGATAGCATCAACTTTTATTAGCGACTAAGCAACTACATTGAGTGATAGTACTACTAAATAGGGTTGGATAAACTCAGCTTGATACTCTTGATAATCAAGACATCAATACACTTCTATCATTCTACTCTAGCAATTCAATCATGCAATTTACTTAAAACAAGTAGAATGCAATATTAAAACTAGGTAGTGGGAGTATGAATCAAAAGATGGCTTGCCTGGCCTGGCAAAGTCAAAATAGTCTTCATCTTTATATTTGATTGATTGATCTCCATCTCCATTTCTTGGTTGACTTCGGGATCCATTCTCCTTACTCTCGTTGTCGTCTAATCGTCGAAAATCAAATAAGCATACAATCACCACACAATTTACAAGCAACACATACTCAAGCAAATAAGGATACTTGGGGTAAGGGGAGCGATCTAGGAAGTCTATGGAGAGTGGTTTCGATTTAATTGAGTTCATACAGATGGGACTATCACTTTCTTGACGTAAGTGAGGATTTAATTTACTTTGAATTGTGAAATATCTCTTGCAAGTCCTTATTGGCCAAAGTTCATATACTACTAGTATATATTCAAAATTATGGTTCAACCAAAGAGGCTTCATAGGATTTGGAGTATTTTTCTTTTATTGAAGCCATTTCTAGTTTGCAACTATTTAGTGATCAAGTTTGAATCCACAAGTAGAGTCTATAGATCCTAGTTGAATGGGATCAAAGGTTATAGATCAATATTTAGAAATGTGGTTGATTTGAATTGGTTTCATATCATTTCCATTTATTTTGAAATAGGTGTGCAAGTTTGAGTTTCTAATTACTACCATGTAGGATTAAATTTCCCAATTACCTTCTACAAGTACACATGGACTAAGATCAATACCTACAGATGGTATTTGGAAAATGTGTTTAAACAACAAGAGTTCCATAAGAATTTCGATTATAGATTTGAGTTTAATAAAATCCTATATGGCAAATGCCTATTTAACCATATAGGTAAATAGCATTTACTTTAAAATGTTCAAAAATGAGATCTAATGCCATAGGCAGATGGACATCACTAATTGTGAATTTCTAAAGTTGGATTTATATTTTTAGGAATTTTATTTTAATTGATATGGATTTTCTAAGTTGGAAAAGCTCCTGTTTTGTTATTTTTACTGCAACCACGATGTAAATCTAATTGTGTTGAAACCACTTTTATTGGATAGCTTATGTTCTAAGGTTTCCAGAACATTTTCATTTGCTAGATTTGGATTGGTAGATCTCTGGGAAAATTAAATATACTAAAGCATCTGAATGTGTTTTTCAAAAATCGGAAATCGAATATCCCCTTTTTTTTCTAATCCGGGCCGGACACACAGACTGAGCTGGGCCGGCCCACTAGGCTGCAGCTGGGCGGTTGCAAGGAAAAAAAATAGCAACCGGCCTGACAGCGGGGGCCCAGCTGTCAGGACCGAATTAATCGAAACGGTATCGGGTTCTTCTTCGCAACGCTACAGAGAGGGACTCACCGGCTCGGCGGAGGAACAACACGGCGGCGGGGCTCGATGCAGAGAGGACGGGAGGCGACGGCGAGCTGCAGTCCGGCGGAGGAGCTCCTCCTCTTCCACCACGTCCAGGCGGCATCTTGAGGTCGGGGCTGGAACGCCGGGAACGGGAGGCGCTCTGCGGAGCGGCGTCGACGGGGGAGCTCGAACGAGAGGGAGAGGGAGCTTGGGACCTTGTCTGGGAGGTAGAGGGAGGTGAGTGGAGTCTTTTCAGGGAAGAATGGAGGCTTTATATAGGCGAGAGAGGGAGCAGGAGGCGAGGGGATCTGCGGCCAGCTCACTGTGCGTGTCAGCTGTGGGAGTGAAGAGGGGCGGCGTTGGCGGGTGCTGCGGGCTGCGGTGTGCTGCAGGTGAGTCCTGGCGCGATGGGAGAGGTCGGGATGGTCTGGTTCAGAGGGGGACAAGGAAGTGGGCTGGGGTGTTCTTCTCTTCTCCATGTCTCACGTCCGGTGTTTGGGCAAGGGAGACAGGGAATCGACAGAGGAGAGCCTAGGGCACTGCTTGGAGGTCATGGGCACGTCAGAGATGCAGGGATGCACTGCACAAAATAGTGAATGTGACTTTGTTTGATTCTTGCCTGCCAACTGTTTGATCAAATGCTCGCAAGAAATAAAAATTCAAATTTTTGAAATCTTCAAATTGGGTTGGTCATTATATTGGATGGGGAGTCTGAAACAATTTTTGTTAGGTCAAGAGGTGGTGTTTTGCTTCAGGGCTAATTTGAATTTGGGGTTGTCATATGATTCAGATTCAAACTTTGGACAGATTTTGGAAGAGGTTAGGGTTTGAGTTTTTGCTGGAAACTTCTTGGTTGAGTTAGTATGTGACATGGTCAAGCTCAACTAACTGATCACACCTTGGCTTGAGTTACAGATTTCTTATTCTAAGTGTCCAAAGTAGGGTAGTGCTTAACTTTTTCTAGATCATCTTTTCTTCTCTTTTTCTTTATTTCTCTTGCTTCTGGTTCTTTGGATCTTTGTGGTTCTTCTCTAATGCTTCTATTGGTTAAGTTTGAATTAACTAAACATTGCTCAACAAATTAAAACCCACATGAAATCATAGAACAACATGTATTTTCAATACTATGTATGCATGCAATATGAAGTGCAAAAGGTTTTAATCTTGGTCCAAAGGTGTTGGTTTTCTTGTAGATGAGAGGGAGTTGGGAAATGACCTCTTATTTGAATTCAAACTTTGGTAGAATATTAAATAGAGTTCCAAGTTGATTTTTGTTTCAAACGTTATTGTATTTGATTCTTTGTAACTTGTTCTTAGTTGTGGTGGAGAGATGCATGATGGTATAGTTCAAATATTGCTTAATATAGGTTTGGCAATTGACCCAAATGGGTTTAGCATGTAACCATGCATTAAATTTTATAGTTAGAAAACTATTTAAATTTAACAAAAACGTTTTATAGGTATAATTATTTGTTTTCCGAAACCTGGCTAAAGAAAACGTTTGGGAGTTTTTTCCAAGTTTTGAAAATAAGTTTTCGAAAGGTTGATTCCAACATTTTTGGGAAATGTCAACTTGAGAAATGAGAAATAGTAATTTTTGAAATGGGATATTTTCTTCTCCTCTTTTTAAAACAAAGATAGGTTTCTTGAGAATAAAGGTTTTACCTCTATTCCAAATATTTCCTTTCTAAACGATTAAAACTTTGGACTCAAAGGATTTGTTTTCAAACCTTTCTCATACTCTTTTTATTTGAAGCATGGGAGCAAATGCTCAAATTCACAAGTTTTAAAAGACAAGAAATTAATCTTGTATTAAAAATAAAAGTTTTTGTTGTCTCCAAAATTTGGTTTTTTAATAAATCCATTTATTTCTATTTTCCAAAAACTTGGGTTGTTACAATCTTCCCCCCTTAAAAAGAATCTCGTCCCGAGATTCACAAGTTAAGATTGAAATAGATTGGGAGATGAGATTACCAGATAAAAGATAGAGGGTGCATTAATTTATATCAAGATGGAAAGATTGGGTACACCCAAAAATGTGATGTGGCCAGATGGGCCAAAACACATATTCATCAATCACATAGCAATGTCAACAAACAATCACACTTTTCAAAAACAAAATATTTGGCGTCTAAACCATAGGCTTTTATTAAAAAGGGTCTTGCGGATTACAAGTCTCGCTCTTTTTAGAAGGAGATAAACAAGACTACTAGAATACTTTTGAGAAAACAAGTTGTTGAGGTGGTTGCTACCTGTTGCCAGGGGGCATAGGAGCAACACATCCCAAAACAAATCAATCATTCATACACTCCACGCAGTAAGCACACTTAGTAATCGTGAGGTAAGGGTAGATCAATGAAATCAACTGAGCATTTCCTATAAATCCTGTGGGTCAAAAGGTTGCTGGGTCTTCATCATTTCTGATCACTCTCTCTTTGCTCCTGAAGTCTTTGTCTTACAGGGTTGACTCTTGTTGGAAGATTTATGGATTAGATGAAAAGACTCTCTTTCGATGGTAGCATTCGTAGTTGACATCCAAGGTTGAAGTCTTGAGAAATATTGAGTCCTAATCTTTTCATCCAAAAGTCCTTCGGTCTTAGGTTGGTATATCGTCCGTGGTATATATTTGAAGTAGAGGAGGAATAGAGTAAAACAAATCTTTGAAAAGACTCTGTAATTAAAGAGGTCAATAAATTCTTTGTCAAAATCTCTTGAGAGTATAAGTTGAGAGTGTACGATATTTGAAGTGAATAAGATGGGAGTATAAGATTGGCTTTGGATACCAAAGCAAATAAGTTTCTTTTGTAGAAATAAGTGTTTGACAAAATATCACTTTCTTAGCTAACGACCATACTAACTAAGGTCTCCTAAGGTCATGATAGTCCTGATACCAAACTTGTGATATCAGAGATATCATTTTCTAACGACCATGCTAACTAGGGTTTCCTAGAGTCAGCCTAGGCTCTGATACCAACTTGTGACGACCTCAAATTTGATAACAAATTCGAAGTGCCCGTTATGTAATCCATCACAATCCCAGAATCAATGTTGTGATTTACATAACGTAGTTGATATCACAGTCATAGACATTAATAGTAATTAAAGGGAATTACATAGGTGGTCGTACAGACCAAACCTTACAATTCATCGATATGCAGCGGAATATCACGTCGGGTCCATATTGTCAAGCTTCAACCGCACAGGCAAAGCAGACAGTAGGAAACGAGCCTAATTCGCAAAGCCGTCAATGAGTCCTTCCTTCTTGATCTTGCTCCTTCAAGTCTGGCCAAGTTAATAGCCAGGGACACAGCCATGAGTACATTGGATGCACTCGCAAACCATCTTATAAACAAGGTGGGGAAAGAGATATGCATGGTTGATATGGTGGACTAAGCACTAGGGTTATTTGCAAAATGCTAGTTTTATTTCCCAAGAATGTTCATCGGTAGAAAAGAGGTTTAGTTCTCTAGGTTCAATCTAAAGAGGAATTTCAAGAGTGTCAACATCAAGGTCAAGTCAAGTCAATTTAATTCATGTCATTCACCAAGTTCACCATAAGTTGTTTTCATTATTGACAAAAGTCAAGTACATCTTGCCAACCGTCCATGACCGCGGACGCGGCTATTCGAATAGTTTGACAACCTCTGCAGAGGGGTACACTTTACCCACAAGATTCGATACATCTGCCGGGAGAAATCCACGGTTCGACATACACAAAGTATGCAAGGTTCAGATAATCCAACAAACTCTTTCACTTGCTCATCCTAGTATAGGATCCTTCCCTAGAGCCCGGGATACGGAACCCTGCTCCGGTGCCTCTAGTTCTGCCCATCCCGGAGGCCGGGTTAGTGGAATCCACCTGGTCCAGAAGTAACCGTTTCGCGGTGTCCTTCCATGAATCTTTGATACAAGGCCTCCCATACTAAGATAAACAAGCTATGGATTAAGCCCCTTCCCATATAGGGGTAATGTGGTCGTACGGTATAATTGGCTCCCATAGTACATCACTCGTTGTCATTTGAGAAATATATTTCATAGTTCTTAGTCAAGATTAGTTTATTTTATAAAGCCATTAGGTAGGAGCAATCTCCCATCTCAAGTTTCAAGTTCAAGTCACCACCTTTCAAATGGGATTCCTCCAGAGATAGCATCAACTTTTATTAGCGACTAAGCAACTACATTGAGTGATAGTACTACTAAATAGGGTTGGATAAACTCAGCTTGATACTCTTGATAATCAAGACATCAATACACTTCTATCATTCTACTCTAGCAATTCAATCATGCAATTTACTTAAAACAAGTAGAATGCAATATTAAAACTAGGTAGTGGGAGTATGAATCAAAAGATGGCTTGCCTGGCCTGGAAAAGTCAAAATAGTCTTCATCTTTATATTTGATTGATTGATCTCCATCTCCATTTCTTGGTTGACTTCGGGATCCATTCTCCTTACTCTCGTTGTCGTCTAATCGTCGAAAATCAAATAAGCATACAATCACCACACAATTTACAAGCAACACATACTCAAGCAAATAAGGATACTTGGGGTAAGGGGAGCGATCTAGGAAGTCTATGGAGAGTGGTTTTGATTTAATTGAGTTCATACAGATGGGACTATCACTTTCTTGACGTAAGTGAGGATTTAATTTACTTTGAATTGTGAAATATCTCTTGCAAGTCCTTATTGGCCAAAGTTCATATACTACTAGTATATATTCAAGATTATGGTTCAACCAAAGAGGCTTCATAGGATTTGGAGTATTTTTCTTTTATTGAAGCCATTTCTAGTTTGCAACTATTTAGTGATCAAGTTTGAATCCACAAGTAGAGTCTATAGATCCTAGTTGAATGGGATCAAAGGTTATAGATCAATATTTAGAAATGTGGTTGATTTGAATTGGTTTCATATCATTTCCATTTATTTTGAAATAGGTGTGCAAGTTTGAGTTTCTAATTACTACCATGTAGGATTAAATTTCCCAATTACCTTCTACAAGTACACATGGACTAAGATCAATACCTACAGATGGTATTTGGAAAATGTGTTTAAACAACAAGAGTTCCATAAGAATTTCGATTATAGATTTGAGTTTAATAAAATCCTATATAACAAATGCCTATTTAACCATATAGGTAAATAGCATTTACTTTAAAATGTTCAAAAATGAGATCTAATGCCATAGGCAGATGGACATCACTAATTGTGAATTTCTAAAGTTGGATTTATATTTTTAGGAATTTTATTTTAATTGATATGGATTTTCTAAGTTGGAAAAGCTCCTGTTTTGTTATTTTTACTGCAACCACTATGTAAATCTAATTGTGTTGAAACCACTTTTATTGGATAGCTTATGTTCTAAGGTTTCCAGAACATTTTCATTTGCTAGATTTGGATCGGTAGATCTCCGGGAAAATTAAATATACTAAAGCATCTGAATGTGTTTTCAAAAATCGGAAATCGAATATCCCCTTTTTTTTCTAATCCGGGCCGGACACACAGACTGAGCTGGGCCGGCCCACTAGGCTGCAGCTGGGCGGTTGCAAGGAAAAAAAAATAGCAACCGGCCTGACAGCGGGGGCCCAGCTGTCAGGACCGAATTAATCGAAACGGTATCGGGTTCTTCTTCGCAACGCTACAGAGAGGGACTCACCGGCTCGGCGGAGGAACAGCACGGCGGCGGGGCTCGATGCAGAGAGGACGGGAGGCGACGGCGAGCTGCAGTCCGGCGGAGGAGCTCCTCCTCTTCCACCACGTCCAGGCGGCATCTTGAGGTCGGGGCTGGAACGCCGGGAACGGGAGGCGCTCTGCGGAGCGGCGTCGACGGGGGAGCTCGAACGAGAGGGAGAGGGAGCTTGGGACCTTGTCTGGGAGGTAGAGGGAGGTGAGTGGAGTCTTTTCAGGGAAGAATGGAGGCTTTATATAGGCGAGAGAGGGAGCAGGAGGCGAGGGGATCTGCGGCCAGCTCACTGTGCGTGTCAGCTGTGGGAGTGAAGAGGGGCGGCGTTGGCGGGTGCTGCGGGCTGCGGTGTGCTGCAGGTGAGTCCTGGCGCGATGGGAGAGGTCGGGATGGTCTGGTTCAGAGGGGGACAAGGAAGTGGGCTGGGGTGTTCTTCTCTTCTCCTCCATGTCTCACGTCCGGTGTTTGGGCAAGGGAGACAGGGAATCGACAGAGGAGAGCCTAGGGCACTGCTTGGAGGTCATGGGCACGTCAGAGATGCAGGGATGCACTGCACAAAATAGTGAATGTGACTTTGTTTGATTCTTGCCTGCCAACTGTTTGATCAAATGCTCGCAAGAAATAAAAATTCAAATTTTTGAAATCTTCAAATTGGGTTGGTCATTATATTGGATGGGGAGTCTGAAACAATTTTTGTTAGGTCAAGAGGTGGTGTTTTGCTTCAGGGCTAATTTGAATTTGGGGTTGTCATATGATTCAGATTCAAACTTTGGACAGATTTTGGAAGAGGTTAGGGTTTGAGTTTTTGCTGGAAACTTCTTGGTTGAGTTAGTATGTGACATGGTCAAGCTCAACTAACTGATCACACCTTGGCTTGAGTTACAGATTTCTTATTCTAAGTGTCCAAAGTAGGGTAGTGCTTAACTTTTTCTAGATCATCTTTTCTTCTCTTTTTCTTTATTTCTCTTGCTTCTGGTTCTTTGGATCTTTGTGGTTCTTCTCTAATGCTTCTATTGGTTAAGTTTGAATTAACTAAACATTGCTCAACAAATTAAAACCCACATGAAATCATAGAACAACATGTATTTTCAATACTATGTATGCATGCAATATGAAGTGCAAAAGGTTTTAATCTTGGTCCAAAGGTGTTGGTTTTCTTGTAGATGAGAGGGAGTTGGGAAATGACCTCTTATTTGAATTCAAACTTTGGTAGAATATTAAATAGAGTTCCAAGTTGATTTTTGTTTCAAACGTTATTGTATTTGATTCTTTGTAACTTGTTCTTAGTTGTGGTGGAGAGATGCATGATGGTATAGTTCAAATATTGCTTAATATAGGTTTGGCAATTGACCCAAATGGGTTTAGCATGTAACCATGCATTAAATTTTATAGTTAGAAAACTATTTCAATTTAACAAAAACGTTTTACAGGTATAATTATTTGTTTTCCGAAACCTGGCTAAAGAAAACGTTTGGGAGTTTTTTCCAAGTTTTGAAAATAAGTTTTTTAAAGGTTGATTCCAACATTTTTGGGAAATGTCAACTTGAGAAATGAGAAATAGTAATTTTTGAAATGGGATATTTTCTTCTCCTCTTTTTAAAACAAAGATAGGTTTCTTGAGAATAAAGGTTTTACCTCTATTCCAAATATTTCCTTTCTAAACGATTAAAACTTTGGACTCAAAGGATTTGTTTTCAAACCTTTCTCATACTCTTTTTATTTGAAGCATGGGAGCAAATGCTCAAATTCACAAGTTTTAAAAGACAAGAAATTAATCTTGTATTAAAAATAAAAGTTTTTGTTGTCTCCAAAATTTGGTTTTTTAATAAATCCATTTATTTCTATTTTCCAAAAACTTGGGTTGTTACAATCTTCCCCCCTTAAAAAGAATCTCGTCCCGAGATTCACAAGTTAAGATTGAAATAGATTGGGAGATGAGATTACCAGATAAAAGATAGAGGGTGCATTAATTTATATCAAGATGGAAAGATTGGGTACACCCAAAATGTGATGTGGCCAGATGGGCCAAAACACATATTCATCAATCACATAGCAATGTCAACAAACAATCACACTTTTCAAAAACAAAATATTTGGCGTCTAAACCATAGGCTTTTATTAAAAAGGGTCTTGCGGATTACAAGTCTCGCTCTTTTTAGAAGGAGATAAACAAGACTACTAGAATACTTTTGAGAAAACAAGTTGTTGAGGTGGTTGCTACCTGTTTCCAGGGGGCATAGGAGCAACACATCCCAAAACAAATCAATCATTCATACACTCCACGCAGTAAGCACACTTAGTAATCGTGAGGTAAGGGTAGATCAATGAAATCAACTGAGCATTTCCTATAAATCCTGTGGGTCAAAAGGTTGCTGGGTCTTCATCATTTCTGATCACTCTCTCTTTGCTCCTGAAGTCTTTGTCTTACAGGGTTGACTCTTGTTGGAAGATTTATGGATTAGATGAAAAGACTCTCTTTCGATGGTAGCATTCGTAGTTGACATCCAAGGTTGAAGTCTTGAGAAATATTGAGTCCTAATCTTTTCATCCAAAAGTCCTTCGGTCTTAGGTTGGTATATCGTCCGTGGTATATATTTGAAGTAGAGGAGGAATAGAGTAAAACAAATCTTTGAAAAGACTCTGTAATTAAAGAGGTCAATAAATTCTTTGTCAAAATCTCTTGAGAGTATAAGTTGAGAGTGTACGATATTTGAAGTGAATAAGATGGGAGTATAAGATTGGCTTTGGATACCAAAGCAAATAAGTTTCTTTTGTAGAAATAAGTGTTTGACAAAATATCACTTTCTTAGCTAACGACCATACTAACTAAGGTCTCCTAAGGTCATGATAGTCCTGATACCAAACTTGTGATATCAGAGATATCATTTTCTAACGACCATGCTAACTAGGGTTTCCTAGAGTCAGCCTAGGCTCTGATACCAACTTGTGACGACCTCAAATTTGATAACAAATTCGAAGTGCCCGTTATGTAATCCATCACAATCCCAGAATCAATGTTGTGATTTACATAACGTAGTTGATATCACAGTCATAGACATTAATAGTAATTAAAGGGAATTACATAGGTGGTCGTACAGACCAAACCTTACAATTCATCGATATGCAGCGGAATATCACGTCGGGTCCATATTGTCAAGCTTCAACCGCACAGGCAAAGCAGACAGTAGGAAACGAGCCTAATTCGCAAAGCCGTCAATGAGTCCTTCCTTCTTGATCTTGCTCCTTCAAGTCTGGCCAAGTTAATAGCCAGGGACACAGCCATGAGTACATTGGATGCACTCGCAAACCATCTTATAAACAAGGTGGGGAAAGAGATATGCATGGTTGATATGGTGGACTAAGCACTAGGGTTATTTGCAAAATGCTAGTTTTATTTCCCAAGAATGTTCATCGGTAGAAAAGAGGTTTAGTTCTCTAGGTTCAATCTAAAGAGGAATTTCAAGAGTGTCAACATCAAGGTCAAGTCAAGTCAATTTAATTCATGTCATTCACCAAGTTCACCATAAGTTGTTTTCATTATTGACAAAAGTCAAGTACATCTTGCCAACCGTCCATGACCGCGGACGCGGCTATTCGAATAGTTTGACAACCTCTGCAGAGGGGTACACTTTACCCACAAGATTCGATACATCTGCCGGGAGAAATCCACGGTTCGACATACACAAAGTATGCAAGGTTCAGATAATCCAACAAACTCTTTCACTTGCTCATCCTAGTATAGGATCCTTCCCTAGAGCCCGGGATACGGAACCCTGCTCCGGTGCCTCTAGTTCTGCCCATCCCGGAGGCCGGGTTAGTGGAATCCACCTGGTCCAGAAGTAACCGTTTCGCGGTGTCCTTCCATGAATCTTTGATACAAGGCCTCCCATACTAAGATAAACAAGCTATGGATTAAGCCCCTTCCCATATAGGGGTAATGTGGTCGTACGGTATAATTGGCTCCCATAGTACATCACTCGTTGTCATTTGAGAAATATATTTCATAGTTCTTAGTCAAGATTAGTTTATTTTATAAAGCCATTAGGTAGGAGCAATCTCCCATCTCAAGTTTCAAGTTCAAGTCACCACCTTTCAAATGGGATTCCTCCAGAGATAGCATCAACTTTTATTAGCGACTAAGCAACTACATTGAGTGATAGTACTACTAAATAGGGTTGGATAAACTCAGCTTGATACTCTTGATAATCAAGACATCAATACACTTCTATCATTCTACTCTAGCAATTCAATCATGCAATTTACTTAAAACAAGTAGAATGCAATATTAAAACTAGGTAGTGGGAGTATGAATCAAAAGATGGCTTGCCTGGCCTGGAAAAGTCAAAATAGTCTTCATCTTTATATTTGATTGATTGATCTCCATCTCCATTTCTTGGTTGACTTCGGGATCCATTCTCCTTACTCTCGTTGTCGTCTAATCGTCGAAAATCAAATAAGCATACAATCACCACACAATTTACAAGCAACACATACTCAAGCAAATAAGGATACTTGGGGTAAGGGGAGCGATCTAGGAAGTCTATGGAGAGTGGTTTTGATTTAATTGAGTTCATACAGATGGGACTATCACTTTCTTGACGTAAGTGAGGATTTAATTTACTTTGAATTGTGAAATATCTCTTGCAAGTCCTTATTGGCCAAAGTTCATATACTACTAGTATATATTCAAGATTATGGTTCAACCAAAGAGGCTTCATAGGATTTGGAGTATTTTTCTTTTATTGAAGCCATTTCTAGTTTGCAACTATTTAGTGATCAAGTTTGAATCCACAAGTAGAGTCTATAGATCCTAGTTGAATGGGATCAAAGGTTATAGATCAATATTTAGAAATGTGGTTGATTTGAATTGGTTTCATATCATTTCCATTTATTTTGAAATAGGTGTGCAAGTTTGAGTTTCTAATTACTACCATGTAGGATTAAATTTCCCAATTACCTTCTACAAGTACACATGGACTAAGATCAATACCTACAGATGGTATTTGGAAAATGTGTTTAAACAACAAGAGTTCCATAAGAATTTCGATTATAGATTTGAGTTTAATAAAATCCTATATGGCAAATGCCTATTTAACCATATAGGTAAATAGCATTTACTTTAAAATGTTCAAAAATGAGATCTAATGCCATAGGCAGATGGACATCACTAATTGTGAATTTCTAAAGTTGGATTTATATTTTTAGGAATTTTATTTTAATTGATATGGATTTTCTAAGTTGGAAAAGCTCCTGTTTTGTTATTTTTACTGCAACCACTATGTAAATCTAATTGTGTTGAAACCACTTTTATTGGATAGCTTATGTTCTAAGGTTTCCAGAACATTTTCATTTGCTAGATTTGGATCGGTAGATCTCCGGGAAAATTAAATATACTAAAGCATCTGAATGTGTTTTTCAAAAATCGGAAATCGAATATCCCCTTTTTTTTCTAATCCGGGCCGGACACACAGACTGAGCTGGGCCGGCCCACTAGGCTGCAGCTGGGTGGTTGCAAGGAAAAAAAAATAGCAACCGGCCTGACAGCGGGGGCCCAGCTGTCAGGACCGAATTAATCGAAACGGTATCGGGTTCTTCTTCGCAACGCTACAGAGAGGGACTCACCGGCTCGGCGGAGGAACAGCACGGCGGCGGGGCTTGATGCAGAGAGGACGGGAGGCGACGGCGAGCTGCAGTCCGGCGGAGGAGCTCCTCCTCTTCCACCACGTCCAGGCGGCATCTTGAGGTCGGGGCTGGAACGCCGGGAACGGGAGGCGCTCTGCGGAGCGGCGTCGACGGGGGAGCTCGAACGAGAGGGAGAGGGAGCTTGGGACCTTGTCTGGGAGGTAGAGGGAGGTGAGTGGAGTCTTTTCAGGGAAGAATGGAGGCTTTATATAGGCGAGAGAGGGAGCAGGAGGCGAGGGGATCTGCGGCCAGCTCACTGTGCGTGTCAGCTGTGGGAGTGAAGAGGGGCGGCGTTGGCGGGTGCTGCGGGCTGCGGTGTGCTGCAGGTGAGTCCTGGCGCGATGGGAGAGGTCGGGATGGTCTGGTTCAGAGGGGGACAAGGAAGTGGGCTGGGGTGTTCTTCTCTTCTCCATGTCTCACGTCCGGTGTTTGGGCAAGGGAGACAGGGAATCGACAGAGGAGAGCCTAGGGCACTGCTTGGAGGTCATGGGCACGTCAGAGATGCAGGGATGCACTGCACAAAATAGTGAATGTGACTTTGTTTGATTCTTGCCTGCCAACTGTTTGATCAAATGCTCGCAAGAAATAAAAATTCAAATTTTTGAAATCTTCAAATTGGGTTGGTCATTATATTGGATGGGGAGTCTGAAACAATTTTTGTTAGGTCAAGAGGTGGTGTTTTGCTTCAGGGCTAATTTGAATTTGGGGTTGTCATATGATTCACATTCAAACTTTGGACAGATTTTGGAAGAGGTTAGGGTTTGAGTTTTTGCTGGAAACTTCTTGGTTGAGTTAGTATGTGACATGGTCAAGCTCAACTAACTGATCACACCTTGGCTTGAGTTACAGATTTCTTATTCTAAGTGTCCAAAGTAGGGTAGTGGTTAACTTTTTCTAGATCATCTTTTCTTCTCTTTTTCTTTATTTCTCTTGCTTCTGGTTCTTTGGATCTTTGTGGTTCTTCTCTAATGCTTCTATTGGTTAAGTTTGAATTAACTAAACATTGCTCAACAAATTAAAACCCACATGAAATCATAGAACAACATGTATTTTCAATACTATGTATGCATGCAATATGAAGTGCAAAAGGTTTTAATCTTGGTCCAAAGGTGTTGGTTTTCTTGTAGATGAGAGGGAGTTGGGAAATGACCTCTTATTTGAATTCAAACTTTGGTAGAATATTAAATAGAGTTCCAAGTTGATTTTTGTTTCAAACGTTATTGTATTTGATTCTTTGTAACTTGTTCTTAGTTGTGGTGGAGAGATGCATGATGGTATAGTTCAAATATTGCTTAATATAGGTTTGGCAATTGACCCAAATGGGTTTAGCATGTAACCATGCATTAAATTTTATAGTTAGAAAACTATTTAAATTTAACAAAAACGTTTTATAGGTATAATTATTTGTTTTCCGAAACCTGGCTAAAGAAAACGTTTGGGAGTTTTTTCCAAGTTTTGAAAATAAGTTTTCGAAAGGTTGATTCCAACATTTTTGGGAAATGTCAACTTGAGAAATGAGAAATAGTAATTTTTGAAATGGGATATTTTCTTCTCCTCTTTTTAAAACAAAGATAGGTTTCTTGAGAATAAAGGTTTTACCTCTATTCCAAATATTTCCTTTCTAAACGATTAAAACTTTGGACTCAAAGGATTTGTTTTCAAACCTTTCTCATACTCTTTTTATTTGAAGCATGGGAGCAAATGCTCAAATTCACAAGTTTTAAAAGACAAGAAATTAATCTTGTATTAAAAATAAAAGTTTTTGTTGTCTCCAAAATTTGGTTTTTTAATAAATCCATTTATTTATATTTTCCAAAAACTTGGGTTGTTACAATAATCATGCAAAGCGACAAAGCAACATTAAAAGAAGCATAAGATGGCATCAAAAGTCAAAAATTAAATGATCATAGAGGCTTATGGCGACTTTGTATGAGTCAAACATGTGTGAGCATGCGCCAAGTCAACCCAAATAAAGCATCAAGGAGAAAACCAAATTAATGCTTCCAAATAATAAAAACAACGCATGATTTTTTTTCAAAAGCTCATTAAGCAATCTCAGTCATTTGAGATAAGTCATGCTACAGCAAAACCACTAATCATACTATCAAAATGATATCAAGCACGACATGCAAAAGCCTAAGCCGCAGTCTAAACAAGCTCGTTTTTGTACCACTTTTTTGCATGAATTTTTTTCTCTTTTCCAACACCATTCAAACCTTTTTAAAACAACTCTTTTGATGAAAACCAACATGGACCAGAGGTCAAAATACACCTTGATACAAAGATATAACAAGATCTGAACAAAAATCAAGGCGAAAAATGAAAGCAAAACGCAGTTCTAGAAAAAGAGAACACTCATTGAACGATAAGAGTGAAAAACAGAGTGTTCTTGGCAAATGAAAAGCAAGGAAACTTATCCAAAAGAGATATGTTGGGTCCAACCATTTATTGCAGCAAACAAAACTAAACAAAACTGAAAACTAAAGACAAGACGCTCCAAGAAAAACGCATAGTGCATGAAGCAATAAAAATATAGTGGGTTGAAAGGTGACCTGATTTTTGCCGATGAAGAAGGGGTGCCTCGGGGGCATCCCCAAGCTTTGATGCTTGTACCTCTTGGATATTTCTTGGGGTGACATGGGCATCCCCAAGCTTGAGCTTTTGTCCATTCTTCAACTCATCTCATCATTCTCCAATCCCAACACTTGAAAACTTCCTTCATACAAAACTAAACACAATTCAATTAGCAACATTAGTGTAAGCATAATAATGAATCAACCCCTTTTTGAAGGGAATATGCCCGGGAGGCAATAATAAAGTGGTTATTATCATATTCCATGTTTATGATAAATATTTATTTCTCATGCTAGAATTGTATTAATCGGAAACATTAATACTTGTGTGATTAATAAAGTAAAAAGGTTCCTAGTAAAGCCTCTCTTTCATACTAGCTCGTTGATTAACTGATGATCAAGGTTTCCTGATCATGAACATTGGATGTTGTTAATAACGGGGTCATATCATTAGAAGAATGATGTGATGAACACTCACACCCATAGTAAGATTAGCAATACGATCAAGTCATCAAGTTCATTGCTATATCAAACTCATACGAAATAGTTCTAATCCTCAGACCATGAGATCATGTTAATCACTGATACCGGAAGAGTGCTTTGATGATATCAAACGTCACACCATTACAGGTTGATTATAAAGGTTGATTTGGGTATTCTGAAAGTACTAGTTGAGGCTCATGGATCAAGAGTGGAATTTGTCCGACCCGATGATGGGAAGATATTCTCTGGGCCCTTCTCGGTGATATTGCATTGGAATCGCTTGCAAGCATGTGACTAGGTCACGGGAATGCATTATCACGGAACGAGTAAAGAGACTTGTTGGGAACGAGATCGAACTAGGTATGGTTGATACCAAATGATCGGATTTCGGACAAGTAATAATATCGCGAGACAAAAGGAATTAACTATGTTCGTTATTGGTTCACATGATCACTAGTTCATCATTGAGTAAGTGGGAGTCATCATGGATTTCCAGATCCCGTTGATGATTATTGATTGGAGAGGAGTCTCGATCATGTCCACGTTATTCACGAACCGTAGGGTGACACACTTAAGGTTCGCCGTCGTTTTTGAGTGGATATGATACTCCGATTGAATTACAGGACAGCATGAGGGTTGTTTCAGAAAAGCACCGAAACTGTTTCGGTATATCGAAATAACTCAAGGGGGTATTTGTTAATATTTGTTAATTGAATGAATTAACAAATATTAAAGAAATAAAAATGTTTTATTAAATCAATAAGTGTGAATTTTAATTAGCATGAATGTCATGCAAAATTAAAATGGGAGTTACCTCATGTTGATGAGGGGGTTACCACCATGAAGGACATGAAGGGGGGGTTACCACCATGATGAGGAGGAGGACCTCCTCCTAGGCCGGCGCACCCCCCAAGGGGGCTGCCCCCTCCTCCCCTATAAAACCCCCCCTCTCCTCCAAGTTTCACACAAATTGATCCTTCCCCTCTCCCGCAAAGTTGTTGCCCCAAATCCGTCTTGGCTTAGCGAAGCTCTGCCGGATTGTTAGTTCGAGTTTCACACACTTGGAGAAGTGAGTGTTGGAGTGTCCGGCGGATCCCTTCTTCCACTGCCCCGCTGGACCGAGGGCGTGGAGGAGTCGACGACGAGCTGTACGTGTGACCGAGCACGGGGGCGCTGCCGGTTGTGGCGCCGTGTACACGATCTCGTGATCGTCAAGTGAACCACTGCGTCGACTACATCATGTGAACGACTACGTCGACTACGTGCGTCTTCCTCAACTCTCCATCGGCAATGTTTGTGCGGGAACGTAATCCCCGCTACCGGTCTTCGAGGGTTAGTCTCCGTTGCTACCATCTCGTAGATGTTCTTGGCTAGTTTATGTGTTCATACGTAGGAAATTTTTTGTTTTCTATGCTACGAACCCATCAGTGGTATCAGAGCCATGTCTATGCGTAGTTGGTATGCACGGATAGAACACATGTGGATGTGGGCGTTGATGATCATGTTATTGCAATTTTTGGTATTTTGGATCATAGTGGCATAGTGGGATTGAAGCTGCCCGAGACTAACCTTACGTGACCGCGTTCATGAGACTTGTCCCACACTTGACATGCTTCGGCATATGTGGCTTTGCGGGTACACGTTTCTCCCACTATAGTTATGATCTATTTTACAAAGAGTTGTTAGTAATATTTTATCACCGTTGTGGTTACATGTTCGTAGGTAAGAATGGTTCTTCCTAGAAAGCCCCAAACCACGTAAAATATGCAAGACAAATTAGAAACGTCTAACTTGTTTTTGCGGGGCATGTGATGTGATATGGTTGTCTTTACATTTAAATGGCCTGCGTGCCGAATATATATATCTAAGTGATATATTGTAATGGAGGAAGACAACCAAGGTGGCGTGCCATGGACCTTGGAGCTACGCCGGTGGAATGATGGAGATCATGCCATGACGCACAAGATGAAGATCGAATGCGTGAAGGACCATATCATATCACATTATATATGCATGTGATGTTTATCCTTTTATGCATCTTATTTTGCTTAGATTTGATCGCGCGGTAGCATTATAAGATGATTCCTCTCACATAAATATCAAGATAAAATGTGTTCTTCCATAGCATGCACCGTCAAGAAAGTTCGTCATTTCGAGACACCACGTGATGATCGGGTGTGACAGACTCTACGTTCACATATGACGGGTGTAAGACAGTTTTACACACGCGAGTGCTATGGTTCTACTTGGCGAGCCTAGCATGTACAGACATGGCCTCGGAACACGAACCGAAAGGTTACGCATGAGTCATATGGTTGATACGATGAACATGGTGATGTTCGCCTTTGAAACTATGCCGTTGCACGTGATGATCGGTTGCGGTATTGTGGATTTGGTTCGTGTAATCACTTAAGAAAACTAAGAGGGATGTTGTTTTTAAGTGGGAGTTCACTTAGTAATTTTGAATTATAGAACTCAATTTATCATGAACTAAATCAAAGTGAATTTGCATAGTTTGTTGTAGGCATTGGCATCCGTTTACTACCTTGCGTTTAGCTATAATTGAGATAATAGAACTATAGAATTCTGGATGTTAACTTTACGAACTGGTATCGTATTGTTTGAATGTCAATCTAAAGTTTAAAGTCCTATTGCTAACTTTTAGCAAACCTTGGTTACTCGATAAAATTTAATAAGTAGTATTAAATCAAGAGTAACAATTCCAGTGTTAGTATCTAAGTATCACATTTGCCTCCATAATCCTTGATATTCAAAAGTTGTTTTTAGTATCAAGGTTGTCTAGGAGCTGAAAGAATTGTTTCATAAACTATCATATGTGGAAGATATTTTGATATCTAAAACAATGTTTGGTTGCAATGTGATAGAGTATAATTTAGTAAGACACATGTTCTCGTATTCTATGAGAATTTGTGAAGATTGGAGACGCTAGGCGTCCAGATCTCCTAAAAAGGTTTTGGGAACTAACATTATACTCAAAATTCGTCCTCATGAGCTATAGTAGCTTGATCATGAAAGTTGTCATGATAGGATGAATAGAAGATGTAGGTAAATTGTTTACTACACTAAAAGATTACTAAAGAATGGAATTTGGAAGAATGCCAAATATTTGATAATGGTGATCTACTTCAAAGTGCGAGTCCAAGGGTATTAGTGTTTGACTAATCACGCCTTGAACTATGTGCCATGTGTATGGTGCCAATATTGATGTTGATAGATTCTTCTAGATGAAAAATAATTGCTAAAAGAGAATCCAAAATTTATTCTGGCAGAAAAGAAAAGACTAAAAATATCCAGCTCAGGTATATAGAAGATATACATGTTATGGGTGTATTCGTTGCTTGTTAAAACAATGTGGTTCTTAGGTATTTGATACTAAATTGTTGGTATGAACTGTCATACAGAACAACGCAATACAAGAACTTCAATGGCCTAATTAACTAGCAAATGAATATGGGATGATTCTCATCGAAAACAAATAAAGTGTTATTGTGTTTCGTTGGAATTAAACCTAGCCTTCAAGATTTGTTTGAATAATTGTTATTTTGTTCTGGTATTATGAGAACAATGGTTGTTCAAATTATTACCGCATTCATAAAAGATGGATGAACGCTTATCTTGTTGGAGAAATCACATCCATAACACTGATGCTAAAAATGTCGCAAGACAAATGATTAGAAGATCACTTATGAGTGACACCACCGTTTAAATCATATTGGAAAGTAAACATGAAGAAACTCCATGTTGATGGAATTTTGGAGTCTTTTGATTTCAAATCAATTGACGCTTGTGAAAATTTCCTAGAGATGATTAAAACTCCGTTTGTAGGCCAAAGAAGAACTGACGACTAACTTATTGGATATTGTACATGTTGATGTATATAGTCCATTATGTGTAGCCGTGTGTGGTGAATTCTTGAACTTCATTTACTTTAACCGATGATTTGAGTAGATATATGTGTATATTTACTTGATAAGGAAGAAGCATGAAATATTTGAAAAATGTTCAAAGTATTTCTAGATGAAGTGGAAAATCATTGTAACAAGAGAATAAAGAATTTATGATTTGATCATAAAGGAAGATATTTGAGTTACAAGTTTAGCAAACACCTAAAAGTTGAGGAATCGTTCCATAGACTTGTATTTTCCGAAACACCATAGGAGTATGGAGTGTTCGAGAGATGAAATCAAACTTTGTTTGACATTGTTGGATCAAAGGTGTCATCTATAAAACTGCCATTATATTTTAAGGATAAAGCTTTAGAGACTACCGCTTTTACACTGAAAAGAGCGTCATCATGATCCGTTGAAATGACACCATATGAGTTATGGCATGGGATAAAACCCAAGTTGTCTTTTCTAAAATTTTGGTATGCTAGGCATACGTAAAATGTTTACAACCAAAGTCGGATAAATGCGTCTTTGTAGGTTATCCCAAAGTAACTGTTGGGTATTCCTCCAGAACACCTAAGACAAAATTGTTTGTCGCTGAAAACGTCAAGTTTCTTGAGAAGGAATTTTTCGCGAAAAGTTAAGTGGGAGGACAATAGAACTTTGATTGGGTTATTGAACCTAAGCTATATGTGCTGAGTAGCGCAGCGCCGGGAAGTGTCCCGGAGGCGGCCACAATGCGCATGGATATAGTACCTCAAAAGTTGTGGTCACAGATATCTAAGTTCCTAGTGAACCGCGTGAGTCGGGAAACAATCAAATAATTAGATTTGAGAATGGATCATTATTGTTTGACAATGATGAACCGGCTACATGCAAAGAAGCGATGATGGGCCCTGACTCCGTCAAATGGCTAGAAGCCATAAAATCCGTGATAGTTCCATACACGAGAAACCAAGTTTCTAAACTTGGAAGACCCTCAAAAGGCATGAAGCCTAATGAACGTGTTAGGATCTATAAAGACAGACATGGATGTTTAACATCTATGAAATAGTCGACACATCATTAAAAGAGTTTACGATTGTGTTCAAGGAGTTGACTATGACAAGATTTGATCTTTCATAGCGATATTTTGTCTGGACGGATTACTATAGCAACCACTACATATGCCAAGTTTGGTATATGTTAGTTGAACAAACAAGACAACATTCTTCTAATAGAATGGTTACCTAGGACATGTACATGACATGGTCCAATGGGTTTTGTAAATTCAAAGGATGCTAAAAGGCATGCAAACTTCAATGGCTGAATTAAGCATCGCGGAGTTGGAATATTCACCGTGATGAAATAATTAAAAGGTTTAGTTTCATCAAATACGATGAATATGCTTGCATTTGCAAGAAATTAAGTGGGAGCGCTGAGACATATTTTCAGTACATTATGTAGAAGACATATTGTTAATTGGAAATGATGTATCTTTTATTGACATAGGTTAAGAATTTCATTAAGAATGGTTACCTAGGACATGTCTATGTAGATAGATCGAGGTGCCAATATGGTTGTGCCAAAGTACATAGATGAAATATTGAATGAAGTTCAATATGGAAACGACAAGAAAAGTTCTTGCCGCATGGAAGAGGTTAAAACAAGATTCAAGTGTGTTTGACACTTGATGAGTGAAGCCACATGAATGATTTGATCGATCATGTATACCATGATATGTACATATCCAGATATGTCCTATGCTCTAAATGTTATGAGCATATACCAGAGTGATAAATGTCATAAGATGATCACTGGACAATAGTAAGGATATCCTTATGTGCTTTGGAAGGACTAAGGATATATATTATGTATGACGAAGTGACACATAGTTAATTGTAAAGTGTTACATTGATACTAAGTTTGTCACAAGATGCAAATTAAGTTTATCTCAATTTTAGCTATATGACAGGTGGCACAATGTAATGGAAGGAAGTTCCATGATGGATTTGGATGAGTTCCAAAGTTAAGACATTGTGATGGATTCTACAACAAAGGTTGAGTATATGGCTGCTTTAGAAGTAGCAAAAGAGGGCATTTGTGTCAAGAAGTTTGTTATCACACAAGGTGTAGTTCCAAGATGGCTATTACTATGAAGATCTCTTGTGCGACAATAGTGACAACATGATTTTAGCTAAAGGAACTAAGGTCTCACCTAAGGACCAAATTTATACCCAACTATCTCATTTGAGAATGAGTGATGCGTAGAGACGCAAAGACATGCAAATACACACAGAACTGAAAGTGTCAGATCTGGAGATCAGATTAACCACATGCAACGCGTATGGATAACACGTGAATGCCATAAGTGTTATATACGCAAGTATCAACTAGATTATTGACTCTAGTGCAAGTGGGAGACTGAAGGGAATATGCCCGAGAGGCAATAATAAAGTGGTTATTATCATATTCCATGTTTATGATAAATGTTTATTTCTCATGCTAGAATTGTATTAATCGGAAACATTAATACTTGTGTGATTAATAAACTAAAAAGGTTCCTAGTAAAGCCTCTCTTTCATACTAGCTCGTTGATTAACTGATGATCAAGGTTTCCTGATCATGAACATTGGATGTTGTTAATAACGGGGTCATATCATTAGAAGAATGATATGATGAACACTCACACCCATAGTAAGATTAGCAATACGATCAAGTCATCAAGTTCATTGCTATATCAAACTCATACGAAATAGTTCTAATCCTCAGACCATGAGATCATGTTAATCGATGATACCGGAAGAGTGCTTTGATGATATCAAACGTCACACCATTACAGGGTGATTATAAAGGTTGATTTGGGTATTCTGAAAGTATTAGTTGAGGCTCATGGATCAAGAGTGGAATTTATCCGACCCGATGACGGGAAGATATTCTCTGGGCCCTTCTCGGTGATATTGCATTGGAATCGCTTGCAAGCATGTGACTAGGTCACGGGAATGCATTATCACGGAACGAGTAAAGAGACTTGTCGGGAACGAGATCGAACTTGGTATGGTTGATACCAAATGATCGGATCTCGGACAAGTAATAATATCGCGAGACAAAAGGAATTAACTATGTTCGTTATTGGTTCACACGATCACTAGTTCATCGTTGAGTAAGTGGGAGTCATCATGGATTTCCAGATCCCGCTGATGATTATTGATCGGAGAGGAGTCTCGATCATGTCCACGTTACTCACGAACCGTAGGGTGACACACTTAAGGTTCACCGTCGTTTTTGAGTGGATACGATACTCCAATCGAATTACAGGACAACATGAGGGTTGTTTCAGAAAAGCACCGAAACTGTTTCGGTATATCGAAATAACTCAAGGGGGTATTTGTTAATATTTGTTAATTGAATGAATTAACAAATATTAAAGAAATAAAAATGTTTTATTAAATCAATAAGTGTGAATTTTAATTAGCATGAATGTCATGCAAAATTAAAATGGGGGTTACCTCATGTTGATGAGGGGGTTACCACCATGAAGGACATGAAGGGGGGTTACCACCATGATGAGGAGGAGGACCTCCTCCTAGGCCGGCGCACCCCCCAAGGGGGCTGCCCCCTCCTCCCCTATAAACCCCCCCCCCCCTCTCCTCCAAGTTTCACACAAATTGATCCTTCCCCTCTCCCGCAAAGTTGTTGCCCCAAATCCGTCTTGGCTTAGTGAAGCTCTGCCGGGTTGTTAGTTCGAGTTTCACACACTTGGAGAAGTGAGTGTTGGAGTGTCCGGCGGATCCCTTCTTCCGCTGCCCCGCTGGACCGAGGGCGTGGAGGAGTCGACGACGAGCTGTACGTGTGACCGAGCACGGGGGCGCTGCCGGTTGTGGCGCAGTGTACACGATCTCGTGATCGTCAAGTGAACCACTGCGTCGACTATGTCAAGTGAACGACTACGTCGACGACGTGCGTCTTCCTCGACTCTCCATCGGCAATGTTTGTGCGGGAACGTAATCCCCGCTACCGGTCTTCGAGGGTTAGTCTCCGTTGCTACCACCTCGTAGATGTTCTTGGCTAGTTTATGTGTTCATGCGTAGGAAAAAATTTATTTTCTATGCTGCGAACCCATCACTTTTTGCTTCAGATTTCAACTTAAAATCACCACATATAAAGCATATACTACTGTAGCAACTTCCCCAAAAGTTCTGTGATCAAAAGAACTAAAAAAGAGAGCGATAAAGAGGCAAACACAAATAGTGGCAGAAATCTGTCAAAACAGAATAGCTGACAAAGGTCGATTTTTTCGAGGGTTTTCTGTTGCTCAAATCGAGAAGTGCAAAACTAATGAAAGTTTGGATATAACCTGGGGCATATGCACAAGAAATCACAGGTCAAAAAGATATTCTGAGAATGTTTAAGAATTTTTACGGTGCAGCACCAAAATCTGTTTCAGGACAGCAACATCCCCAAATCTTACCTCACTCAAATTAGAGGCTTCTCTTGGCACAAAAACGAAATAAAAAGGATAAGAAGCGGTTATTACAGTAGTAATAACTTCCAAGACTCAAATAAAAGAAAAAGTACTGAAAGTAAAACAATGGGTTATCTCTCAAGAGTGCTTTTCTTTAACGCCTTTGAGCTAGGCGCAGAAAGTGCGAATCAAGTAATATCAAGTGATGAAGCATCAAGCTCATAATTTGCTCTAAGAATAGAGTCAAAAAGTAATTTCTTTCTCTTTCTAGGGAAGTGTTCCATACCTTTCTTGAGTGGGAATTGATATTTGATGGTGCCTTCCCTCATATCAATGATGGCACCTACAGTTCGAAGAAAGGGTCTTCCCAAAATAATAGGACATGAAGCATTGCATTCAACATCCATAACAAGAAAATCAATGGGAACAAGGTTACTGTTAACCATAATAAGAACATCATTAATCCTTCCCAAAGGTTTCTTCTTAGCAACATCAGCAATAGGAAGATCATAATAACACTTTTCAAGAGGTGGTAAATCAAGCATGTCATAAATTTTTCTAGGCATAATAGAAATACTAGCACCTAGATCACATAAAGCATGGAAATCAAAACCATTAACATGCATATCAATGATGGGTTCCCAACCATCTTCTAACTTCTTGGGAATAGAAGCTTTTTTCTTCAACTTTTCATCCCTAATTTTCATGAGAGCATTAGTAATATGCTTAGTAAAAGCAACATTTATAGGACTAGCATTAGGAGTCAAAGCAAGCTTTTGCAAGAACATAACTTTAGATATATTGCAGCCATCAACATCAAAATCATTAAAAGTAATAGAGCTATCATCTCCTACACTCCGAAAAAATTCAGCACTCTTTTGAGATTTTTTTTTGCTGTTTTGGGCTTTTTAACACAAGGAGTAGGAGTTTTCTCTACACCAATCAAAGTAAGAGGATTGCTAGCATTTGGAAAAACATCATTAGAGGTAGTAATGGTACATACCTTCATCTTTCTAGCCATCTCATCTTCTCTTTCCCACCTGGCATGCAATTCTGCTAGCATCCTAACATTTTCATCAATTCTAACTTGGATAGCATTAGCAGTGGCAAAAGGATTGTTCCCCTTCACCTCATTAGGCAACACTTTTAATTTCAGAAGTTCAACATCAAGAGCAAGGCTATCAACTTTAGAAGCAAGAATATCAATTTTGCCTAACTTTTCCTCAACATACTTATTAAAAGCAGTTTGCTTACCGATGAAGTCCTTGAGCATTACCTCAAGCTCAGAGGGCGCGGCCCTAGTGTTTTTGGAGAAATTACCATTAGAGTTACCATAACCATTACCATTGGTAGAAGGATACAGCCTATAATTGTTACTAGCAAAATTGTTCCTATAAGCATTGTTGTTGAAATTATTATTTCTAATGAAGTTTACATCAACATGCTCTTCTTGAGCAACCAAAGAGGCCAAAGGAACATTATTAGGATCAACATGAGATCTATCATTAGAAAGCATAAGCATTATAGCATCAATCTTATCACTCAAGGAAGAGGTTTCCTCAACAGAATTTACCTTCTTACCTTGTGGAGCTCTCTCGGTGTGCCATTCAGAATAATTTACCATCATGGTGTCGAGAAGCTTTGTTGCGGCGACCAAGGTAAGGGACATAAAAGTGCCTCCAGCAGCTGAATCCAATAGGTTCCTTGAGGAAAAATTCAGTCCTGCATAAAAAGTTTGGACAATCATCCAAGTAGTCAGTCCATGAGTAGGGCAATTCTTTATCATAGATTTCATTCTTTCCCAAGCCTGAGCAACATGTTCATTATCAGACTTCCTAAACTTCATAATATTGCTACGCAAAGCTATAATCTTAGCAGGAGGATAGTATCTTCCAATAAAAGCATCCTTACACTTAGCCCATGAATCAATACTATTTTTAGGCAAAGACAGCAATCAATCCTTAGCTTTTCCTCTCAAAGAAAAAGGAAACAACTTAAGCTTAATAATATCACTCTCTACATCCTTATATTTCTGCATCTCACATAGCTCAACAAAATTGTTGAGATGAGCAGCAGCATCATCTGTACTAGCACCAGAAAATTGCTCTTTCATAACAAGGTTCAATAAAGCAGGCTTAATCTCATAAAAATCAGCAGCAGGAGCAGGTGGCGCAATAGGAGTGCAGATAAAATCACTATTATTAGTGCTAGTAAAATCACACAACTTGGTGTTCTCATGAGTACCCATTCTAGCAAAGCTAAAAGTAGACAAGTAAAAATAACAACTAATAGGAAACTAATTTTTTTTGTATTTTTGATAAAATGATGCAAGCAAAAAATAAAGTAAAGCAAAACAAAAAACAAAGTAAAGGATGTGCGTGCGAAACTCCCCTTGCAGAAGTCTTCTTTTTCCCCGACAACGGCGCCAAAAAATTAGCTTGATGCGGGCAGGATGACCACCCAGTTGGGAACCCCAAGAGGAAGGTATGATGAGCACAGTAGCAAGTTTTCCCTCAGTAAGAAACCGAGGTTTGTTGATCCAGTAGGAAAAAGCTAAACTTAAGAAGGTGATGCTTGCTAGCTTCATGACACTCCAACAAGGGCGCCGTTTACGACACTTGTTGGTGCGTCTTCAACTAGTAGCAACGCGGAACCTGCACACAACATAACCAAATACTTTGCTCCCAACTTACGATGAGGTTGTCAATCTCACCGGTTTGCTGTAAACAAAGGTATGAGCGTATCGAGTGGAAAGCAATAGTATTATGCAAGAAAGTAAATAGTGCGAGTAATAGTAAAACAGTGTAACAATGTAAAGGAAATTGGACCGGGGTCCATAGTTCACTAGTGGTGTCTCTCCATAAAATAAACAACAACATGCTGGGTAAACAAATTACAGTTGGGCAATTGATAGAATAAAGATAACGTGCATATGTCACGAGGATCACTATGAGATTTACTCTGGACATTACAACAAAATACATAGACCGCCATTCAACTACATCTATGACTAATAATCCACCCACGGGGATATCGTCTGAACACCCCATGAGTATTAAGTTGTGAACAACAGATAACTGCATTAAGCAAAGTGTGTAATGTAAACAAAACGAATGCCCTAGGACACAAGAATGTTGTTTTATCCCTAGTGGCAACAACACATCTACAACCTTAGAGGTTTCTGTCACTCCCCCAGATTAAATAGAGGCATGAACCCAACTATCGAGCATAAATACCCCCTCTTGGAGTCACTAGTATCTACTTGGCCAAGATAGCTACTAACAACGGAGAGCATGCAAGATCATAAACAACATAGAGATAACATAAGATATATGATTCAGCACATCAACTCAACATAACACCAATATTCATCGGATCCCAACAAACACAACATGTAGAATTACACAAAGATGATCTCAGTCATGTAAGGCAGCTCACGAGATCTAAACATGAAGCACATGGTGGAGAAGACAACCATCTAGCTACTGCTATGGACCCATAGTCCAAGGTAGACTACTCACTTATCGCGCCGGAGGCAAGCATGGCGATGAAGAAGACCTCCGGTGGTGATTCCCCTCTCCGACAGGGTGCTAGGAAGAGCTTCTGGACCCTCCCGATCTCGGGTCGACGACGGCGGTGGATCGCGATGTGTTTCTGGAAAATTGATCTGGTACTTAGGTTTTTCCCGTTGGGGGGTCTTTATAGGCGAAGGGGCAGTGTCAGAGGTGGACCAGGGCGGTCTCACACATAGGGGGCGCGGCCAAGGGCTGGGCCGCGCCGCCCTACTGTGTGGCCGGCCCGTGGCCCCTCTCCGTCTCCTCTTTGGACTTCTGGAAGCTTCGGTAAATTTCTGGATGTTTGGCTTTTGTTTCGTCCAATTCCGAGAATATTTCCTGTGTAACTTTTCTGAAACACAAAAACAGCAGAAAACAGGGAACTGGCACTGTGGCATCTTGTTAATAGGTTAGTTCCAGAAAATGCATAAAAATGCCATGAAGTGTAACGAAACACTAAGCAAATGGTGTAAGAACAAGCATGGAGCATCAAAAATTATAGATACGTTTGAGACGTATCAGCTGACCAAGTGAAGGCGCAAGAGCTGTTCGATAAGCGCCAGGCCGAAGCTGGTTTGAAGGAAAAGAGCCTTCAGCAACGCCTCCAGACTGCCCTCGACTCATTGCACGGTAAGTTTATCCCTTGTCCTACCTGAAGTCCGCCAGGGTTCTTTCTTTCTGTTGATCGAGCTTTGCACTTCTTGAAGTTGCTGCCGAATTGGGTGCCAGGGAGACGACGCCAGAGCCTACTGGGCTGGATGCCAGTGTCAAAACCGCGGAGCATGTTTACCACGAGGTGCGGAGCCTTCTGGCGAAGGTGCACGCGACGCTTGATCGCGTACGCGATGTGTCTGCTCCGAAGTCGACGAGCACTACCATGGTCGGCATCCTTGAGGCTTTGGCACTGAGGGAGGACGGCGAGGACCCACTAATTGCCGCGGTTCGCCGATAGGTAACCATGGGCTCTGAGTCTGCCTTCTCTATGATGATGATGCATGGGGTCGAATGTGATTTCGAAAAGGTCACGGGCACCTATCCGAAGGGCAAGGACGGCCGCGACATATCCCCCAAAGAATACCTTGAGCAGGCTCGGGCATTATCTGAGCATCTAGCGCACTTCCTGGCGGAAAGGAACGCTAAGAAGAAAGCTGCCCGGGAACAGAAGCGCAGTGCGAAGGGTGCCTTGTCTGGTAGAGCTGCCGGTAGTTTGACCTAGTGTGCTTCAAGAACTGAAGTTTTTCTGTTGTAATAGACAATGTAGTGCTGACCTCTGTCAGTCGTGAACTCGTGAATCTCTTCGTGCTTAAATCGCTTTTGGCCATTGTGCTTTCAGCCAAAATCTTTGATGCTTGGTTGTACTGTAAATTATGAATTTTTTGTGTAACTGGGCGCCTCGTTTGCAGGACACGCACACAGGATCTGATGCATGGCCCGTATCATATGAAATAGCTGGCAGTTCCTCAGCTACCGTCGAAAGGCGAGCGCCCTCTGCGTGCGAGCTGTCCTTGATTCGGTCCTTGCGAGACCAGTTAAGGTGTACTCAACAGGACTTAAAAAGGTTACCACCAAGGTCCATGTTGCTCTCTCGAAAGCTTCGCTTGCTGTGGATGCGGAGCGATTCCTTGTTGGGGAGATCGACAATCTTGGCAAGGCGATAAAGTGTAAGTATTTTTGTACCCTTGACGTATTCTTCTTCCAGTCGACTTCTGCCGGTCACCTTTTTGTTGAATGTAGATGCGTGCCAGGACGACGAGGCTGAGGCTCGCCGTGTTAACGCACATTTGTGTGCGGCCCAGACACACACCAATTCGGTCGCAGATAATTTCTAGGCTGATCGCTCGAAGGCTGAGAAGTTGACCGTACTTCAAGATCGGATTTCCCAGGCCAGAGCGTTGGCGGAGACATTCCGCGTGGCCCTTGCAATCGTTCATCAAGCAATGTTTCCTCTGAATGACCAGCCCGACGGCCTTCCTGCCTTGCTGAGACGATTCAAGAATGGTGAAACCATCTACCGTTTCGTCCGCGAGCACCTTCGATGCGGAGCTTTGGTTGCTTTGTCCTTCGTGCGGGTTCATTATCCGGAGGTCGACATGGAGCTGGTAAAGAAGTTACCTCCGACGCCCAGCGGCCGCACTGATATGACCGCCCATTACTCTGCTTGCAGGCAGGCTGCTGATTGTATAGCAGCACAGATCATCAGTGAGAGTGACCAGCAGAGAGCAGGTCGGGGTCCTTTGGTGGCTTAGGCCGCTCTTCGATGTAAGCTGTAATTATGCCTTATGCATGCTCTGTGAAGTCATGCGACGTGTCATCGCCTGTTCGTGAAGTAGAATCTTGCGGTGCGAGTTGGTCGAAGGACATGTTTAGGGTTAAAACCCTGAGCACAGGTCGAAGGGCGGAGCCCCCGAGAGTAGGTCAGAGGGTGGAGCCACCAAGCATAGGTCAAAGGTCGGAGCCCCCGAGCGTAGGTCAAAGGACGGAGCCCCCGAGTGTAGGTCAAAGGGCGGAGCCCCTGAGCGCGGGTCGAATAATTTTTAAGGCAAAGTCCCCCAAGCGCGGGTCGAATAATTTTTAAGGCGAAGCCCCCGAGTGCGGGTCAAATAATTTTTAAGGCGAAGCCCCCGAGCGTGGGTCAATAATTTTTAAGGCGAAGCCCCCGAGCATGAGTCGAATAATTTTTAAGGCGAAGCCCCCGAGCGCGGGTCAATGTGAACGTCAACTCAAGATGTGAGGAATTTGTACTTTATTGCTTGGTGCCAAAGGCACAATGTTGAGCGTGGACTGCTGCCGATGCCTAGTTACAGAGAGAAAGAGGGGGAAGAATTGATGTCTCTTCTAAGGGTAGAAGCGGTGCAACTGCGCGGCGTTCCACGGGTTCTTCTCGTCCACCCCTGTTTTGGGGTCGCGTAGTCGATACGCTCCTCCTGGGATGGCTTCGTGGACGAGATATGGACCTTCCCATGGCGACTCCAGCTTCGACGTGCTTGTTTGCTTGAGACAAAGCACGAGGTTGCCGGGCTCGAAAGATCGTCCGCGTACCCGTCTGTTGTGGTAGTTGCGGAGGCTTTGCTGGTAGACTGCCGATCGGGCGAGGGCGACATGTCGAGCTTCATCTAGCAAGTCGAGTGCATCTTCCAGTGCCGTTTGAGTGTCTTCTTCGACGTAAGCCACCACACGAGGTGCGCAGTAACACACATCTATGGGAAGTACTGCTTCTGCCCCAAAGAGCAGGAAGAACGGCGTGTAGCCGGTGGAGGAGTTTGGTGTGGTCCGCAGGCTCCAAAGGACTAACGGCAGTTCCTTGACCCAAGCGCCTGCCGCGCGTTTGAGGGGTCAAAGGAGTCGCTTCTTTAGGCCGGTGCAGACAAGTCTGTTGGCCTTCTTGACCTGCCCATTGGATTTGGGATGTGCCACCGATGCGTACTTGATCTTGATGCCTAGCTCTTTGGCAAATTCTTGGAACTCGCCCAAGGTGAAGTTTGTTCCGTTGTCAGTCATGATGCTCTTAGGCACTCCATATCGGCAGGTGATGGACTCGAAGAACTTGACCATCATAGCCGCCTCTTGGTTGGTGACCGGGACTGCTTCGATCCACTTGGAGAACTTGTCAACGGCGACTAAGAGGTAAGTATGGCCGCCTCGTGATGACTTGGGCAGAGGCCCCACTTGGTCTAGCCCCCATTGCACGAAGGGCCAGGCCACGGGTATGGTGCGCAGCTCCGACGCAGGTGCATGGGGCTTTGTCACAAAGCGTTGGCATGCGTCACATCGCTGGACAATATTCTTGGCGTCGTCAAGGGCCAAAAGCCAGTAGAACCCTGAGCTAAAGGCTTTGGCGACTAGGGTCCTGCTGCTGGCGTGATGCCCGCAGGTTCCCTCATGGATGTCTCGTAAGAGAGTGATCCCATCTTCGGGCGCTATGCACCGTTGGAGAACTCCTGTGGTGCTGCGCTTGTAAAGCTCTCCTTGGATTATCGTGAAGCTGTTGGAGCGTCACATAATTTGTCGATGGTGGATGGCATTGATACGTCTCAAACGTATCTATAATTTTTGATGCTCTATGCTTGTTTATACACCATTTGCTTTGTGTTTTGTTACACTTCGTGGCGTTTTTATGTGTTTTCCAGAACTAATCTACTAACGAGATGCCACAGTGCCAGTTCCCTGTTTTCTGTTGTTTTTGTGTTTCAGAAAAGTTACATAGGAAATATTCTCGGAATTGGACAAAACAAAAGCCAAACCTCCTATTTTTACCGAAGCTTCACGAAGACCGAAGATGAGATGAAGGGGGGCCACAGGCCAGGCTCACCCTAGGGTGGCGCGACGTACCCCTGGCCCGCACCACCAGGGGGTGAGGCCACTTGGCCCACCTCCTGACGCCGCCCTTCCGCCTATATATTCCCCTCGACGAGAAAAACCTAAGGACCCGATCAATTTTCCTCGAAACATACTGCAAGCCGCCGCCGTCGTCGACGCAAGATTGGGAGGATCTAGGAGCTCTTCCCGGCACCCTGCCGGAGAGAGCAATCCCTGCCGGAGGCCTTCTCCACCACCATGGTCGCCTCTGGAGTGATGTGTGAGTAGTCTACCTTGGACTACGGGTCCATAGAAGTAGCTAGATGGTCGTCTTCTCCACCATGTGCTTCATGTTTAGATCTTGTGAGCTGCCCTACATGATCAAGATCATCTTTGTGTAATTCTACATGTTGTGTTTGTTGGGATCCGGTGAGTATTGGTACTATGTCAAGTTGATGTGCTAAATTATTATCTTTATGTTATCTCTATGTTATTTATGATCTTGCATGCTCTCCGTTGCTAGTAGATATCTTGGCCAAGTAGATGCTAGTGACTCTAAGTGGGAGTATTTATGCTCGATAGTTGGGTTCATGCCTCTAGTAATCTGGGGGAGTGACAGAAACCTCTAAGGTTGTAGATGTGATGTTGGCACTAGGGATAAAAGAACATTCTTGTGTTCAAGGACATTTGTATTTTTTACATTACGCACTTTGCTTAAGGCGATAATCTGTTATTCGCAACTTAATACCCGATGGTTGCTCGGATGACATCCGGAGGGTGGATTATTAGTCATAGATGCAGTTGGATCACGGTCTATGTATTTTGTCGTAATGCCCAGAGTGAATCTCATAGTGATCCTCATGACATAAGTACTTTTTTTATTCTATCAATTGCCCAACTGTAATTTGTCTACCCAGCATGTTATTTATCTTATGGAGAGACCCCACTAGTGAACTGTGGACCCCGGTCCAATTTCCTTTACATTGCTATTACCGTTTTACTTTTACTTGCACTGTTTACTTTCTTGCATACTATTACCTTTTACAACTCGATACGCTTAATCCTTTGTTTACAACAAACCGGTGAGATTGACAACCTCATCGTAAATTGGGGCAAAGTACTTGGTTGTGTTGTGTGCAGGTTCCACATTGCTGCTACTGGGCAAAGCTAGTGGGCATCAACCTTCGGAAGTGTGGTTCTTTCTCCTACTGGTTCGATAACCTTGGTTTCACAACTAAGGGAAGACTTGCTGATGTGCTCATCATACCTTCCTCTTGGGGTTCCCAACGGAGTGTAATCTACACGCCATCAAGCATTTTTTTCTGGCGCCGTTGCTGGGGACAAAGAAGATTTCTGCAAGGGGAGTCTCTCACGCTCAATCTTTTACTTTGTTATTGTTTTGCTTTACTTTATTTTTACTTGCATCGTTTTATCAAAAATACAAAAAAATTAGTTCCCTTATATTTGTTACTTTTACTTGCTTGCATTTAGTTTTGCTAGAATGGGTACTCCTGAGAACAACAAGTTGTGTGATTTTACTAGCACCAAAAATAATGATTTTATCTACACTCCTATTGCGCCCCTACTCCTGAGGCAAATTTTTATGAGATCAAACCTGCTTTGTTGAATCTTGTTATGAAAGGGCAATTTTCTGGTGCCAGTTCTGATGATGCTGCAGCTCATCTCAACAATTTTGTTGAGCTATGTGAGATGCAAAAGTATAAGGATGTAGATGGTAATATTATTCAGCTTAAGTTGTTTCCTTTCTCTTTAAGAGGAAGAGCTAAGGATTGGTTGATATCTTTGCCTAGAAATAGTATTGATTCTTGGGATAAGTGTAAGGATGCTTTTATTGGAAAATACTATCCTCCTGCTAAGATTATAGCTTTGCATAGTGATATTATGAAGTTTAGATAGTTTGATAATGAACATGTTGCTCAAGCTTGGGAAAGAATGAAATCTATGATAAAGAATTGTCCCACTCATGGACTGACTACTTGGATGATTGTCCAAACCTTTTATGCAGGCCTAAATGTTTCTTCAAGAAATCTATTGGATTCAGCTGTGGGAGGCACTTTTATGTCCCTTACCTTGGGCGCCGCAATGAAGCTTCTTGACAACATGATGGTAAATTATTCTGAGTGGCACACCGAGAGAGCTCCACAAGGTAAGAAGGTAAATTCTGTTGATGAAACCTCTTCCTTGAGTGATAAGATTGATGCTATTATGCTTATGCTTTCTAATGTAGAGCTCATGTTGATCCTAATAATGTCCCTTTGGCCTCTCTGGTTGCTCAAGAAGAACATGTTGATGTAAACTTCATTAGAAATAATAATTTCAACAACAGTGCTTATAGAAATAATTTTGCTAGCAACAATTATAGGCCGTATCCTTCTACCAATGGTAATGGTTATGGTAACTCTTATGGTAATTCCTCCAACAACACTAGGGGCGCGCCCTCTGAGCTTGAAGTCACGCTCAAGGACTTCATCTGTAAGCAAACTGCTTTTAACAAGTATGTTGAGGAAAAGTTAGGTAAAATTGATATTCTTGCTTCTAAAGTTGATAACCTTGCTCTTGATGTTGAACTTCTGAAACTAAAAGTGTTGCCTAATGATGTGAAAGAAATCAATACTTTTGCTGCTACTAATGCCATCCAAGTTAGAATTGATAAAAATGTTAGGATGGTAGCAGAATTGCATGCCAGGTGGGAAAGAGAAGATGAGATGGCTAGAAAGATGAAGGTATGTACTATTACCACCTCTAATGATGTTGTTCCAAATGCTAGCAATCCTCTTACTTTGATTGGTGTAGAGAAATCTCCTACTCCTTGTGCAAAAAAGCCCAAAACTGCAAAAACTTTTTCTACAAAAAGTGCTGAATTTTTTTGGAGTATGGGAGATGATAGCTCTATTTCTTTTAATGATTTTGATGTTGATGGCTGCAATATATCTGAAGTTATTTTGTTCTTGCAAAAGCTTGCTTTGAGTCCTAATGCTAGTTCTATTAATGTTGCTTTTATGAAGCATATTACAAATGCTCTCATGCAAATTAGGGAGGAAAAGTTGAAACAAAAGGCTTCTATTTCTAAGAAGTTAGAAGATGGTTGGGAGCCCATCATTGATATGTATGTTAATGGTTTTTATTGCCATGCTTTATGTGATCTAGGTGCTACTATTTCTATTATGCCTAGAAAGATTTATGATATGCTTGGTTTACCACCGCCTGAAAAGTGTTATTTTGATGTTCCTCCTACTGATGTTGCTAAGAAGAAACCTTTGGGAAGGATTAATGATATTCTTATTATGGTTAACAATAACCTTGTTCCCGTTGATTTTCTTGTTATGGATGTTGAATGCAATGCTTCATGTCCTATTATTTTGGGAAGACCTTTTCTTTGAACTGTAGGTGCCATCACTGATATGAAGGAAGGCACCATTAAATATCAATTCCCACTGAAGAAAGGTATGGAACACTTCCCTATAAGGAGGAAGAAATTACTTCTTGACTCTATTCTTAGAGCAAATTATGAACTTGATGCTTCATCGCTTGATATTACTTGATTTGCACTTTCTGCGCCTAGCTCAAAGACGCTAAAGAAAAGCACTCTTGGGAGATAACCCAATGTTTTATTTTCAGTACTTTTTATTTTATTTGAGTCTTGGAAGTTATTACTACTGTAATGACCGCTCCTTATCATTTTTATTTCGTTTTTGTGCCAAGAAGAACCTCTAATTTGAGGGAGGTAAGATTTGGGGAAGTTGCTGTCCTAAAACAGATTTCTGCGCTGCACCATAAAAATTCGTCAAAATTCTCCGAATATATATTTGATTCGAAATTTCTTGAGCATATTCCCCAGGTTATATCTAGACTTTCATTAGTTATGCACTTTTCGATTTGAGCAACAGAAGGTCTTCGAAAAAATCGATCTTTGTCAGTTGTTCTATTTTGATAAATTTCTGCCACTATTTGTGTTTGCCTCTCAATATGCTTTATATGTGGTATATTTGAGTTTGAAACTGAACCAAAAGGGTTGATTTACTATCATGTTTATGCTAACGTTGCTAATAGAATTGTGTGAAGTTTTGTATGAAGGAAGTTTTCAAGTGTAGGGAATGGAGAGTGATGAGATGAGATGAAGTATGGACAAAAGCTCAAGCTTGGGGATGCCCATGTCACCCCAAAAAATATCCAAGAGGTACAAGCGTCAAAGCTTGGAGATGCCCCCGAGGCACCCCTTCTTCATCGGCAAAAATCAGGTCACCTTTCAACACACTATATTTTTATTGCATCATATTCTATGCGTTTTTCCTGGAGCATCTTTACTTTTGCTTTCAGTTTTCTTTTATTTTGTTTGCTCCAATAAATAGTTGGACCCCAACAAATTTTTTTTGGAGGAGACGCACACCGTTTTTCATTGTCAAGAATACTCTAGTTTTCACTCTTATCGTTCAACGAGTGTTCTCTTTTTCTAGAACTGCGTTTAGCTTTCGTTTTTCGCTTTGATTTTTGTTCAGATCTTGTTTTATTTTTGTATCAAGGTGTATTTATACCTCTGGTCTATGTTGGTATTCATCAAAAGAGTAGTTTCAAAAAGGTTTGAATGGTGTTGGAAAAGAGAAAAAGTTTTCATGCAAAAAGTGGTACAAAAAGGAGCTTGTTTAGACTGCGGCTTAGACTTTTGCATGCCATGCTTGATGTCGTTTTGATAGTATGCTTAGTAGTTTTTGCTGTAGCATGACTTGTCTCAAATGAGTGAGATTGCTTAATGAGCCTTTGAAAAAATCATGCGTTGTTTTTATTATATGGAAGCATTATTGTGGTTTTCTCCTTGATGCTTTATTTGGGTTGACTTGGCGCATACTTACAATATGTTTGACTCTAACAAGTCGCCATAAGCCTCTATGATCATTTGGTTTTTGACTTGTGATACCACTTTATGCTTGGGTTTATGATGTTTTGTCGCTATGCATGATTATGGTTGTTATTGCTCTCTTAGTTGGTCGCTCCCAGTCTTTTGCTAGCCTTCATTGGTGTACAGAGTATGAGCTCTACTCGTGCATCCAACTCCCAAAAACCAAGTTATTCCAATGTGTCCACCATACATACCTATTAGCAATTTGCTATTCCAAGTACATTTGACTTGCTTTTATCTATCCTTCAAATTAAACTCTTTTTGGTGTTATGTGAAAATTAGTCAGTAAAGCTCTCACAAACCTGATGGCACACTTTACTTTTCTCGCTTTTAAAATTTTGACATTGTGGCTCTCTTATCTTGATGTTATGCTTGTAAGTTGTAAGTTGGAAATTAGCCCAACCATGCCGTCATGGGGCAATCTTTCAACATTGCACTTTCTCTCATTTGAGTTGATATCGTGATCTTTTGTTTATGGATACTCGCGATGTGAAATAAGTTGGGATCTTGTGAGATCATGGAGTTTCTATATGTGTTAGAGAAATGCCTGGGCCGCTAATCTAAGCCATGCATCATTCATGGTAGAAATTTACAGCATGTCCATAGTGGACATTCGACGACGCATCTCATAATAAAAAGCTATACCAATGGTAAATAAAAGAGATGCCGAGGTGTTCATTGTCTGCTTGTCTTGTCATTTTGATGTGGGCTTGTTCCATGTCATCAGGTAGGAGGTACCCCGTTGGCGGTTCTTGATGATACGTTTATGCTTACAATGACAAGAGCTTGCTTGGTACCTAAGTCGAGTAGCATGAGGTTTAGGTATTCGTACTTCACGGGACACGGGGGTTTCAACTTATGATTTGTTAAGCATATGCTTTGTAATTGTACTCGCATTAACTTTAACCATTCAAGATGCCTATGATGGGGGCAATGAGAGCTCAAAGCTAGTAAGTATCATAATTTTTGAAGGTTTATAAAACTTGCAATCCCTGCTTCCCTCTGCGAAGGGCCTTTCTTTTACTTTTATGTTGAGTCTCCACCTTCTACCTTTATGCACCGTCTAAGAGAGCATAGTTGCCATTCTGAGTTTAATGTGCATAGTCCCCAAGTTTATCATTGATTGATTCATGATTATGGTTTTGCTTGCTCTTAAATTATTTGTATCTAGTCGCCCTCTTAAACTTGAAGGTGTCCTATGCATTTATGTTTTGCTACTCCATGAAGGACAAGCTGAAAACCACTTTGCTATGTTTTTCCATATGATTTGAACACACACTTGACTTTCAATGTTTCATTATTCATGATTTTTTGTTTGTGTTACTTTTCATGTTATAACATGGTTGCTAAGTTTTTATTGTCAAGATTATGTCTCTTATGCCCATGTTTCAAGTACTTTGATCCCAGCACTCAATGCTTTACATCGTTGATCAAGATTGTGATGGTGCATGTCACCTCAAAAATTATTCTTTTGTTATCACTTACCTACTCGAGGATGAGCAGGAGTTAAGCTTGGGGATGCGTGATACGTCTCAAATGTATCTATAATTTTTAATGCTCCATGCTTGTTTATACACCATTTGCTTTGTGTTTTGTTACACTTCGTGGCATTTTTATGCGTTTTCTGGAACTAACCTACTAACGAGATGCCATAGTGCCAGTTCCCTGTTTTCTGCTATTTTTGTGTTTCAGAAAAGTTACACAGGAAATATTCTCGGAATTGGACGAAACAAAAGCCGAACCTCCTATTTTTACCGAAGCTTCGCGAAGACCAAAGATGAGACGGAGGGGGGCCACAGGCCAGGCTCACCCTAGGGTGGCATGGCCTACCCCTGGCCCGCGCCACCAGGGGGTGAGGCCACCTGGCCCACCTCCTGACGCCGCCCTTCCGCCTATATATTCCCTCAACGGGAAAAACCTAAGGACCCGATTAATTTTCCTCGAAACATACTGCAAGCCGCCGCCGTCATTGACCTGAGATCGGGAGGATCCAGGAGCTCTTCCTGGCACCCTGTCGGAGAGGGGAATCCCTGTGGGAGGCCTTCTCCACCACCATTGTCGCCTCTGGAGTGATGTGTGAGTAGTCTACCTTGGACTACGGGTCCATAGCAGTAGCTAGATGGTCGTCTTCTCCTCCATGTGCTTCATGTTTTGATCTTATGAGCTGCCCTACATGATCAAGATCATCTTTGTGTAATTCTACATGTTGTGTTTGTTGGGATCTGATGAGTATTGGTACTATGTCAAGTTGATGTGCCGAATTATTATCTTTATGTTAGAATTCGCCCACAGATCAATCACATGAAGCTAGATAAACACACGCGGAGACTACTTTTATCGCCAAGCGTGCGTATCGCACGCTCTAAACTTTTCCTCTTTATTTCTTCTTTTCTTGCTCTTACAACCGGTGTTACAACTTGCGTGACCTGGTGTGTATTTATACACGCACAAGAAACTTGACCATCGACCCTAACTCATATGCAAACCGACTCAAACTAAGCTAGTCTAATTCTAGTCGTACAAGGGCCTAATTTAACTAGTACTAGTACTACACGGACCAAACTCATACTAGGAAAGTAACCAGACTAAGACTCGGCGACCTTGCCGAAATCACACGTTCTAATCCCTAATTAACGTCCTTATACTTAATACTAATTAGGCAAGATTATACTAACAATCTCTCCCTAATCTTGACTTGTCGTATCCTCGCGCTTCTTCTGGTCTTGACTCCTTTGCAGATTCGCGACATGATGAATTAACTCAACGTATGATCCAGACTCCCAGTCACGCTGCCAGGCAACACCACAGTCACCCCTAACGCATACATGCCAACGATGATCACCACATCGTCCCATGTAAAGACAGGTCCTCATTTAAGAGACTCCCCTTCACTGGTCCTTGTCCCACTATACGCTTGAGCTTCGTCTTCCTCACGTCGAGACCCTCGGTCGCACCTAGCACCGGACAGCAACACGACGTGACACGCTTCAACTGCAACGGATCCTCACAGAAACAAGCACTCAGACACAGCGACGACTCACGGACTCGACACTGACTCGACGTGCTAACTCGCACGCCCATGACCCCTTGACACATACTCTCCCGGACGATGATCTTTATGAGATTCCCGACACCGCACCTCGGCACCACCTCTCCCATCAACGATCATCCTCATCCACCGCCTTCACGACGACAACGCCCTGCCGCCTCCTCCGTGTCGCTCCGCCGAGCACGATCACCCGTCGCCTTGCGAACGATGGTGTACTCGCCATCTTCACCCGGTCGCTTCGCCGACCGACGATCGCCCGCCCCGAGGCGCTAGCAGTCGCCTCCCCGGGGCAAGCGCAGCTTCAAATCTTCGACCTCGCTCTGATACCAATTGTTGGAATTCGCCCACAGATCAATCACATGAAGCTAGATAAACACACGCGGAGACTACTTTTATCGCCAAGCGTGCGTATCGCACGCTCTAAACTTTTCCTCTTTATTTCTTCTTTTCTTGCTCTTACAACCGGTGTTACAACTTGCGTGACCTGGTGTGTATTTATACACGCACAGGAAACTTGACCATCGACCCTAACTCGTATGCAAACTGACTCAAACTAAGCTAGTCTAATTCTAGTCGTACAAGGACCTAATTTAACTAGTACTAGTACTACACGGACCAGACTCATACTAGGAAAGTAACCAGACTAAGACTCGGCGACCTTGCCGAAATCACACGTTCTAATCCCTAATTAACGTCCTTATACTTAATACTAATTAGGCAAGATTATACTAACACTTTATGTTATCTCTATGTTGTTTATGATCTTGCATGCTCTCTGTTGCTAGTAGATATCTTGGCCGAGTAGATGCTAGTGACTCCAAGAGGGAGTATTTATGCTCGATAGTTGGGTTCATGCCTCTAGTAATCTGGGGGAGTGACAGAAACCTCTAAGTTTGTAGATGTGTTGTTGCCACTAGGGATAAAACAACATTCTTGTGTTCAAGGGCATTTGTATTGTTTACATTACACACTTTGTTTAAGGCGATAATCTGTTGTTCGCAACTTAATACCCGATGGTTGCTCGGATGACATCCGGAGGGTGGATTATTAGTCATAGATGCAGTTGGATTACGGTCTATATATTTTGTCGTAATGCCCAGAGTGAATCTTATAGTGATCCTCATGACATATGTATGTTATCTTTATTCTATCAATTGCCCAACTGTAATTTTTTTACCCAGCATGTTATTATTTATCTTATGGAGAGACACCACTAGTGAACTGTGGACCCCGGTCCAATTTCCTTTACATTGCTATTACCATTTTACTTTTACTTGCACTGTTTACTTTCTTGCATACTATTACCTTTTACCACTCGATACGCTTAATCCTTTGTTTACAGCAAACCGATGAGATTGACAACCTCATCGTAAGTTGGGGCAAAGTACTTGGTTGTGTTGTGTGCAGGTTCCACGTTGCTGCTAGTGAAAAGCTTCACACCAGCATTTATCTGGCGCCATTGCTGGAGTGTCGCAAAGCTAGTGGGCATCAACCTTTGGAAGTGTGGTTCTTTCTCCTACTGGTTCGATAACCTTGGTTTCACAACTGAGGGAAGACTTGCTGTTGTGCTCATCATACCTTCCTCTTGGGGTTCCCAACAGAGTGTAATCTACACGCCATCAGGCATCCTCTGGTAGCTCGCCCCTTATCAGGTATGCGAGGTACGGCTTCGTCCGGACTGCTTCGACCAGCATGACTGCGGTGGTTTGCTTGGGCGTTTCTTCTTTCTCTGTTGCTGGAGCGTTTTTCCTGAATGATTAGCCCCCGAGCGTGTTGCTAACGCTGGGTCGACGGTGGTCAGCTTGATCTTGACGGACCGCTCGAATATCTCCTTGAAGAAAACTCCTGGTGGTATCGGCAAACATTTGAATCCGATATTGGCCAGGTTGTCTGCCTCTTTGTTGCTTTCTCTGCCGATGTGGGTCACTTCGCATCCCTCGAAATTGCCCTCCAGCTTGTCATACATTGCACGATATGCGATCATGTTCGCGCAGGTCGCGTCGCATTCTTTCATGACTTGCTGGGCGATGAGATTCGAATCGCCGTGGATCTTGATGCAAGTGGCGCAGCATGCCTTCGACATGCGCATGCCGTGTAGAACAGCTTCATACTCAGCTTCGTTGTTCGAGGGGTTCGCAAATCACATACGCAGAACGTAGCGCATCTTGTCACCCTGTGGTGATACAAGAACCACCCCTGCTCCTGCTCCCGAAACACGTTTGGATCCATCGACGTATATTGTCCACGTGTTCAACATGTCTGGGAGCTCCGGCATTTGTGCTTTGGTCCATTCGGCGATGAAGTCTGGAAGGACCTGTGACTTGATAGCTGACTGCCGCTGGTACGTGATCTTCCATGGTCCAAGAGTGATGCCCCAAAGCGAAACGCGGCCCGTGGCGTCAGGATTGTTGAGTATGCTCGAAACTGGGGCTGAGGCCACCACTATGATGGAGTGGCATTCGAAGTAGTGCGGCAATTTCTTCCCCATCATGTATATAGCGTATGCTAGCTTCTGATAATGGGGTTACCTTTATTTGGTTGGGGACAGTACCTCGCTGAGGTAGTAGACCGGTCTTTGCACTCCATGCTCCTGGCCATCTTCTGCGCGTTCGACAACTAGAGCGGAGCTCACCACTTGATTGGTTGCGGCTATATACAGCAACATCAGCTCTTTCTCGCGAGGCGTGACCAGTACTGGGGATGTCGAAAGGTGATGCTTGAGATCATCAAAGGCAGCCTGCGCCTCGGCTGTCCAAATAAACTTATCCGTCTTTCTGAGAAGCCGGTAGAAGGGGAGAGCCTTTTCGCCTAGCTTGCTTATGAAACGGCTGAGCGCCGCTAGACGACCTGTCAACTGCTGGACATGTCGAAGTGTCTTTGGCGACTGCATGTTGATTATGGCCTGGATCTTCTCCGGGTTGCCTTCTATTCCTCTCTCAGAGATGAGGTAGCCCAACAACTAGCCTGTAGGTACCCCGAAGGAGCATTTCTTCGGGTTGAGCTTGATGCTGTATTGATCATGGTTGGCGAAGGTTTCTCGTAGATCATCGAGCAAGCTGTCTGCCTTTGCGGTTTTGATGACGATATCGTCGACGTAGACCTCGATGTTGCGACCAATCTGCTCCTTCAAGCACGCCTGCATGCACCGTTGATAGGTGGCTCCCGCGTTCTTCAACCTGAACGGCATTGTCGTGTAGCACTATACCCCGTGCGGGGTGATGAAAGCAGTCTTGTCCTCGTCTTTGACCTTCAACCTTATCTGATTGTATCCAGAGTAGGCGTCGAGGAATGAAAGACGCTCGCATCCGGCGGTGAAGTCGATGATCTGATCGATTCGAGGGAGCGGAAAGTAATCTTTCTGGCAATGTTTGTTCAATGCCGTGAAGTCGATGCACATTCTGTAGATCTTGGTGTCCTTCTTTTCCACCATGATCGGTGGTGACATCCATGTGGCCTCCTTTATCTCCCTGATGAATTTTGCCTCGAGGAGACGATTTATCTCTTCTCCCATCGACCGGGCCTTCTCCGGATTGTAGCGACGCATCGATTACTTGATGGGTTTTGCGTTGGGAAAGATCTTCAATTCGTGCTCGACAAGTTCCCTGGGGATGCCTGGCATATCTGCTGGACACCAGGCGAACATCCTCTAGTGCTCACGGAGGAACTCGACAAGCGCGCTTTCCTATACGGGGGAAAGGGAATTCGACACCCGCGTGGTCTTAGAGGGATCCGTCAGGTGGATCTGGTGCTCCCGTGTGTCCTTGCTAGCGTCGAATGACAACTCTGGGGCGTTCTGCTACGTCGGTGGATCTACGTCCATGTTGGTGCTCTCCCTGATGTGATGAAGTTCTTCGTGAATCCCGAATGTCTGGGACAACGTGTTGAAATCCTTGTCGCAGTTCTCGGAGCGAGCAAAGCTGCCGCTGATCGTCAATGGTCCTCTGTTTGCGGGCATCCGTAGCTTGAGGTAAGCGTAATGAGGGACCGCCATAAATCGGGCAAATGCTGGTCGCCCGAGGATGGCGTGGTACTGCGAGGGCCAATTGACGACCTCGAACTTGATCTTCTCTTTTCTGAAGTTCGCAGGGGTGCCGAAGATGATGTCCAGGTGTATCACTCCCAGAGGATACGTTGGCTTTCCTGGGACGATTCCATCGAAGGAGGTTTCTGTCGGTAGAAGATCATTCATTGGTATCTTGATCTTTTGCAGCGTGTTAGCATAGATGAGATTCAACCTGCTTCCTCCATCCATGAACACCTTCTTGGAGGTAAAACCTCTTATCTGGGCTTTGAGGACTAGAGCATGATGTCCTGGGCGCGGGATCTTCGGTGGGTGATCCGATCGATCGAACCCGATCGGGTGCTCTGACCAGTTTATGTATTCGGGAGATGCTGGTGGTGCATGCTCGGCGTGGAAAACCTCCCTTCCATGCTTCCTCTAGATGCGATTTGTTGGGCGCCCCCTCTGGATCATAGGCACGAAACCACGTGGTGGAGGGAACGCTTCTTCCTCGACGACCGGCTGCCACGGCTCTACGAGATGCTGGATCGTGGCGGCCTGATGGCCATGTTGCACTGCGTTTGGCGGTGGATTAGGTGGCGGCGGCGGTGCGTTGTATGCTACGGCGCCTGCGATAGGTTGTTCGGACCGCATCTTTTCCTGAAGCGCTTGGCTGAGCCAAAGGAATTCCCTGCACTCGATGAGGAGATGTGCTTGGTTTTTGCCTTCCATCCTTGTCAATGTAGGTGTGCCTGGTGCAGCCTCCATTGAGCATTTCTTCCGCCAAAAGTGGTGGTTGGTCACGACGCCGCGCCACTCCGTTGTTGGCCTCGAATCGCGGCCGGCACCTCTGCTACTGCTTCCGTAGTAAGTGTTCCCCTGCCTCGGTCCGTCGTGGTTTTCGTCGTGGTCGTTGTTCACGTAGCCTGCTGCTACCATGTCTGCTGTATCCGAATCTCCATAACGGCTTCGGCGTCCTTTCTGTCGCACTCGTCGAGAACCGGAGTGGAGTTGATCCTTTGGATCGACGTCACGGTCTGGTGAGCAACAACGACTCCTGGGGTTTGTGATGGAATCTTCTCCGTCGGCACATTCGTTTTCCAGGCTCATGAGAAGGTCGATGGTCTTGGGCTTGCATCGGCCCAACTCTTCCCTGAAGTCCCACCGGATGAGGCCGTCTCGAAAAGCGTCGATGGCTCTTTTGGGTGAGATGTTCTCCGATGTGTTGCACAGGCTGAGCCATCGTGATATGTATGACCTCAGAATTTCTCCTGTCTTCTGCACGCACAGGCGTAACTCTTCGAAGGATGTGGGTCGTCGTGAAGTGCCCTGAAAGTTCGCGATAAAGGCTTGCCGAAATTCCTCCCATGAGCGGATGCTATCTAGAGCAAGGTTATTGAGCCATGCCCTTGCATTATCCTTCAGGTGCAGTGATAGCAACTGGAGGGCATTATCTCTGGATCCGCCACTAATGGTGACGGCAGTTATGAAGTCATCGAGCCAAATTCGAGGGTCCTGCTGCCCATTGAACTTGACTACACCGTCGCTGAGCCTGATTCCTTTCGGCAGCGGTGTGGAACGAATTAGGATGCTGAAGCACTCTGCACCGCACAGTCCATGGCGACTGTTACCGAATGTCTCTGGCTCGGATTCGTCCTTGAAGTGACGCGCATCTCATCGTGCACATGCCAGGTCGACTTTGTTTTGAGCTAAACCATGTCGCAATTCACCATTGATAGGTTCCACGACTTGGGGTCTGGGCGGTACTGCTGGCGCCGCTGCTTGATGTCTAAACTGCTCCGCTGGAGGAACGTTTCTTCGTGGTGTTGCGCCGTGCCCTTGCTCATTCGTGCCTTGGAGCACCCTGACGCCCTCGAGCGCCAAGTTTCGAAGGTGCCACATATGCTCGTCGCCATTAGATGTGTTTGCAGCAATGTAAACCGCATCGGCCATGATCGCAGCCTCTTTGGTCTTGGGCAGTAATTCGGCCTCGTTAAATTCTGCCTCCAAGTTCCTGGTGATGTTGTGCGCATCGCCCCCAGGTGAGAGATGTGATCGTGATCTGCGCGGGACGCTCGAGGAGTAATGTGATGACAATTCGGCACGTCGTCTGCTGGACGCGTTGGCTTCATCTCTGAGCCGTTCTAGGATTCACCTCTCGCTGCTGATCTGGTCCTTCTGCTCCTGGATGATGAATCGGCGAGCAGCCACCTCTTCGGGGCATGGATTAGGGCCCATGGGCACCTCGCCCGAATAGACCTTCCTCGCATGTCGGATCTAGTTTTGTGTGATGAACCGGCCGATGGCGTTTGACCGATCTCGATTGCTGTTGGCTCCGTGCTCGTTCCCATCTCCGTGCGATGCCATCATGCAGTGCCCACCGAATGGCGGAGTTGAGTCGTCGCTGATTTTGCCCTACGCCAACGGGTATATGTCATCATCTCCAACGCACAATCTAGCCTTGATCATTGTGTCGGAGTCATAATCGACCACATATCCGCTGCCAGATATGGAGGACTTGCTCGAACATGAACTAGCTGAATTGCCGATTTTCCCCTTGGCCTCAGGATAGACGTCGTCGTCTGAGCACGTGTAGTCCGAGTATAACCCCTCGACGTAATCGGGGTCGTAAGGCGTAGGTTGGAGCATGAGGGCGTTGAGAGCCCGTCCGCACTCAGATATTGTCAGGTAGATGGCAGCAGTGCCCCCCCGAGGGTCTTCACAGTCGGCGATCTCGTGAGATGAAAAATCTCCGGTGCCCACGAAGTGATATGCATCGCACTCGACGCAGTATGCGGTGGTTGGGGATGGAGGTGGATCTTGAAAATCATTCGACCCGACTGATGGGGTCGAGGTCTCCAGCCTTGGATCTTCCTCCGATGGCATCGGTGGCGTTGTTGTCGAAGGAGCGCCCCCGATCGCCAGTGATGTGCTTGGATCTGCGACGTGCAGGGTTGATTCGTTGATGGAGATCAGCTCGGCGGCTCCGTCGTCGTCCACGTGGAAGTTGAACAACCCAAAGGCCATATCGAAACCTCTGGTCCTTGCCGAGGCCGACCCCGTCAAGCTTGAGATGGGGTCGACGGTAGTCATCACTGGAGGGTTAATGGCGAATACTGGAGTGGATTCGACGATGGTGGGCGACGCGGTGTCGACAACGGTCGACGCAGTGATGTCGACAATGGTTGTTGGCGAAGTGGTGTCAACGACGGTCGGCGCAGCGATGCCGATGATGGTGGGTGATGCAGTGTCAATGTCGATGCCGATGGCGGACGATGCGACATCGATGTCGGTGTCGATGGTGGTTGGTGAAGGAGCCAGCGAATCCGTAGATCCAGATCCCGTCGTCCCCACAGTCGGCGCCAATTGACGAGGTTCAACCCCGACAATGCCCATGCTTGAGGGCTTTCGAATCATGGAGCGCTTGTGGGATCCAGCAAACTCGACGGCGATCAGACAACACAGGGAGACACAGGTTTTACCCAGGTTCGGCCCCCTTGTTGAGTAATGACCTACGTCCTGCTTGTCTGGCTTTATTGATGGGGTGGCTACAATGGTGTTGTTACAGCGATGGCGTAGATTGGATCTAGCCAAAAGTGGAGAGCTCTCGAGAATTCGAGCGCTCGGGTGTGTGGTGGCAAAAAAGGTGTCTAGCCGCTACAGGACCTCCCTCCCAACCTTTTATATGCGAAGGTTGGGTCTCAGGATTGTCCTCCAAGCAAAGTACAGATAGAATCGGTTTGAATAAACCCTAGCCGAGCCCTAATCCAACTTGGTCTCCTCGAATTCTTGCCTTGTACGCCAAGTCTCGTTCCTGGGCCGCGCCAGGCTATCATCTTCATGGGCCTTTCCATCCCTTCAGTAGATGTCCTCCCTAGGTCGAAAACCAGGTAGGCCAATATCGAGGACTCGTGGGTCATTCCTTCGTCACGCACTTCGATGGATTAAGCTTGATGTGGTACCGGTCGAGGTTATCAAAGGTCTCGCGAAGGTCTTCGATGAGTGTATTGACTATGTCGTCAACATAGACTTGGACATTTTTGAAGATTTGATCTCTTAGGCAAGCCTGCATGCACCGTTGATAGGTGGCTCCGGTGTTCTTGAGCCTGAAGGGCAACATGGTTTAGTCGAACACACTGTAGAGTGTAATGAAGGCCGTATTTTTGTCCTCAACCATCATGTGAATCTGGTTGTAGCCTGAGTAGGCGTCGAGGAAGGAAAGGCGCCCAGAGCTGGCAGTTGAGTCGACTATATAGTCGATGCGTGGCAGAGGGAAGTGGTCCTTTGGGCAATGCTTGTTCAAGGACGTGTAGTCAACGCACATGCAGAACACTTCTATGCTTTTCTTCAAAACCAGCATTGGGTTAGCTACCCAAATGGACTACTTGATCTCTCAGATGAACTTGGCTTTGAGTAGCCTGTTGACTTCTACACTGATGGCTTTGCGCATTGGCTCGGAGAAGCGGCGCATTGACTGCTTTATTGGTCTTGCGTTTGGATAAAATTATAGGGCCTGCTCGGCGAATTCCCTGGGTACACCTGGCATGTCGGCTAGACACTAGGCAAATGTTTCCTAGCACTCCCGAAGGAATTTAACGAGCGCGAGTTCCTATGAAGAGCTCAGAATATTTGACACGAGGGCTGTCTTCGTGGGATCCGTTGGATGTACCTGGTGAGCCCTTTTGTCTTTGCTAGAGTCAAATTCCAGGTCGGGTGCTGACAAGGGTACGCCTACCAGGGCCCATGGTATTGGTACCCTGTTTATATTCTGGAGAAGCCCATGAAGATTAAGGCCCAGGAGGCACCCGAAAAGTAGTCTGTATAAGGAAAAGCTCATATATGAAAATTGTAACTGATTTAGTCAAAGAATATGTATTTGACCCGACCAGACTCTGAGACCCAGCCTCCTATAAAAGGGGCTGGGAGGAGCCGGTGGAGGAATCAATCGAAACACAGTTGAAACCCTAGTTTTGGCTCCACCATTGTCAGATCGCCTTGTTTGTCTTATAAATCATCGGGTTCATCCAACGCATCTCTTTTCCCCCGATCCTAAGTCCATCATCCATGGACATTGCCGAGGCAACCCTCGTCGGGTGCATTTTTCTGTGTCACGGGGAGGAGGGTGTGATTCGTCGACTCCTTCAGTTGCGCGGGTTCTTCCTGCATCTCGAACAACTCAGAGATCTTCCTGAACTCCCTATCGCAGCTATCAGAGTGTGTGAAGCTTCAGTGGATGGTATTGTGCCCTGGGGTCCTAGCATCTTAAGCTTGAGGTATGCGTAGTGGAGGATGGCCATGAATCGTGAGAACGAGGGTCGTCCTAGTATGGCATGGCACTGAGATGGCAAGTCGACCACCTCAATCTCGATGCTCTCGGGCCCAAGGTTGTCCGGCTTGCCGAGCGGACATCCAGGGTGATCTTACCCAGGAACATCCAGGCTGGCTTCCCTGGAACGATGTCATGAAAGGTGGTGTCGGAGGGCCATAGATTTGTCAGGGAGCGGTTCATCGTGCACAGCGTGCTCGCGAAGATGAGGTTGCTTCCACTTCCACCGTCCATGAAGACCTTGTTCATGTCGTACACGCCAATCCGCAAAACCTGAGAATGGTTTAGCAACTGAACCATACCTAAACCAAACCCATGCGAGCGTACTTCAAAGCCGTACTTAAACTAATGGGAGTCTAGGAAACAGCTGAACAGAAAATGCTTCACTAACGAACTGACATGGAACCATTTGAGTATGTACACCGAATAGTACCGAGCAGGAAAAGAAACTGCAACCAACCACGAATACCCTACAAAATTGCTGGCTGCGCAACAGCCATAGGAGGCATCTACACCGCCAGTATAACACAAAAGACCTACAGCATAGTCTACTGATCAGATCTATCAATCTCCTCAGGTTGCAAAGGGCCTCAGCAGACAACCCTTGCAAGATCTCAATAAGACCTACAGCATCGTCTACTGATCAGATTCTAGCAATCTCCTCAGGTTGCAAAGGGCCTCGGCAGACAAGCTCTTGCAAGATCTTATCCGCCTGGATGGCGCCTGTTCTGGAGGCAGCAAACACCCGCTAAGCTCAGAGACAAAGCAAATGACAATCACCGTGAGGTTGTCAAAGGTTTTGAGCCTCTTCGCCTCCATGGCGAGCTCCCTCGCGCACCTATCAGGGTCATCGTGCCGTCGGAGCCCCTTGCGGACTAGTGCCACCGCTTCCTGGCTAGTCATGACGTCCCATATCCCGTCACAGCCTATAATGAGGAACTCATCATCCTCGGTGAGCATTGTCTGCCGAAACTCTGGCTCGGCAATGAGGGGTGATGGTGAGCCTTGAGGCATTTTCATGTCCCAATCGCCTAGAGCACGAGTCACAGAGAGTACTCCATTGAGGTAGCCATCTTCAATGTATCCCCCACAATCAGTCACCCTTTGACGTTCTGCATCATAAGTTGGCCTGTGGTCGCAAGACATCTCCACAGCAATGCCTTTCCTACATAGTACTGCTCGGCAATCCCCAGCATTTGCAACCAATAACTGCCTGGCAGATGGGAAGAATATACAAAAGTTAGCATGCACATGTAAAACGCAACCATGGTGTATCACAGACTGTAGCTATAGAGGCTTTGACTACATTGCTCATCTTACCTTCCAAAGATCAAAGCTGTAAGAGCTGTTGTTCCCGAAGATCGGCTGATGAGTGAATCGTCTGCAAGAGCAAGGTCTGCACTCAAGAACGCTTTGCGGATTGAGTTCTCAACAGATTCGGAAAAAAAATCATCTTCTTGTATTGCATTTGGGAACTCTGAATCCTCAAAGAACAACCTCATGGCATGCCTTTTCATGTAGGCTGCTGCATCTGAACCCCCATGGCCATCAAAAACCTACTAGCAAACAACACAATCAGTTTAGAGAGTACAAAAGAATCATACTAGTATGAAAAAATAATAGAAGGTCCTGCATACCCCATAGAAGGCATTAGGTTCTGGGCACACCAGCAGTGAGCCAAGATGACCAGAAAGATCATCAATTCTGATGTGTTCATCTTCCATGTACCGCCTAGGTCCAATATCAGCAAAGCTACCAGAACGAATGTTGGGGACATAATTTAGAGTCTGCAACGATGTCTTGAACTCCTGCATTGAGCAGATAACTGATAACTATGCTGCAGTTAACAGAGACACACTCCACCAAAACTACTAATCTCGAGAAAAGTTAACTTCAAGTGTTAAGTTGAGACATTTGGGCTGCCAACCATCACATGGCCATACATTCACAAAATCGATTGTAGTGGTTATGAAAGTCAGTGAACAAACATGTCAATACTGAATTAATAGTTAAGATACAGATATGTAATCCAACGTAAAAGCTACGGCGAATCCAAACAACAAACAATTCAAAGTACTCCAAACAAGCTACCCTATCCTCTTATGGGCAGGAATAAAACTAGTCACGTTCACACTTTGCGTGCGCAAAAGATGAATATTCACCTGAAACACCAGGCAATATAGCAATAGAACTATCCACAGACGTCAGACAGTTCAAAGTACTCCAAAGAAGCTACCACTGTCCTATTGTAGGCAGGAATGGAACTAGTCGTTTTGAATCACACTTTGCATAGATAAATAATGAATATGCACCCAACACGCCCAGCAAAATGGCAATGGAACTATCCAAACGTTTGGCAGATCAATCAAATGATTTTATCATCCATTTGTAATACCAATTCCCCAACCACTATCAGCAGTTACTACACCGAGACGAGAAAGGGTAACCTTTGAATTCTTAAGCAGGTAGTTTCCTCACAGTAACAAAAGGACTCTAATTAGAACCAACTCTACAGAGGAAGATCAACTAAGTACCCTGATGTCAACAAAATTTGGCTGCTCAACCACATAAGAGGAGGGCTCTTGATAATAATCCAAAGAATCATACAGCCCTACAAAGAATAGACAAGCGATCCCGGCCGAGAAGCACCCAGATTTACGACATATACAACTCGCCAGACTAATGGCTCCGGGTTACAAGAACTCCTATAAAACAGAATTAAAAAAGAGACCTTTGTCAACTAGAATCAAGAACTCACCAGATCAGGCACCTCGAGGTCCCCCGGAGAATCGGCCTCCGGCGACGCCACCGCCGCCGGCGGCGGCAACACCGCTGCCCCGACCACCACCTCCTCCTCGACCCCCTTGACGGGGCACCGATGGAACGACGACTCCAACATCGGAACGACCTGGCTCATGACCTCCGGCACGGCAACCATCTCCGCCTCACCAATCAGATGCCTCCCCGACGCGTGCGGCACACCGACCTCCTGAATCTCTCGCCTTTCCTCCACACCGAAAAGAGCTCCCCGATCCGTCCCTTCCTGGTCGCACCACGAAATAAAAATCCCCAACAGGCAAGGATTATCGCCCAAAATTCAGCGGGAGGTCTGGTGGCCTTTCCGCGATCCGAGAGACGCGATTTGAACTTTTCCTGGGACACACACGCACGCAGATTTTCCTGATCCGAAGCAAAAGAAGAGACGAAGACGGCGGAAATTAGGAGGGAGTTACTATTTATTCGCGCGTGGTGATAAAGAACGGACGGCGGCGGCGGCAGCGAGCAGGTGGGAGACGGGTGGGTGGCCGTTGCGGGCCGGTACCCTTGGTTCAGTGGGCTGGTAGGATAACCGGCACGCGTGCGTCGCGCACTTTGGCACAGCCGTGCCGAGTTGCCGAACTCGTTTCTGTTCATACTCTGGTGTAAGCTCATTTTACTCAGCTCCAGCTTTGACGTGTGGAGACATAGCACCGATTCAACGAACAAATTATACTCCCTCTGATCATACTAATAAGTTTCACGGAAAGTGTTATTGGTACATGGGCACCAGTGATTCTCCACTTTTAGATTTTTTAAAATTTCAAAATCTAACACTTCTATGTTTTAAAAATTATGAATTTAAATATATAGAAAGACATATGCAGGAGAAGCATATATTAAAAAATCCCATAAAAAATATTTTATATTTTAGGAAATACAAAAAGATAAAATTCTGACAAAAAATATATTATTTTACTACTACTTTACTACTATTTACTACCAAAACTTTTTTATATTTCCCAAAATACAATGTATTTTTAACGGGACTTTTTTGCAGACACTCTCCTGTAAATATCTATCTATATATTTTAACATCATAATTTTTGGAGACATAAAAGTGTGAGATTTTGAATTTTTCAAAATTCTAAAAGTGAAGGAAGCATTGGTGCCATGTGCAGCAAATCCCTTCTCATAAGTTTCGCCAATTTGATAAACTTTATACTAAATCAATAAACTCCTGCATCCATGTATCACGCAAATCTCCATGACCGCAAATCACAATGTAACACAGTGTTGTAAGCTTTCATTATTTCATTTGAGTCATCTTTCTTTTTCCTGTCTCCGATGTCTGAATTATTGCAAATTATACAGCGGGTTAAACTAGACCAAGACGAGGAGTAGGCTTAAGAGAGTGTGTTGGCATGTGGGCGAATGAACCGCATGTAAAACGTTAACAATGTAAAACAATTTCTTTCTTGGCAACTTTAATAAAATGACAAGCAACCATGTTTGCACGAGTTCTTGGAAAATAATCAGGATAAATAAGAGGTACGAATAGGTTCCAGCAGCCAGCCTACCCACGTACGCATGAAAATCACGTACCGTGGCCTTCAAATGGGCGGGTGAATAAGCTCGTTCCTCCCGGGTCGCTCTTGTGTGAGTGGCTCCGGAGGCGAAACCCTAGCAAAAAAGCCACAGCTCTCGTGCTCTCCCGGCCGCCGTCGCTGCCGGCAGTGGCGACGGCGACCGGCCGTCGAAGGCGGCGGGCAGGGTGGGGCGAGCTCCGATGGGTCTTCCGCGCGCGGGGGAGGACGTCAAGTGGGCGCCGCCGGTGGCAGGTTGAAGCGGCGGTGCACGGCTGGGTGGCACAGCGGAGGAGGTTGACGTCGCGCGGTGGAGGTCCTGTAAGCTACGGACGGCGCAACAGAGGAGGGAGACGGCAGTGGAAGGGCTTGGCCGTTGCAGTGCGGCCCAGATCTGGGCCCATCTGGGCTCGATTTGGGCCACGGAGATCGATGTGGTGGTTGTGGCTCTTCTGTCCGCTCGGAGCTGGCAGCGTCGATGGTCGGCGCGCAGCTCAGTGATCCGTCTCAAACGTATCTATAATTTTTGATGCTCCATGCTTATTTATGCACCATTTGCTTTGTGTTTTGTTACACTTCGTGACGTTTTTATGCATTTTCCGGAACTAACCTATTAACGAGATGCCATAGTGCTAGTTCCCTGTTTTCTGTTGTTTTTGTGTTTCAGAAAAGTTACACAGGAAATATTCTCAAAATTGGACGAAACAAAAGCTAAAGTTCCTATTTTTCCTGACACAAGACGGAGTCCAAAGCAGAGACGGAGGGGGGCCAAAGGGCAGCCGCACCATATAGTGGTGCGGGCCACCCCCTGGCCACGCCACCAGGTGGTGTGGACCCCTGGTCCACCCCCTGACATCGCTCTTCCGCCTATATATTCTCCTCGATGAGAAAACCCTAAGGGCCCAAACTCTTTTCCAGAAAACATACAGCAAGACGCCGCCGTCGTCGACGCGAGATCGGAAGGGTCCAGAAGCTCTTCCCGGCACCCTGTCGGAGAGGGGAATCATCACCGGAGGCCTTCTTCATCACCATGCCTGCCTCCGAAGTGATGTGTGAGTAGTCTACCTTAGACTACGGGTCCATAGCAGTAGCTAGATGGATGTCTTCTCCTCCATGTGCTTCATGTTTAGATCTTGTGAGCTGCCTATCATGATCAAGATCATCGTTATGTAATTCTACATGTTGTGTTTATTGGGATCCGATGAATATTGAGTACTATGTCATGTTAATTTGTGATTTATCATCTCTATGTTGTTTATTATCTTGCATGCTCTCCGTTGCTAGTAGATATCTTGGCCGAGTAGATGCTAGTGATTCCAAGAGGGAGTATTATGCTCGATAGTGGGTTCATACCTCTGGTAACCTGGGGGAGTGACAACAACCTCTAAGATTGTAGATGTGTTATTGCTACTAGGGAGAAAACAACAATCTTGTGTTCAAGAATATTTGTATTGTTTACATTACACACTTTGCTTAAGGCGATAATCTGTTGCTTGCAACTTAATACCCAACGGTTGTTCGGATGATATCCGGTGGGTGGATTATTAGTCATAGATGCAGTTGGATTATGGTCTATGTATTATGTTGTAATGCCCAAGTGAATCTCATAGTGATCCTCATGACATGTACATGCATTGTTTCATTCTTTATTCTCTCAATTGCCCAACTGTAATTTGTTTACCCAGCATGTTATTTATCTTTATGGAGAGACACCTCTAGTAAACTATGAACCCCGGTCCATTCTTTTACATTCATATTACCGTTTACTTTTTACAAGCATTATTTACTTTTTCACAAACAAATATCTTTTACCACACGATACGTTTAATCCTTTGTTTATAGCAAACCGGTGAGATTGACAACATCACTGCTAGTTGGGGCAAAGTACTTTGGTTGTGTTGTGTGTAGGTTCCATGTTGCTGCTGGTGCAAAGCTACGCCCCAGATAAGGCGCCATATATAAATTGTCTGGAGCCGTCGCCAGGCCAGCTAGCATCAACCTTCGGAAGTTAGTTCTTTCTCCTACTGGTTCGATTAAACCTTGGTTTCATACTGAGGGAAACTTGCTGCTGTGCTCATCATACCTTCCTCTTGGGGTTCCCAACTGGGTGCCTACCATGCACCATCAAGCATTTTTCGGGCGCCATTGCCAGGGAGAAAGTGGATTTTTGCAAGGGGAGTCTCTCGCTTCCATTTACTTTATTATTGTTTTGCTTACTTTCTTTACTTTATTTTTGTTTGCATCTTTTTATCAAAAATACAAAAGAATTAGTTAATTTATAGTTGTTATTTTTGCTTATCTGCTTTTAGTTTTGCTAGAATGGGTACTCCTGAGAACACCAAGTTGTATGACTTTACTAGCACAAACAACAATGATTTTATATGCACTCCTATTATGCCACATGCTCTCGAGGCAAATTTTTATGAGATTAAACCTGCTTTGTTAAATCTTGTTATAAAAGAGCAATTTCCTGGTGCTAGCACTAATGATGCTGCAGCTCATCTCAACAATTTTGTTGAGCTATGTGAGATGCAAAAGTATAAGGATGTAGATGGTGATATTATTAAGCTTAAGTTGTTTCCTTTCTCTTTAAGAGGAAGAGCTAAGGATTGGTTGCTATCTTTGCCTAGAAATAGTATTGATTCTTGGGTTAAGTGTAAGGATGCTTTTATTGGAAAATATTATCCTCCTGCCAAGATTATATCTTTGGGAAGTGATATTATGAAGTTTAGACAGTTTGATAATGAACATATTGCTCAAGCTTGGGAAAGATTGAAATCTTTGATAAAGAATTGTCCCACTCATGGACTGACTACTTGGATGATTATCCAAACCTTTTATGTAGGACTAAATTTTTCTTCAAGAAATCTCTTGGATTCAGCTACTGGAGGTACCTTTATGTCCATCACCTTGGGCACCGCAACGAAGCTTCTTGATAATATGATGGTAAATTATTCTGAGTGGCACACCGAGAGAGCTCCGCAAGGTAAGAAGGTAAATTCTGTTGAAGAAACCTCTTCCTTGAATGATATGATTGATACCATTATGGCTATGCTTGCTAATGATAGAACTCAAGTTGATCCTAATAATGTTCCTTTGGCCTCTTTGGTAGCATGTTGATGTAAACTTTATTAGAAATAATAATTTCAACAATAGTGCTCATAGGAACAATTTTGCTAGCAACAATTATAGGCCGTATCCTTCTACCAATGGTAATGGTTATGGTAACTCTTATGGTAATTCCTCCAACAATAGGGGCGCGCCCTCTGATCATGAAGTCATGCTCAAAGACTTCATTAGTAAAAAAACTGCTTTTAATAAGTCTATTGAGGAAAAGCTTGGTAAAATTGATGTTCTTGCTTCTAAAGTTGATAGCCTTGCTCTTGATGTTGAACTTCTGAAACTAAAGGTTTTGCCTCATGATGTGAAAGAGAGAAAGACTTTGAATTCCATTCAGGTTAAGATTGATAATAATGTTAGGATATTAGCAGAATTGCATGCTAGGTGGGAAAGAGAAGATGAGATGGCTTGAAATATGAAGGTTTGTACTATTACCACCACTAGTGATGTTGTTTCAAATGCTAGCAAGCCTCCTTATTTTAATGGTAGAGTGATTGGTGTAGAGAAAATTCCTACTCCTTGTGTTAAAAAGCCTAACACTGCAGAAACTTTTTCTAATAAAAGTGCTGAAATTTTTCGGAGTATGGGAGACAATAGCTCTACTACCTTTAATGATTTTGATGTTGATGGTTGTAATATTTCTGAAGTAATTTTGTTCTTGCAAAATCTTGCTTTAATTCCTAATGCTAGTTCTATGAATGTTGCTTTTACAAAGCATATTACGAATGCTCTCATGCAAATTAGAGAGGATAAGTTGAAACAAAAAGTTTCTATTCCTAAGAAGTTAGAAGATGGTTGGGATCTGACGAGGGGTTAACTCGACAAATGTCCTAGATGAAGGACTTAGGATCGGGGAGATAGGGCGTCGGATGAACTCGAAGGTAAAATCAGTCAAACAAGGTGGCTATGAAAGTAAACGTGGGTGTAGAACCTGGCTTGCTTTCAATCTGGCCTACACCGTCCCCTCCTGGCCCCTATATAAAGGTGGCCAGGTCTCGAAGATCAGGTAGGGTTCGATATAGATTACAATATCGACATACGGTAAGAACTCGTATTTCGACTAGTATTATAATTGGGCCTAGCTTAACGGGCCTCAGGGGTACACAACTAACGGGCTCTATGAGCTATACCCTTGTCAGTAGCCCCCGAGATTCTACCAGAATTGCAGATTCGGGTTGAATCTCTAATTTTTAAATTTTTGACTTGATCTATTCTTCGACTTCTTCATCTCTTCAGATCTTCGACTTGGTCTTTGCGACTTATTTTCGTTATAATACCTCGCAAGGGGTTTTGATGAGCAAGCCTGACAACTCTGACGGATCAAGAGGCCAGTTAACTGCCAGAACAGAAACTTGTCACCTACTTCAAATTCAATCCCCTTGGATTTGAATTCGGGAAACCGGTCAAATCCAATCTTTTGCCGCATTTAGGACTTACAAAGAATGAATCCCTGTGGTTCTCAAGGTACCCAGTGCGTCCACCAGGATTTTCTTCGCGTCGTAGACATGGATACATACCAGCAGAGCGCATCCATATGCGTATATCGGGCCACACAGGACGGATCCCGGGGTCTTAACTTCGTGATAAACCACGGCATTCGAGTTTTAGTCGCGATGATGCAACTCGAGAATCATATGTCGCAGCCTTGTTTGACTATTTCAGAATATAAAATATTCAAGTTATTCAATTTGATAAAAAAGGTCACTCCCGATGGGAGTAACAGAACTTTCTGATCAGTTATTTTGCTTCAGTACTCATGAGTAAATATCATCGGGTGCGCGCCCAGCGCTCCCGATGGGACTAGTGATACGTCTCCAACGTATCTATAATTTTTGATGCTCCATGCTTGTTTTTACACCATTTGCCTACTGTTTTGTTACACTTCGTGGCACTTTTATGCATTTTCCGGAACTAACCTGCTAACAAGTTGCCACAGTGCCAGTTCCCTGTTTTCTGCTGTTTTTGTGTTTCAGAAGTGATACACAGGAAATATTCTCGAAATTAGACGAAACAAGTTCCTGAAGTCTTATTTTGTCCGGGAGCTTCCAGAGATCCGAAGAGAAGTAGGAGAGGGGCCACATGCCAGGCTCACACCTGGCTGGCGCGGCCCAGGCCCTGTCCACGCCGCCATGGTGTGAGAAGGCCTGGGGCCACTCCTGACATCGCCCCTTCGCCTATAAAGACCCCCCGATGGGAAAAACCTAAGGACCCGATCAATTTTCCAGAACACATCGCGATCCACCGCCGCCGTCGACCCGAAGATCAGGAGGGTCCAGAAGCTCTTCCCGGCACCCTGCCAGAGAGGGGAATCACCACCGGAGGTCTTCTTCATCGCCATGCTTGCCTCCGGAGCGATGAGTGAGTAGTCTACCTTGGACTATGGGTCCATAGCAGTAGCTAGATAGTTGTCTTCTCCACCATGTGCTTCATGTTTAGATCTCATGAGCAGCCCTACATAATTGAGATCACCGTTATGTAATTCTACATGTTTGGTTTGTTGGGATCCGATGAATATTGGTGTTATGATTGAGTTGCTATACTGAAATATATCTTATGTTATCTCTATGTTGTTTATGATCTTGCATGCTCTCCGTTGTTAGTAGCTATCTTGGCAGAGTAGTTGCTAGTGACTCCAAGAGGGGGTATTTATGCTCGATAGTGGGTTCATGCCTCTATTTAACCTGGGGGAGTGACAGAAACCTCTAAGGTTGTAGATGTGCTGTTGCTACTAGGGAGAAAACAACATTCATATGCTCAAGGGCATATGCTTTGTTTACATTACACACTTTGCTTAATGCAATTATCTGTTGTTCGCAACTTAATACTTGTGGAGTTCTCGGATTGATTCGCCACAAGTGGATTATTAGTCATAGATGCAGTTGGATGGCGGTCTATGTATTTTGTTGTAATGCCCAGAGTAAATCTCATAGTGATCTTCGTGACATATCACGTTTATCTTTATTCTATCAATTGCCCAACTGTAATTTGTTTAGCCAGCATGTGTTATTTATCTTATGGAGAGACACCACTAGTGAACTGTGGACCCCGGTCCTATTTCCATCATATTGCTATCACCTGTTTACTTTACTCGCACTGTTTACTTTACTCGCATACTCTACTGTTTTCCACTCGATACGCTCATACCTTTGTTTCAAGCAAACCGGTGAGATTGACAACCTCATCGCAAGTTGGGAGCAAAGTACTTGGTTGTGTTGTGTGCAGGTTCTGCGTTGTAGCTAGCAAGCAAAGCTTGGACGAGGCGCCATATATAAATTGTCCGAAGCTGTCGCAAACTAGCAAGCATCACCTTCAGTCGTAATTGTCTGCTCTTCTCCTGAACGATTAAACCTTGGATTCTTAACTGAGGGAAAACAAGCTGCTATACTCATCACACCTTCCTCTTGGGGTTCACAACTGGCCGGTTATTTACTTCATCAAATCGGTAGCATCAAGCTTCTTTTCTGGCACCGTTGCCGGGGAAGAGTGGAAGACTTCTGCGAGGGGAGTTTTCGCATGCACATCCTTTACTTTTCTTTATAGTTTTGCTTTACTTTATTTATTTTACCTGCATCGTTTTATATCAAAAACCCAAAAAAATTAGAATCCTTGGTAGTTGTTTTTACTTGTTTACTTTAGTTTTGCTGAAATGGCTAATCCTGAAAACACCAAGTTGTGTGACTTTACTAGCACGAACAATAGTGATTTTATCTGCACTCCTATTGCACCACCTGCTCCTGCTGCAAACTTTTATGAGATTAAGCCTGCTTTGTTGAACCTTGTTATGAAAGAGCAATTTTCTGGTGCTAGTACTGAAGATGCTGCAGCTCATCTCAACAATTTTGTTGAGCTATGTGAGATGCAAAAGTATAAGGATGTAGAAAGTGATATTATTAAGCTCAAGTTGTTTCCTTTTTCTTTGAGAGGAAAAGCTAAAGATTGGTTGCTGTCTTTGACTAAGAATAGTATTGATTCATGGGCTAGGTGTAAGGATGCTTTTATTGGTAGATACTATCCTCCTGCTAAGATTATATCTCTTCATAGCAATATTATGAAGTTTACTCAATTTGATAATGAACATGTTGCTCAAGCTTGGGAAAGAATGAAATCTATGATAAAGAATTGCCCCACTCATGGACTGACTACTTGGATGATTGTCCAAACTTTTTATGCAGGACTGAATTTTTCTTCGAGGAACCTACTTGATTCAGCTGCTGGAGGCACTTTTATGTCCCTTACCTTGGGCGCCACAACAAAGCTACTCGACAACATGATGGTGAATTATTCCGAATGGCACACCGAGAGAGCTCCACAAGGTAAGAAGGTAAATTCTGTTGAGGAAACCTCTTCCTTGAATGATAAGATTGATACCATTATGGCTATGCTTGCTAATGATAGGACTCAAGTTGATCCTAATAATGTTCCTTTAGCCTCTCTGGTTGCTCAAGAAGAGCATGTTGATGTGAATTTCATTAGAAATAATAATTTTAACAATAATGCTTATAGGAACAATTTTGCTAGTAACAATTATAGGCCGTTTACTTCTAATGGTGATAATAGCTATCTTGGTACACCTAAAATGCCTAGTGAAGAAAGAATTTTTGAACTTGAAAAGGCTGCTAAGAATTTTATGCAGGCGCAATATGAGCAGAACAGGGCTTTCACCAAGATTATGGAGGAGCAATCAGCTCTGTTGAGGACTATTAGTCATCAACTTGAAAATTTAAACACGGCTATTCCTGAGTTGCAAGCTAAGGTTTCTAAAGCTGAAACCGATATTTCATCTTTGTCTAATGTGCAATCTTCTTTGGTTAATAGAATGTCTGCTAAGCCTGATCCTTTTGCTACTGCTAATGCTATTCAAGTTGGAATTGATGAAAATGTTAGATTGTTAGCAGAATTGCATGCCAGGTGGGAAAGAGAAGATGAGATGGCTAGAGAGATGAAGGTATGTACCATTACTACCTCTGATGATGTTGCTCCTAATGCTAGCAATCATGTAACTTTGACTGGTGTAGAGAAAACTCCCACTCCTTGTGTTAAAAAGCCTAAAACTGCCAAAACTTTTTCTCAAAAGAGTGCTGAAATTTTTTGGAGTGTAGGAGATGATAGCTCTACTTCCTTTAATGATTTTGCTGTTGATGGCTGCAATATATCTGAAGTTATTTTGTTCTTGCAAAAGCTTGCTTTGACTCCCAATGTTAGTTCTTTAAATATTGCTTTTACTAAGCATATTACCAATGCTCTCATAAAAATTAGGGATGGAAAGTTGAAGCAAAAAGCCTCTGTTCCCAAGAAGATAGAAGATGGTTGGGAACCCATCATTGATATGCATGTTAATGGTTTTGATTGCCATGCTTTATGTGATCTAGGTGCTAGTATTTCTATCATGCCTAGAAAGATTTATGACATGCTTGATTTACCACCGCTTGAAAAATGTTATTATGATGTTCCTATTGCTGATGTTGCTAAGAAGAAACCTTTGGGAAGGATTAATGATGTTCTTATTGTGGTTAACAATAACCTTGTTCCCGTTGATTTTCTTGTTATGGATATTGAATGACATGCTTCATGTCCTATTATTTTGGGAAGACCCTTTCTTCGAACTATAGGTGCCATCATTGATATGAGAGAAGGCACCATCAAATATCAATTCCCACTCAAGAAAGGTATGGAACACTTCCCTAGGAAAAGAAAGAAATTACTTTTTAACTCTATCCTTAGAGCAAATTATGAGCTTGATGCTTCATCACTTGATGTTACTTGATTCGTAATTTTCTGCGCCTAGCTCAAAGGCGTTAAAGAAAAGCACTCTTGGGAGATAACCCAATGTTTTATTTTTAGTACTTTTTCTTTTATTTGAGTTTTGGAAGTCATTACTACTGTAATGACCACTCCTTATCTTGTTTATTTTGTTTTTGTGCCAAGAGAAGCCTCTAATTTGAGTGAGGTAAAGATTTGGGGATGTTGCTGTCCTGAAACTGTTTTCGGTGCTGCACCGTAAACATTCGTATAAATTCTCTGTATATCTTTTGGACCTGCGATTTCTTTTGCATATGCCCCAGTTTACATCCAAACTTTCGTTAGTTGAACACTTTTTTATTTGAGCAACAGAAAACCCCTCAAAAATTCGGCCTTTGTCAGCTGTTCTGTTTTGACAGATTTCTGCCAATATTTGTGTTTGCCACTTTATCGCTTTCTTTTGAGTTCTTTTGATCATGGAACTTTTGGAGAAGTTGCTACAGTAGTATTTTCTATATATGTGGTGGTTTTGAGTTGAAACCTGAAGCAAAAATAGGTTGATTATATGTTATGCTACACTAATGTTGCTAATAGATTTGTGTTTAGTTTTGTATGAAGGAAGTTTTCAAGTGTAGGGATTGGAGAATGATGAGATGAGTTGAAGAATGGACAAAAGCTCAAGCTTGGGGATGCCCATGCATCACCCCAAGAAATATCAAAGAAGTACAAGCGTCAAAGCTTGGGGATGCCCCCGAGGCACCCCTTCTTCATCGGCAAAAATCAGGTCACCTTTCAAGACACTATATTTTTATTGCTTCATGCACTATGTGTTTTTCTTGGAGCGTCAGTTGTTTTAGTTTTCTTAGTTAGTTTGTTTTGTTTGCTGTAATAAATGGTTGGACCCCAACAAATTTCCTTTGGAGGAGATATACTCGTTTTTATTTGCCAAGAACACTTTGTTTTTCATTCTTACAATTTTACCAGGTGTTCTTCTTTTTCCGCTACTGCTTTTGGTTTTCATTTTCGCCTTGATTTGCGTTCAGACCTTGTCATATCTTTTCATCAAGGTGTATTTTTGCCTCTGATCTTTATTGGTTTTCATCAAAAAGAGGTGTCTTTAAAAATTTCAAATGGTGTTGGAAAAGAGAAAAAGCTTTATGCAAAATAGTGGTACAAGAATGAGCTTGTGTAGACTGCGGCTTAGGCTTTTTCATGTCATGCTTGATGTCTTTTTGATAGTATGCTTAGTGGTTTTGTTGTAGCATGACTTGTCTCAAATAACTGAGATTGCTTAATGAGCCATTGAAAAAATCATGAGTTGTTTTTAATTATTTGGAAGCATTATTTTGGTTTTCTCCTTGATGCTTTATTTGGGTTGACTTGGCGCATGCTCACACATGTTAGACTCTTACAAAGTCGCCAATAGCCTCTATGATCATTTAGTTTTTGACTTTTGATGCCATCTTATGCTATTTTTAATGTCGCTTTGTCGCTTTTCATGATTATGGCCATTATTGCTCTCTTAGTTGGTCGCTCCCAGTCTTTTGCTAGCCCTCGCCTTGTACTGAGTATGAGCTCTACTCGTGCATCCAACTCCTAATAATCAAGTTTGCGAAAGTGTCCACCATACATACCTACTAGCAATTTGCTATTTCAAGTAAATTTGACTTGCTTTTATTTTCTCTTCAAATTAAACTCTTACCAGTGTTATGCGAAATTCGGTCAGTAAAGCTCTCACGAACCGGAAGGCACACTTTACTTTTTCCTGTTCTTAAAAATTTGACATTGTGGTCTCTTATGTTGAGTTGTTATGCTTGCAAGTTGTAAGTTGGAGACTAGCCCAGCCATGCAGTCATGGGCAAGCTTTCAACATTGCACTTCTTATTTGAGTTGATATCGTGATCTTTTGTTTATGGATGCCCGCGGTGTGAAATGAATTGGGAATCTTGTGGGGATCATGGAGTTTGTATATGTGTTAGGGAAACGCCGGGCCGCTAATCTAAGCCATGCATAATTCATGGTGGAAATTTGCAGCATACCCATGGTGAATATTCGACGACGCATCTCACAATAAAAAGCTAAACAAATGGCAAATAAAAGAGATGTTGAGGTGTTCATTGTCTACTTGTCCTGTCATTTTGATGTGGGCTTGTTCCATGTCATCGGGCACGGAGGTACCCCATTGGTGGTTCTCAATGATATGCATATATTTACAATGACAAGAGCCTTGCTTGGGACTCTAAGTAAAGTAGCATGAGGTTTGGGTACTCGTATTCACGGGACACGAGGTTTTCAACTTATGATTTGTCAAGTATATGCATCATAATTGTTCTCGCAATAACTTTAACCATTCAAGATGCTTATGATGGGGGCAATGAGAGCTCAAAGCCGGTAAGTACCATAATTTTTGAAGGTTATAAAACTTGCAATCACTGCTTCCCTCCGCGAAGGGCCTTTCTTTTACTTTTATGTTGAGTCACCACCTTCTATCTTTATGCACCATTAAGAGAGCATAGTTGTCATTCTTAGTGTAATGTGCATTGTCCCAAAGTTTTCATTGATTGATTCATATTGTTGGTTTCACTTGTTCTCAAATTATTTGTATCTAGTCGCCCTCTTAAAACTTGAAGGTGTCCTATGCATTTATGTTTTGCTCTCTTTGAAGGACAAGCTGAAAACCTTTTGTATGTTTTTCCTTATGATTTGAACACATGTTTGACTTTCATTGTTTCATTTTAATGATCTTTTGTTTGTGTTCATTTGCATGTTTACAACATGGTTGCTAAGTTTCTATTGTCAAGATTATATCTTTCATGCCCATGTTTTAAGTTCTTATGATCCCAGCTCACAAATGCTTACATACATGATCAAGATTGTGTAGGTGCATGTCACCTCAAAAATTATTCTTTTGTTATCACTTACCTACTCGAAGACGAGCAGGAGTTAAGCTTGGGGATGCTTGATACGTCTCCAACGTATCTATAATTTTTGATGCTCCATGCTTGTTTTTACACCATTTGCCTACTGTTTCGTTACACTTCGTGGCACTTTTATGCATTTTCCGGAACTAACCTACTAACTAGTTGCCACAGTGCCAGTTCCCTGTTTTCTGCTATTTTTGTGTTTCAGAAGTGATACACAGGAAATATTCTCGGAATTGGACGAAACAAGTTCCTAAAGTCTTATTTTGTCCGGGAGCTTCCAGAGATCCGAAGAGAAGTAGGAGAGGGGCCACAGGCCAGGCTCACACCTGGCTGGCGCGGCCCAGGCCCTGTCCACGTCGCCATGGTGTGAGAAGGCCTGGGGCTACTCCTGACATTGCCCCTTCGCCTATAAATACCCCCCGACGGGAAAAACCTAAGGACCCGATCAATTTTCTAGAACACATCGCGATCCGCCGCCGCCGTCGACCTAAAGATCGGGAGGGTCCAGAAGCTCTTCCCGGCACCCTGCCGGAGAGGGTAATCACCACCGGAGGTCTTCTTCATCGCCATGCTTGCCTCCGGAGCGATGAGTGAGTAGTCTACCTTGGACTATGGGTCCATAGCAGTAGCTAGATGGTTGTCTTCTCCACCATGTGCTTCATGTTTAGATCTCATGAGCTGCCCTACATAATTGAGATCACCGTTATGTAATTCTACATGTTTGGTTTGTTGGGATCCGATGAATATTGGTGTTATGATTGAGTTGCTATACTGAAATATATCTTATGTTATCTCTATGTTGTTTATGATCTTGCATGCTCTCCGTTGTTAGTAGCTATCTTGGCCGAGTAGTTGCTAGTGACTCCAAGAGGGGGTATTTATGCTCGATAGTGGGTTCATGCCTCTATTTAACCTGAGGGAGTGACAGAAACATCTAAGGTTGTAGATGTGCTGTTGCTACTAGGGAGAAAACAACATTCATATGCTCAAGGGCATATGCTTTGTTTACATTACACACTTTGCTTAATGCAATTATCTGTTGTTCGCAACTTAATACTTGTGGAGTTCTCGGATTGATTCGCCACAAGTGGATTATTAGTCATAGATGCAGTTGGATGGCGGTCTATGTATTTTGTTGTAATGCCCAGAGTAAATCTCATAGTGATCTTCTTGACATATCACGTTTATCTTTATTCTATCAATTGCCCAACTGTAATTTGTTTACCAAGCATGTGTTATTTATCTTATGGAGAGACACCACTAGTGAACTGTGGACCCCGGTCCTATTTCCATCATATTGCTATCACCTGTTTACTTTACTCGCACTATTTACTTTACTCGCATACTCTACTGTTTTCCACTCGATACGCTCATACCTTTGTTTCAAGCAAACCGGTGAGATTGACAACCTCATCGCAAGTTGGGAGCAAAGTACTTGGTTGTGTTGTGTGCAGGTTCCGCGTTGCAGCTAGCAAGCAAAGCTTGGACGAGGCGCCATATATAAATTGTCTGAAGCTGTCGCAAACTAGCAAGCATCACCTCCAGTCGTAATTGTCTGCTCTTCTCCTGAACGATTAAACCTTTGTTTCTTAACTGAGGGAAAACAAGCTGCTATACTCATCACACCTTCCTCTTGGGGTTCCCAACTAGCCGGTTATTTACTTCATCAAATCGGTAGCATCAACTAGCCCCCGAGGCTATAGCCAAAATTTTCGGGTATAGGCTCAAGAAAATTGTTGAGTATATTTTTTGTACTTCTTCGTGCGTCAATTGTCGACTTCTTTTACTTACACAATGTATTCCTTTTCTTCGAATCTCATAAGCCCCCGAGTCATAAACGGGGTAAACTTATGCTCCTTTATTTTCCTCTCTTCCTTCATATTCTTTTTTTTCTCTTCCTCTTCTCTTTTTTTTATGCCTTCTTGTCCTCAATACGTTGACCTGTCTGTTATCATCTGCTCTGGGCAGCATATAAGAGCCTACGATTATATCTTAGCCCCTGTTAAGGCCCATCATATGTGCTTATAAATAAAGCACGTCTGGCGATAGGTAAAAACCCTAATCCAGTATTTAGCTTCTCCGCCGCTCCATCTTTCTCCTCTCAAACTCATCTAGGGTTTCTCTTCCCAACTCCTAACTCCATGGCTGATGCCAGCGGGTCCTGCTTGAACCTTGGTGCCCCAGTGGAGAAGCGGGGCCGCGGCCGCCCTCGCGGCAGCAAGAACAAGGCTTCGATTGATGCTTTGGCGGCTTCGTCATTCGCTCTGGTGAAACGGTGCCCTGGCCGTCCGGCTGGGAGCAAAAACAAACCCAAGGTGCCCTCTGCACCTGGTCCAAGTACTCTGTCTGCTAGTGCAGCTCCTGCTCCGCCCAGACTCTTCTCGTTCTTCTGCATCGCCGGCCCGCAATGTCGTGAGATTCAATGTCTGCCATCAAAATTCACGAATTTCATGGATGGGCGGGAACTGCGCGAAGCAGTTCTCCGCGAACATTCTGGTGGAGGAACTCCATATGAAGTGGAGGTGTGGTACGACGGTGCCGGTGAACAATTCTTCAAGGGCGGCTGGTCGTGATTTGCGGAGGATCATGACCTTCATCAGGGGTTCTTCATGACTTTTGACTATCATATTGGCACGTCAAAGTTCGATGTGAGGATCTTCGACTGCACCCAGTGCCAGAAGGAGTACGAAGCCAAAGTGTAGTTTCACTAGATTTCTTTGCTATGTAATCCAGCTGTCGTGCTTACTTTTAATGAACCATCGTATCTGAATTATTTGTTTTACCATGGGAACAAATCATGTTTCCGAGGTGTGCATTTGATATTTTATCGGGTTCCTTTGAACCATTTATTGCGCTGTCGAAAATATCGGGTTGTGATCAACCGTACAGTATATCGTAGATAATTGCAAGTACTTGTTAATAATATTATTTCATACGACTCGAGGGTCTTAGCCCCCGAGTGTAAAGTAAGATATTTACACATATTGTCAATTTGACCCAATGAACCCGACCTATGGCCTCATGTTCTGGATCCAGAGGGTCATAACTCAAAAAAACTCCTTAGTCTCCATATTTCACCTATGCGTAGAATCATCGTAGTTGCTCTGCATTCCACGGGTTACTCTCGTGTTGCCCTGTTTTCTTGTCTTGTAGTCGATAAGCTCCTCCTGGTATCACTTCTATCACGATATAAGGTCCCTCCCATGGGGACTCGAGTTTTCCATGGCTATCTTGTTTGAGTCGTAGAACTAGATCTCCTACCGTGAAAGATCACGGACGAACTCGACTGTTGTGGTAATTTCGCAAGTTTTGCTGATACTGAGTGGCTCTGGCGAGCGCTGCGTCTCTTGCTTCATCGAGTGCGTCTACATCATCCTGCAGTGCTTCTGTGGAGGTTGCTTCATCGTATGCTGCGATCCTTGGAGCTTCATGAGTTATTTCAACTGGAAGCACAGCTTCTGCGCCATGGACCAAGAAAAATGGTGTTTCTTGAGTAGCTGTGTTGGGTGTAGTTCATAGACTCTAGAGTACAGAGGGTAGCTCATCTACCCAAGCGTGCTTGGCCTTTTCGAGGGGTGCTAACAGCCGCTTCTTTATCCCATTGCATATTAAGCCATTGGCTTTTTCGACTTGTCCGTTTGTCTTCGGATGTGCTACAGATGCAAACTTCAATTTGATTCCCAGTCCTTCGCAATAGTCCTTGAACTCTTTCGACGTGAAGTTTGTACCATTGTCTGTGATTATGCTGTGTGGTACTCCAAAGCGAAAGACTATAGACTTGATGAAATTTATTGCGGCTTTAGAATCTTGGGTTGTCACTGGGGTTGCTTCTATCCACTTGGTGAATTTGTCGACTGCCACCAACATATAGACGTGCCCTCCTGGCCAAGACTTGTGCAATTTTCCCACCATGTCGAGATCCCACTGCGCAAAGGGCCATGATAATGGTATTGGTTGTAATTCTGCTACTGGCGCATGTGGCCGAGATGCGAACCTTTGGCATGCTTCACACTTTCGAACTATATCTTTTGCGTCTTTGATGGCTGTTAGCCAATAGAATCCTGCTCTAAAGGCCTTGGCTGCGATAGCTCTGCTACTCGCGTGATGTCCACATACCCCTGCATGAATATCCTTTAAGATTTCTTGTCCTTCTTGAGGAGTAACGCATCGTTGCAGGACGCCTGATATACTTTTCTTATATAATTTTCCCTGTATCACAACGAAGGCCTTGGATCGTCGTATTATCCTTTTGGCTTCTACCGTGTCTTCGGGTAGTATTTTGTTTATCATATATGCTAGATATGGCTGCATCCAAGTTTCTTCTATCATCGTGACTTCTTCTGGTTCTGCTACACTTGTTTTTCCAGCCCCCGAGCCTGTCGGTTGCCCCTCCGTAGTCGAGTTTTTGCTGTTCTTTATTGATCGCTCCATGATTTCCTCCCAGAAGACTCCTTGTGGTATGGGTAAGCATTGGGACCCGATGTTTGCTAGATTGTTAGCTTCCTCGTTGCTGGCTCTGCTGACATGCGAAACTTCGCATCCATCAAATGTTCCTTCGAGATAGTAGTATAAGTTTCTGTATGCTGTCATGTTGTCGCTGACGGCGTCGCATTTGTTCATTACTTGTTGAACGACGAGGTTCGAGTCTCCAAATATTTTAAGTCGAGTTGCTCCACAAGCTTTTGCCATTTTCATTCCGTGGAGCAACGCCTTGTATTCAGCTTCATTGTTAGAAGCTTGGGGAAAACTCATCCGTAACACATATTTCAGTTTGTCGCCTTGTGGTGAAATCAGGACTACGCCTGCTCCTGCGCCTTGGACTCTTTTGGAGCCATCGAAATACATCGTCCACACGCTTGATAAATCTGGAGGACCTGTACTTTGTAACTCCAGCCACTCTGCTGTAAAATCTGGCAAAATTTGCGACTTGATTGCCTTTCGCTTTTCGTACGTGATGTCCAGGGGTGATAATTCAATTCCCCATAAAGAGACATGTCCTGTTGCCGAAGGATTGTTCAATATATTGGAGAGTGGTGCTTCATTGATCACTATGATTGGATGCACCGCGAAGTATTGTCATAGTTTCCGAGCTGTTGTGAAAACACTGTATGCGAGCTTTTGGTAGTGCGGGTACCTTTGCTTTGTTGGAGAGAGTACTTCACTGATGAAATACACTGGTCTCTGAACGCCGTGAGCTTTTCCCTCTTCACTTCTTTCGACTACTAGTACTGTACTTACCACTTGATGTGTTGCTGCAATGTATAGTAGTAGTGGTTTTTTTTCCTTTGGTACGACCAACACCGGAGGTGTGGAGAGCACTTTTTTCAATTGTGCGAAGGCCATGTCCGCTTCTTCCGTCCACTCGAATTTATCATCTGATTTTTCATGAGCGCGTAGAAAGGTAGTGCTTTCTCTCCTAGTCGAGCCACAAATCGAGTTAGCGCTGCAACGCGCCCTGCGAGCTTCCGTACGTCGTGTAGCTTCGTTGGTTTTCCCATTGTTAATATTGCTTGTATCTTTTCTGGGTTTGCCTCTATTCCTCTTGCTGATACTAGGAACCCCAAAAGTTGCCCTGCTGACACGCCGAAGGAGCATTTTGTCGGGTTGAGCTTGAGCTTATACTTGTTCAGGTTGTCGAAGGTTTCCGCCAGGTCGCTGATAAGAGATTCTTCCTTTCTCGTGGTGATGACCACGTCATCAATATAAACTTGGATGTTTCGCCCTATTTGACTTCCAAGGCAGTTTTGCATCATCCTCTGATAAGTTGCTCCTGCATTTTTTAGGCCGAAAGGCATGACTTGGTAGCAGAACACGCCATAAGGTGTTATGAAAGCTGTTTTTTCCTCGTCTTCTTTCTTCAACTTGATCTGGTTGTAGCCGGAATATGCGTCCAGGAAGGAAAGCCTTTTGCATCCTGCTGTTGAGTTGATTATTTGGTCGATGTGAGGCGGGGGAAGGGATCCTTTGGACAGTGCTTGTTGAGAGATGTGTAGTTGACACATACTCTTTGTACGTCTGTATTCTTCTTGGGGACTATTACTGGATTAGATACCCAAGTCGATGTTTTGATTTCTCGGATGAACCCTGCATTTTCCAGCCTATGTAACTCTGATGCTATTGCTTTCCTCTTGGGTTCATCAAATCATCGTAATGGTTGCATGACCGGCTTTGCTTTAGGATCCACGTTTAGTGCGTGCTCGACGAGTTCCCTGGGAACACCTGGTATATCTGAGGGACACCGGGCGAAGATTTCCCAGCGCTCACGGAGGAACTTGACGAGCGCGCTTTTGTAACACCCACGAATTTATCACAAATTCGAAGTGCCCATTATGTATTCCACCACAATCCCAGAATCATTGTTGTGATACACATAACATAGTTGGTAACCAGTTCCATAGACATTACAATACGATGGTTCAAATACAATGGTCGTAGTGACCAAGTTCATATTATAACACAATATAGCAGTGGAAATAACGTCTTCGGGTCCATGCCTTCACCCTACAGGCAATGGCGACTCAGGAGACGATCTTAGTTCTGATACTCTTCTTCATAACCTTCCTCCGGATACTCTTCCCCATAGTCTGGCCAAGTTTATAGCCAGAGACACAGCCATGAGTACATTGGATGCACTCGCAAACCATCTTATAAACGAAATGATGAAGTAGATATGCAAGGTTCATATGGTGGACTAAGCACTAAGTTTATTTGCAAAAGCTAGTATTATTTCCCAAGAAGGTTCATTATTTAGAGAAGAAGATTTAATTCTCTAAGTAAATCTAAAGAGGAACTTCAAGGGTGTCAACATCAATGTCAAGTCAAGTCATTCACCAAGTTCATCATAAGTTGTTTACATTCTTGACAAAAGTCAAGTACAGCTTGCCAACTGTCCATGACCGCGGACGCGGCTATTCGAATAGTTTTGAAACCTCTGCAGAGGGGTACACTTTACCCACAAGATTCGATACATCTGCCGGGAGAAATCCACGGATCGTCATACACAAAGTATGCGAGGTTCAGATAATCAAACAAACTCTTTCACTTGTCTACTCTAGTATAGGATCCTTCCCTAAGAGTCCATTTTGGCACTCATAGTTTTGCCCGCTACAGGATGTTGTATGAATGGAAATTTCCACCCAGTTCAGAAGTACCCGCGCACGGTGCACTTCTACAAAGGATGATACAAGGCCTCCCATACTAGAACAAACAAACTACGGACTAAGCCCCTTCCCATTTAGGGGTAATGTGGTCGTACGGTAATGGTTGGCTCACATGGTACATCACTTATTATCATTTAGCAAATACATTCCATAGTCCTTAGTCAAGATTATTTTCCTTCATAAAACCATCATGTAGGAGAAATCTTCAATTCAAGTTTTCAAGTTCATGTCACCAACTTCAAATAGGGTTCCCCTTATAGATGGCCTCAATTTTATTAGCGACTAAGCAACTACATTGAGTGATGTTTAAAACTAAGGGAAATCTTGGATAAACTCAGCTTGATGCTCTTGTTAAGCAAGATATCACTACACAACTACCATTCTACTCTAGCAATTCAATCATGCAATTTACTTAAAACAAGTGGAATGCAATAGTAAAGCTAGGCATTTGAAGTATGATTCAAAAGATGGCTTGCCTTGGTTGGCAAAGTGGCCGGGGTAGTCTTCTTCTTCTTGATAAAATTCCCCTTCAATATCCTCCTCAGCAACACTAGCGTCTAATAACGAATAAACACAAGGCACACAATCACTACACAATGCTAAACACATTCCAAGCACACATACTTGTTTTCAAACAATAGAGTTCCTGTTGGATTTTATTTGAATTGGGTTGCAAGTTTTTCTTCCAAGTTTTCATCAAGTGTGGAAGTTAGATTTTCTACCATGTGCCATGTGTTGTTTACCTTTTTAAGTATGGGTATGAAACTAGGGTATTAGGGCTAGTTCAAGTGGAGATTGACTAATTAAGTAAATTGGTATTGAGGGAAAAACTAATCTAAGTGTATTTTAGAGATCTATCATTTTATGCTACAAGGATTGGATTAGAGTTTAATTGATAGCACTAACAAGGTTTTAATTGATCAATGTTGAACTAAACAGTAGGTGAGTTAATTAGTGAGTTCATAAACCAAGTTTCAAAATTTTAGGAGGCTTAAACAATTTTCTAGAATTTTCCTAAGATTAATAAAGCTATGGTCAAAGTATTCTTATTTATTTAAATCACTAACTCAAATTGGATTCTAACTAGTTTCAGAGGCTAGACAATTTCCTAAGCTTTCCAACGCATATTTATTTGCTAAAAATGGATTTCTAAATCTCTTGGAATTAAAGTTTGAAAATCATATCTGAAACATATTTGAAACAATTCGAAACGAGCGGGAAATAATTAAAAACGATTCGGACCGAATTCTAACCTAGCTGGGTCGATTTCAGAGGAATCCCGAACGGGCCGGCCCAGATAACGCTTCGCCCGGGCGGGAAACGTTTAAAAACGAAACTGACAGGTGGGGCCTACTCGTCAGGTGACTTAAGTCACCCAAATCGGTACGCTGCCGTTGGATTGTAATCCAACAGCGCGTCTGCGTCGTGTTCACGGCGAGGGCGGGAGCTCACCTGCGCACGGCGAGGAAGACGACGGCGACGGCGAGGCGCATAGAGGAAGCAGGGCTTGACGGCGAGGGGCGGAAAAGATTCCTGCAGCACTCCTCCTCCAGTTCTCGGCGTCTGCTTGCCCAACGGAGGCCGAACGCAGCGGCGCTGCCTGCGTCCAGTAGCTCGCCGGTGGAGCTGGCGACGTCCAACGAGAGCGAGCGGGGAGAAGAGAGGTTGTCTGGGGGCTTGCTGGGGATGGTGTGCGTTCATTCGTGTGCTCGGCGGGGGTTTTTATAGGCCAGGAGGCCGAGGGCGAGGGTGGCCAGGAGGTGGCCAGTGTGGGGGCCCTGGCGACGTGCGACGAGCAACACCGGGCGCGGCGGCCTTGCTTGCGTGCTGGCGGGGTTCTGTCTTGGCGGCGGGGCTCTGTGGGTCGGCGTTGGCGAGGCCACGACGGTCGGCAGCTTGCAGAGAGGAAGAAGGAGAGGAGAGGGGGTCCGGGCGGTGTCCTCCTTTTCCTTCCCTGTCTCACGGCCTGGGTCGGGGCTGGGGAGGCTGGGCTCGACAGAGGGAGTGTCCACGGCATGGCTACAGGGCCTGGGGCGAACGAGAACAATGATGCTCACAGTGAAGTCGATTTTTCCCGATTTTTGCCCGCCAGGTGTTCGATCAAATGCCCGCAAGAATTTGAATTTCAAATTTTAGAAAACGGCCACTGTGGTTTGTCAACATATTGGCCAAGGGTTCTAGAACTATTTTTGTTCTAAAGAAATATCATGTTTTGCAAAAATTTGAGTTTGAAAATAGGGTTTGGTTGCTGAATCAGATTCAAACTTTGGCTGATGTTTGAGTGGGTTTCTTGTTTGAGTTTTTGTTGGAAATCTCTTGGTGGAGTTAGTATGTGATCTGGTCAAGCTCAACTAACTGACCACACCTTTGCTTGAGTTACAAATTTCTTATTCTAAGTGTCCAAAGTAGGGTAGTCAATAATAATTTCTAGATCAACTTTTTTTCTTCTCTTTTTCTTTCTTTCTTTTGTTTCTGGTTTCTTTGGCTCTTATAATTCTTCTCTAATGCTTCTGTTGGTTAAGTTAGAATTAACTAACTATTGCACAACAAAATATAACACACATGAAATCATAGAAGACATATAATAGAAAATATATGCATACATGCAATATGAATGAAAAAGTTTTTGTTGGTCCAAAATTTGGTACTTTAATTCATAGGAAATGGATTACAATATTTGGGTTGTTACAGCTTTCCTATGCGGGGTCCAAGTTTACCGCTATGGAAGTGGTCTTGTTTGGATCCATCGGGTGGACCTGTATTTTCTTCGAGTCTTGAGTTGCATCGAAAGCCTGATCTGGCAGGGATCGCCCGACGTCGAGTAGCACGTTGTGGTCGGTTTCGCCTTTTAGTCTTTCGTACTCTGCTGTCATGCCGAAGGTTTGTGCCAACCTGTTAAATTCTTTGTCACAGGTGTTGGATACTTCGAAACTTCCTTGTACTGTGATTGTTCCTTTAGGTCCTGGTATCTTGAGTGTGAGATATGCATAATGAGGTACTGCCATGAATTTTGCAAATGCCGGGCGTCCCAGGATTGCGTGATATTGTGAGGGCCAGTCCATGACTTCAAACTCCAGCTTTTCTCTGCGATAATTGCTGCTGTTACCGAAACAGACGTCGAGTTCTATTTTGCCCAAAGGGTAATTTGTGGCTCCTGATACTATTCCGTGGAAAGAACAATCTGTTGGCTTTAGATTTTCCAATGATATGCACATTGCTCTCAACGTTCTGGCGTATATTAGGTTTATACCGCTTCCTGCGTCCATGAATACTCTTCCGGCATCATATCCTCCTATCTGGGCTTTGAGCACCATTGGCGAGTGCCCTGGTCTGGGGATTTTCCTCGGATGGTCTGCTCTGCTGAACCTAACTGGTTGATCGGACCACTTTAGATACTCCGTGGTAGCTGGTGGTGATGTTATTGCTAGGTTGACATGTCTTGATATGCTCTTCCTTTCTTTCTTCGACTTTGGTACTAGTTGGATCATTGCTGATATATACATTTTTGACTCCAGCTGTTTTGCGAGTCGTTGCATTTGATATCCTTGATTCCTGCTTTTTCCTCCCTGTCGTGCCCCTTGGCTTGAATCCATGGCGTTTTGCAATCTTAGGAAGGTTCTGCAATCCTTCATCTGGTGGTTGGACACTCTTTTCCCGTCTAGGTAAGCATAATGGATGCGACAAGGACCATACAACATATCTTCTGCCGAAGGACCCGAATACCTTGGCTTCTCCTTTCTCCTGCTGTCTTTTGTAGGAAATTCAATATTTTCATAGCCTTCTTCGTTCCTTTCATCATATCCTGTGGCTATCTGATTTCTTCTTCCATGGTTGTCGCCATTGCGGTATCTTCGCCTTTGCCAGCTTGTTCTGTCGACTTCTGGTGATCGACCCCTTTTGTTATTGTACGCGTCTTCTCCATCGACGAATCTGTTGGCTATTTCCATTAGCTCTGATACCGGTTTTGGCCTTGTTCTTCCTATCTCTTCCACTAGGTCTGTACAACGAAGGCCGCTCAAAAAAGCATCTATCGCTCTTTTGTCGGAGACGTCTTCTACTGAATTTTTGATTACACTCCAGCGTTGTATATAAGAACGTAGTGCTTCACCTTTCCGCTGCACGCATGACTTAATTTCTTCTAGCGATGAATGTGAATGATTTTGATTGCAATGCTTTATGTGATCTTGGTGCAAGCATTTCTATTATGCCTAGAAAGATTTATGATATGTTTGGTTTACCACCACTTGAAAATTGTTATTTTGATGTTCCTCTTGCTGATGTTGCTAAGAAGAAACCTTTGGGATGGATTAATGATGTTCTTATTATGATTAACAATAACCTTGTTCCCGTTGATTTCCTTGTTTTGGATATTTAATGCAATGCTTCTTGTCCTATTATTTTGGGAAGACCTTTTCTTAAAACTGTTGGTGCCATTATTGATATGGAGGAAGGCACCATTAAATATCAATTCCCACTCAAGAAAGGTATGGAACACTTTCCTAGAAAGAGAAAGAAATTACTTTTGGCTCTATCCTTAGAGCAAATTATAAACTTGATGCTTCATCACTTGAAATTACTTGATTTCCACTTTCTGCGCCTAGCTCAAAGGCGTTAAAGAAAAGCACTCTTGGGAGATAACCCAATGTTTTATTTTCAGTACTTTTTCTTTTTGTTGAGTCTTGGAAGTTATTACTACTGTAATGACCTCTTCTTATCATTTTTATTTCGTTTTTGTGCCAAGAAGAACCTCTGATTGGAGGAAGGTAAGATTTGGGGAAGTTGTTGTCCTGAAACAGATTTCTGCGTTGTACCGTAAAAATTCGTGAAAATTCTCAGAACGTCTTTTTGATCTGCGATTTCTTGTGCACATGCCCCAGGTTATTGAATAACTTTCATTAGTTTTGCACTTTTCGATTTGAGCAACAGAAGATTTTCAAAAAAATCGATCTTTACCAGCTGTTCTGTTTTGACAGATTTCTGTCACTATTTGCCTCTTGATTTCTTTCTTTTTGAGTTCTTTTGATCACGGAACTTTTGAGGAAGTTGCTACAGTATATTATGCTTTAATGGGTGTTATATTTGAGTTGAAACTGAACCAAAAGGGTGGATTTACTATCTTGCTTGCACTAATGTTGCTAATAAGAATTGTGTGAAGTTTTGTATGAAGGAAGTTTTCAAGTGTAGGGAAAGGAGAATGATGAGATGAGATGAAGTATAGACAAAAGCTCAAGCTTGGGGATGCCCATGTCACCCCAAGAAATATCCAAGAGGTACAAGCGTCAAAGCTTGGGGATGCCCCGAGGCACCCCTTCTTCATCGACAAATATCAGGTCATCTTTCAAGACACTGTATTTTTATTGCTTCGTATACTATGCGTTTTTCTTGGAGCGTCTTTATTTTTGCTTTCAGTTTTCTTTTGTTTTGTTTGCTGCAATAAATGGTTGGACCCCAACATGTTTCTTTTGGATAAGACACACTCTATTTTTCATTGCCAAGAACACTCTAGTTTTCACTCTTATCGTTCAACGAGTGTTCTCTTTTTCTAGTACTGCGTTTAGCTTTCGTTTTTTGCCTTGATTTTTGTTTAGAACTTGTTAGTTCTTTGTAGCTAGGTGTATTTAGACCTCTGTTCTATGTTGGTTTTCATTTTTAAGAGTTGTTTCAAAAAGGTTGATTGGTGTTGGAAAAGAGAAAAAAGATTTCATGCCTATAGTGGTACAAATGGGAGCTTGTTTAGACTGTGGCTTAGACTTTTGCATGTCATGCTTGATGTTATTTTGATTATATGCTTAGTAGTTTTTGCTTTACCATGACTTGTCTCAAATGACTGAGATTGCTTAATGTTCCTTTGAAAGAATCATGCGTTGTTTTTATTATATGGGAGCATATTATTGTGGTATTCTCCTTTGATGCTTTATTTGGGTTGACTTGGCGCATGCTTACACCATGTTTGACTTTAACCAGTTGCCTTAAGCCTCTATGCTCATTTAGTTTTTGACTTGTGATACCACTTTATGCTTTGGTTAATAATGTTTTGTCGCTATGCATGATTATGGCCGTTATTGCTCTCTTAGTTGGTCGCTCCCAGTCTTTTGCTAGCCTTCATTTGTACTGAGAAGGAATACTTCTCGTGCATCCAACTACCATAAACCAAGTTATTTCAAAGAGTCCACTATAAATTCCTATGCATGGTATTTTCAAGCCATTCCAAGTAAATTTTCATGTGCTACCTTTCAAAAAACCTTCAAAATACTTCTCATTTTGTGACACTGTTCTCAGATCATGGGGACGTTCTGGTCAGATTTGCTATCTTCCATATTGTAATATTTCAAAAAAGAAAAGAAAAAAAGGCACTCCTCCATGGTATGTGAAAGTTGGTGGGCACCCGATGGAATCGGTTAGCCATGGGTTGTGAAAAGAAAAGTGGGGAGGAGTGCCAAGCTTTATAAAAGAGCACAAATGTGCCAATCTCTCTCAAAACTTGTCTACTATGGAAGATAGTAAGAACCCCATTGCCAGTCGTTGACAAGAACAACCACCTCTCAAAACAAATTTTATCTCTGTTTTACAAATGAAAAGCTCTAGCACATGTTTAATCCCTGCTTCCCTCTACGAAGGGCCTTTCTTTTACTTTTATGTTGAGTCTTCACCTTCTCCCTTTATGCACCGTCTAAGAGAGCATAGTTGTCATTCTGAGTATAATGTGCATAGTCCCAAAATTTATTATTGATTGATTCATGATTATGGTATTGCTTGGTCTTAAATTATTTGTATCTAGTCGCCCTCTTAAACTTGAAGGTGTCCTATGCATTTATATTTTGCTACTCCATGAGGGACAAGCTGAATACCACTTTTCTATGTTTTTCTATATGATTGAAACAAACACTTGACTTTCAATGCATTATTACTCATGATCTTTTGTTTGTGTTACTTTTCAAGTTATAACATGGTTTCTAAGTTCTATTGTCAAGATTATATCTTTTATGCCCATGTTTAGAGTACTTTGATCTCAGCACTCAATGCTTTACATCATTTGATCAAGATTGTGTTGGTGCATGTCACCTCAAAAATTATTGTTTTGGTATCACTTACCTACTCGAGGACGAGCAGGAGTTAAGCTTGGGAATGCTTGATACGTCTCAAACATATCTATAATTTTTTATGCTCCATGCTTGTTTATGCACCATTTTCTTTGTGTTTTGTTACACTTCGTGGCGTTTTTATGCATTTTCCGAAACTAACCTATTAACGAGATGCCACAGTGCCAGTTCCCTATTTTCTGCAGTTTTTGTGTTTCAGAAAAGTTACACAGGAAATATTCTTGGAATTGGACGAAACAAAAGCTGAAGTTCCTATTTTTCCCGGCACGAGACGGAGTCCAAAGCAGAGACGGAGGGGGGCCAGAGGGCAGCCAAACCATAAGGTGGTGCGGGCCACCCCTGGCCGCGCCACCAGTTGGTGTGGACCCCTGGTCCACCCCCTAACATCGCCCTTCTGCCTATATATTCTCCTCGACAAGAAAACCCTAAGGGCCCGAACTCTTTTCCAGAAAACATACTGCAAGCCGCCGCCGTCGTCGACGCGAGATCGGGAGGGTCTAGAAGCTCTTCCCGGCACCCTGATGTAGAGGGGAATCACCACCGGAGGCCTTCTTCATCACCATGCCTGCCTCCGGAGTGATGTGTGAGTAGTCTACCTTGGACTACGGGTCCATAGCAGTAGCTAGATGGATGTCTTCTCCTCCATGTTCTTCATGTTTAGATCTTGTGAGCTGCCTATCATGATCAAGATCATCGTTATGTAATTCTATATGTTGTGTTTGTTGGGATCCGATGAATATTGAGTACTATGTCAAGTTGATTTGTGATTTATCATCTCTATGTTGTTTGTGATCTTGCATGCTCTCCATTGCTAGTAGATATCTTGGCCGAGTAGATGCTAGTGATTCCAAGAGGGAGTATTTATGCTCGATAGTGGGTTCATGCCTCTGGTAACCTAGGGGAGTGACAAGGACCTCTAGGGTTGTAGATGTGTTGTTGCTACTAGGGAAAAAACAACAATCTTGTGTTTAAGGATATTTGTATATTTTTTACATTACACACTTTGCTTAAGGCGATAATCTGTTGCTTGCAACTTAATACCCAACGGTTGTTCGGATGATATCCGGCGGGTGGATTATTAGTCATAGATGCAGTTGGATTACGGTCTATGTATTATGTTGTAATGCGCAAGTGAATCTCATAGTGATCCTCATGACATGTACATGCATTGTTTGCATTCTTTATTGTGTCAATTGCCCAACTGTAATTTGTTTACCCAGCATGTTATTTATCTTTATGGAGAGACACCTCTAGTGAACTGTGGACCCCGGTCCATTCTTTTACATTCATATTACCGTTTACTTTTTACAAGCATTATTTACTCTCTCGCAAACAAATATCTTTTACCACATGATACGTTTAATCCTTTGTTTATAGCAAACCGGTGAGATTGACAACCTCGGTGCTAGTTGGGGCAAAGTACATTGGTTGTGTTGTGTGCAGGTTCCACGTTGTTGCTGGTGCAAAGCTATGCCCCAGATAAGGCACCATATATAAATTGTCTAGAGCCATCGCCAAGCCAGCTAGCATCAACCTTCGGAAGTTGGTTCTTTCTCCTACTGTTTGATTAAACCTTGGTTTCATACTGAGGGAAACTTGTTGCTGTGCTCATCATACCTTCCTCTTGGGGTTCCCAACTGGGTGCCTACCACGCACCATCACTCGGCTGTGCAGTGGTCCGGAGTTCCGCGGCCTCAACCGTGCGGGTCCCTAGAGGTGGCGAGGTGGCGCTATTGCGGGGCTCCTGCGCTGGCTCCTAGAGGTGGCTACCTGCTGCAGGAGGCGGTGGGTTGCTGTGGAGGAGGAGCACAGCGGTCCGACCAGTGGCGGCGCGGCCTAATTGGGGCCCTTATGGGCCTGATCTGGGTCTAAGGGCGGCGGCGCTACACTGCTATTCAGAGGGACAGCGACAATGCAGTAGCTCTCACCTGCCTGGAGGTGGAGGTTGGGAGAGGCTGCAGGGAGAAGGGAGATGGCCGTGCAGGTCTTGGGAGAACCACGATGTTTTGGCCTCAACAATGAGGTGCTGCGATTGCGGCGGTGTGAGCAACATGGACATTTGCCCCTTTCCGATGGGATTCGAGGGAGATGTGCGGCAATACGGACAAAAGTCTTGCCCGTCTCTGGTCGGTGCCAGCGACGACATCGCCTGTGGGTGTTGTTGCCCTCCTTGGAGGCGTCGCCAAGGTGTGTCGGCACTTCACTCGATCTCATTTCAGTTTGGTGATGTCTCCAGGTGAAAGCCTAGATCTGGAGTTGGATTGGCGTGATGGCAGCTTCCTTGACGTTGCTTCTCTGGGAGCTTCGCGTTTGGAGACATGGCTAGAAGGTCCTTTGTTTGCAGTACTCTGGTTCTTGCCGCTGTTCGAGGTTGATCTTCAGGGGCGCTATGCATGCCAAAGTTGGCGAGTCCAAGATGGTGACTTCTCGGGACTGACCAAGTTCTGCCATTTCTCCTTTAGATGGTGCGTCGACAAGCAGAGTCATTTTGAAGTTGTTGTTCTTCTGAGATGTCCAGCGCCGGTTGAGACGCGGTTTTGTTTACTTAGCTTAGGATAGACTCTCTCTTGTTGTTGTTGTTTCATCGGTGGTGGCAGTCTTCGGACTTGCCGGTGTGAAGTTTGTGTTACATTTGTTGCTCGCAGCGAGTGGTAGTGTTCTTGTATTCAAACTTATGCCTTCTATAAATATATGGTATGCTATTGGCGTACTCTCGGAAAAAAATCACCTACCGTGTGCTCACAATGGCGAGCATGAGAGGGAACACATTTGCATCCGTGAACTTTTTTGACACGACTCCATGACCGGTCACGTCGTGGGTGTTAGGTCACGTGGGATGCTAGGAGTTAGCACAAGATAAAAATTTCTATTACGAACACCACAACATGTTATGGATTTACCACTAGAGACATAGGCGCGAAAACTCGATGCAACATGTTGAGGCTCAATCCTTTCTCTTCCAATCCTTGAAATATCTCCTTGTGGATGTCACAGTTTAGCAATATCCCCACATGCAATGTTAAACATCAGGCGACAGATTGCTAGATCCGATCACATGACTTAGGAGGTGTTGGTGGTGGCTAGGGTTTCCAAAACCCTTGGAATAGTTGGCGTAATCTTTTGGTCATACATGCATATCCACCTTATATAGATGTCATGTCGGGCTTGCAACACTTGCAGCTAGTATCACTCTAATCCAAGTTCTATTCAAATCTCATATGAGTAGGAAACTTATCGCAATCTTAGTAGGGTTCAGTGTGAGTAGTTCTGATCCTGTTAGAGCCTATCAATGTGTCCATTGCCATTAAGTGTGTAACCCGATAGGTTTCCAAGCACCAATCACGTAGACACACAGCATCCAAAAATCTATCGGCTATCTTGTAAAAGTTAGATTTTGAAAAGACCTATGACAAGGTCAACTAGCAATTTCTGAAAGAAGTGCTCCTCATAAAAGGTTTTGAACCTGCATATGTTCACAGAATCATGCAGCTTGTCTGTGGAGGACAGACGGCTATCTCAATTAATGGAGAGGTTGGACCCTATTTCAGAAATAAGAGAGGGGTGCGTCAGGGTGACCCAATCTCCCCCCTCTTGTTTGATTTTGTGGCAGATGCCCTAGATGCAATCCTCTCCAAGGCCAGGGTGGCTGGGCATATCCAAGGTGTGGTTCCACAATTGATCCTAGAAGGAGTGTCTCATCTACAGTATGCAAACGATGCGATGATTTTGCTGCAGAACACAGAAAGAGGGATTATGAATCTAAAGTTCATCCTGCTTTGCTTCGAGCTCCTCTCTGGCATGAAGATTAACTTCCATAAGAGTGAAGTTATAGTGATGGGAGTGGACCCTGTGGAGGAAGCAAGGGTTGCTAGAGTCCTTAACTGCAAGCAAGGAAGCTTCCCATTCACTTATTTGGGTTTCACCATGTCTGATCACAAGCTTTCTATCTCAGACAATGAGCCCCTGGTGGCCACAGTGGGGAATATGCAAATAAGTCCATTATAATTTTCCTCTAGGGCATATTTCCTTCAGTCTTCCACTTAAACTAGAGTACAAATAATCTAGTCACATTTTGTTTTACCGATCATGGAACATATCAGACATATGAACCCTTGATCATGCTTGCTTTGTGAGAGCCTTCCTTAGCGATCTGCATAGCTCAGATCTTTTATATCCTTTGCAACTTGTCACTTTTGTTTAACACTTTTATCATCATCTCATGATGTAGTTTTAATGTTTGGTAGAAGAGTTAGACTTTGTATTCTGGTTTCGCAATGGTGTTTGATCAATCACAACTGATTTTCTCTTTTAACCATGCGAGACAGAAACACACTCATCTAACCAAAACATTATACTTGCCACTTTCCAGAGTAGCTATTAATTTATGTAGATTTATTGAAAATCGCATAATGCAACCTCAATGCCCAATCACGCTTTCATTAGCTTAGTCTCGGAAGGAGTTTTATTTCCCAAATTTTTGAACAAAGTGCACACTCACTTTTTCAGAAATTCCCATCAGTTCTTTCTCAAGAATTCATACGATAGACCCTTCTTGGTTTAATGATTCTCTAATCATTTCTTACCGAGTCTTTCAACATTTGAACTTGGGATACATTGTTTGTCTTTATGTACTACATGGTTTTGGATGACACAAACAATGAGACGCGTCTGTCAACCATTATTGAGTCTTAACTCAATATTTTCTCAGTCATTTAGTCAAACACTTTTGACCTACACATTCTGGACATTTAGAATTATGACCAATATACATTCTGACTTAATGCTTTTAAATTTGCCTTAATGGATGTCTATTCCTCCACTTATTAGTTCTAATTACGAACACACATTTATTCGAAATATGTCATTTACATAAATGAATTCATCATAGCTCCCACTCAGAGTATGTACTATACATACAGAGTAAGCTCCCACTCAGAATATGTACTATACATATAATGCGAGAATAAAACTATTTTTCATCGCTCCCACTCCGTTTAATGTAAATAGGTTTATCCTGATAATTTTAGACTTTTCCAAAACTCCTTTGATTAAAAGATCAAATCGAGATACCTTTAAATGCGAGTATAATTTCAAAAAAAAAATTGTTAAACATTGCCTTATCTTAAACTGATTTAAGAACTTGCAATTTTAACCATTTAATGAAATTTTGAAGACTTTTAAGCAACACTACTTTTGTAGTCAATCCTTTGAATTCATCTAAACTCATTTATGAAAAAACGTGCTTTTATGTCTTTCTCATTAAAGATTTATTTCTTCTCCATAATCTTGTATTATTTTGAAGATTTAAGTAATGCATTTTACTTAATAAGATCGAGTAACAATTACCTCTTAAATAAAATCTTTAATTTTAACTCTATGTTATTTCTCGCATTTAGGTCCGCCATCTTATCTTCATAGTTCGTAGGTATGTCTAGTTTCAATAACTTTGATAAGTAAGTCATGAATCACACTTTGCGAACCGGCGCAATTTTAATTCATAAATCCTATTCAATAAAGGACTTAAATTATATGATCTCTATCATTAATTTCTCTTTTCTTAATATATACCTTTGCTTCAGAACTTATTCCGTTGCGCTATTCTGATAATATAAAGATTAATTCAATTACTCTGATTGATCCTTTATTTTCTTCCAACTAACACCTTTACCTAGAAAACCTTTTCTCTAGAGTGCACCAAATCTTCTGCAATACAAATTTTGCATTTCTTGGTTTTCGGAAGATATGTCCATATTCTTATAAGGACTTTTATGAAGAATTTTCCTTCAATTTCAAATTATTAAGATAACTCGAAATCTTTTATAAATCACACTATATCCTATATAGTTTTATTTATATAGCTTCCTATTTATTTCAAATTGAGTTAATTTTAATGTGCTACTTTAAATAATAATCTAACGCCAAAACAGATGATTTATTTCTTTCTCTTAAATAATGTCGACTCAAATATGATTTTAACGCATTAACGTTTCAACAATTTGAATTGTTTTAGCACTTCTATTTGTCGAACTCATTCGTCAAATTTCTTCCAAATCATAATTTTTTTAAACTTAGTCATTTTTGATCTAATCAATTTTGAATTAGTTTAAATATTTCTTTAACTATTTGTATAACTCAAATAATTTAATTTATTTAGCAATTCGAATAATTACTAAATCTTTAATAAAGAATTCACGAAATAATGATATCTTTTAGTTTTATGAAATACTACACATCATTATACATAATATCAATACTTTGTGTATTTTACACTTTAGCACGAATTGTTTTAATCATTTCAATAAATAAAAGTGTGGATCGTATGTGAAATCGGTCAAATATTAAGAACACGTTTAATTCCATCGCTATGAAATTACCACAAACATATATGTAATTTATACAATTGAAAAACATATATTTCAATTTTATCGCTATGAAATTCACATAAGTATTTTTCATAAAAGAACTTAAATCATTGTTAAGCACGGACAATAAATAATGAAGAGTTTAATCATAATATTATAAATACTTGCAATTATAACAACAAGAATAAAATAAGAATAACTTTATTCATAATCATCCAAAAAGACTTTATTCATTGCGCTAAAACAACCAACTTGTTCATTACACACGAATAAACTTTGTATCATACATTTGAGACAATCAGAAGGTCTTTAATATAAAACTGATTACAAAACTTTATTCAATATCCTAAGTCTTGAAGATGAACGTTGAGGTAGATTGGCGCCGGCAAACATCAAGCATGTCTTCCTCCGGGGCGCCATGGGCATCTACTCCATGAACACTTCACTCCGCAGATCCTGTTTTCAACAAAACTCGAATCAGTATCTCATACTTCAAAACTGCATAAGTGTTTATGAAACATTTATAACTTTGTATATCTCATATACCTATCGGATCGATGATCTCTCCTTGAATGCAATCCACCTTCAAGGATCTTACCCTTGCCACAAGCTCATGGAAAGTGACTAATTCACCTCCCATTACAAAGTCTTCGACAAAGCTCCTATAGCTGGGAGGTAACGAGCGAAGAACTGCACCATTGGCTAAAGGATCCGGTATCTCATGGTCAAACTCCAGAATCAGGTGCCTATGAATTACATGCATCTTAGCTAGATGTAGACCCACACTTTTGTGTTCTTCCATCTTGAGCGCATAGAATTCATTCAGATGGTCATATACCATCAACCGCACTTGAGACTTGAAATGACGCTTTAGATCTTTGATCATTAGATTGGATTCCGTGGTGTAAAACCAATCCCTCATCTCGGGCTCCATGGAGCTGAGGATAATAGATTCCGCTAAGGTGTAATAATCCCATCTGTCACGGAATGCATCCTCCTCAACTTCATCCGCATTGTCATCAGGTCCTAGTCCTAATGGCTCTACTATCATAAAAAATGCACTGGATCGCTTGAGCAAACTCCTTAAGCGTTCATACCACTCTATGAAGTTAGACCCATCGGTTTTAAGTAGTTCTCCTTCAAAAAAAATTGTGAAGTTGATATGGGCGTTCATCTACACAAATTTGCAAAGATTTAAATACTAAAGTTCATAATATGAGTTCAATTTTATTAAACAATTTAACTGCGTGGAACTCCCACTTAGAACAACATCCCTACAACTGTTCTAGTGATTACACGGTCCTTCTCCACTACATCGCCCCTGATCGTCACGGCCGGCGATGCAATGTCGAAGGTAGACAATGCTTATGTCAATCGCACAACTTTGCGAACCATGCTCGACCTTTCGGTCTTCCATGTTCCGAGGCCATGTCTACACATACTAGGACTTGCCAATTTAACCTTAGTGTTGCATGGCACATACATTGCTTGAACCCACACCTTATGCAAACTTTGATATGTAGCCCCCGATCATCACGACCAGCTTCATAACTAAGAACTTTGTGGTGATTTCACACATAAGGGAGAATGATGGTGCGTAGTAGGCACCCAGTTGGGAACCCCAAGAGGAAGGTATGATGAGCACAGCAGCAAGTTTCCCTCAGTTGTAAAACCAAGGTTTATCGAACCAGTAGGAGAAAGAACCACACTTCTGAAGGTTGATGCCCGCTAGCTTTGCGACACTCCGGACAATGGCACCAAAAAAAATGCTTGTCGGCGTGTAGCTTTTCACAGGCAGCAACATGGAACCTGCACACAACACAACCAAGTACCATGCCCCAACTTACAATGAGGTTGTCAATCTCACCGGTTTGTTGTAAACAAAGGATTGAGCATATCGAGTGGTAAAAGTTAGTAGTATGCAAGAATATAAATAATGCGAGTAAATGTAAACGGTAATAGCAATGTAAAAGAATGGATCGGGGTCCACAGTTCACTAGTGGTGTCTCTCCATAAGATAAATGACAACATGCTGGGTAAACAAATTACAGCTGGGCAATTGATAGAATAAAGATAGCATACATATGTCATGAGGATCACTATGAGATTCACTCTGGGCATTACGACAAAATACATAGACCGTAATCCAACTGCATCTATGACTAATAATCCAATCTCGAGGTGTCATCCGAGCACCCGTTGAGTATTAAGTTGCGAACAATGGATAACTGCATTAAGCAAACTGCGTAATGTAAACAATGCAAATGTCCTTGAACACAAGAATGTTGTTTTCTCCCTATGTTGTTTTCTTCCTAGTGGCAACAACACATCTACAACCTTAGAGGTTTCTGTCACTCCCCCAGATTACTAGAGGCATGAACCCAACTATCGAGCATAAATACTCCCTCTTGGAGTCACCAGCATCTACTCGGCCAAGATATCTACTAGCAACGGTGAGCATGCAAGATCATAAACAACATAGAGATAACATAGATAATAATTCAGCACATCAACTTTACATAGTACCAATACTCATCGGATCCCAACAAACACAACATGTAGAATTACACAAAGATGATCTTGATCATGATAGGTAGCTCACTGATGTGTGGTTGATGACTAGCCCATTGGGAACCCCAAGAGGAAGGTGTGATGAATATAGCAGCAAGATTTTCCCTCAGTTAAGAAACCAAGGTTTGTCGATCAGGAGAGGAGAGATAAACGACTGAAGGTGATGCTTGCAAGCTTCGCGAGAGCTCTGGACAATTTATATATGGCGCCTCGTCCAAGCTTTGCTTTGCGAGCAGCAACGTGAAACCTGCACACAACACAACCAAATACTTTGTTCCCAACTTGCGATGAGGTTGTCAATCTCACCGGTTTGCTTGAAATAAAGGGTATAAGCGTATCGAGTGGAAAACAGTGAAAGTATGCGAGTAAAGTAAACAGTGCGAATAAAGTAAACAGGTGATAGCAATATGATGGAAATAGGACCGGGGTCCACGGTTCACTAGTGGTGTCTCTCCATAAGATAAATAACACATGCTGGGTAAACAAATTACAGTTGGGCAATTGATAGAATAAAGATAAACGTGATATGTCAAGAAGATCACTATGCGATTTACTCTGGGCATTACAACAAAATACATAGACCGCCATCCAACTGCATCTATGACTAATAATCCACTCACGGGGATATCATCCGAACACCCCATGAGTATTAAGTTGCGAACAACAGATAATTGCATTAAGCAAAGTGTGTAATGTAAACAAAGCATATGCCCTCGAGCATATGAATATTGTTTTCTCCCTAGTAGCAACAGCACATCTACAACCTTAGAGGTTTCTGTCACTCCCCCAGGTTAAATAGAGGCATGAACCCACTATCGAGCATAAATACCCCCTCTTGGAGTCACTAGCAACTACTCGGCCAAGATAGCTACTAACAACGGGGAGCATGCAAGATCATAAACAACATAGAGATAACATAAGATATATTTCAGTATAGCAACTCAATCATAACACCAATATTCATCGGATCCCAACAAACCAAACATGTAGAATTACATAACGGTGATCTCAATCATGTAGGGCAGCTCATGAGATCTAAACATGAAGCACATGGTGGAGGAGACAACCATCTAGCTACTGCTATGGACCCATAGTCCAAGGTAGACTACTCACTCATCGCTCCGGAGGCAAGCATGGCGATGAAGAAGACCTCCGGTGGCGATTCCCCTCTCCGGCAGGGTGCCGGGAAGAGCTTCTGGACCCTCCCGATCTTCGGGTCGACGACGGCGGCGGATCGCGATGTGTTCTGGAAAAGTGATCGGGTCCCTAGGTTTTTTCCGTCGGGGGGTCTTTATAGGCGAAGGGGCGGCGTCAGAGGTGGCCCGAGGGGCTCTCACACATAGGGGGCACGGCCAGGGGCCTGGCCACGCCGCCCTGGTGTGTGGGGCCCTCGTGGCCCCCCTCCTACTCCTCTTCGGATCTCTGGAAGCTTCCAGGAAAAATAAGACTTCAGGAACTTGTTTCGTCCAATTCTGAGAATATTTCCTGTGTAGCACTTCTGAAACACAAAAACAGCAGAAAACAGGGAACTGGCACTGTGGTGACTTGTTAGTAGGTTAGTTCCGGAAAATGCATAAAAGTGCCACGAAGTGTAACAAAACAGTAGGCAAATGGTGTAAAAATAAGCATGGAGCATCAAAAATTATAGATACGTCGGAGACGTATCAAGCATCCCCAAGCTTAACTCCTGCTCGTCCTCGAGTAGGTAAGTGATAACAAAGAATAATTTTTGAGGTGACATGCACCTACACAATCTTGATCATATATGTAAGCATTTGTGAGCTGGGATCATAAGAACTTAAAACATGGGCATGAAAGATATAATCTTGACAATAAAGACTTAGCAACCATGTTATAACATGCAAATGAACACAAACAAAAGATCATGAAAATGAAACAATGAAAGTCAAACGTGTGTTCAAATCATAAGGAAAAACATACAAATGGTTTTCAGCTTGTCCTTCATGGAGAGCAAGACAAAATGTATAGGACACCTTCAAGTTTAAGAGGGCGACTAGATACAAATAATCTGAGAACAAGTGAAACCAACAATATGAATCAATCAATGAAAACTTTGGGACAATGCACATTATACTAAGAATGACAACTTTGCTCTCTTAATGGTGCATAAAGATACAAGGTGGTGACTCAACATAAAAGTAGAAGAAAGGCCCTTCGCGGAGGGAAGCACTGATTGCAAGTTTTATAACCTTCAAAATTATGGTACTTACCGGCTTTGAGCTCTCATTGCCCCCATCATAAGCATCTTGAGTGGTTAGAGTTAATGCAAGAACAATTATGATGCATATGCTTGACAAATCATAAGTTGAAAACCTCGTGTCCCGTGAATACGAGTACCCAAACCTCATGCTACTCAACTTAGAGTCCCAAGCAAGGCTCTTGTCATTGTAAGTATATATGTATCATCGAGAACCGCCAACGGGGTACCTCCGTGCCCGATGACATGGAACAAGCCCACATCAAAATGACAGGACAAGCAGACAATGAACACCTTGACATCTCTTTTATTTACCAATTTTATAGCTTTTTATTTTGAGATGTGTCGTCGAATGTCCACTATGGGCATGCTGCAAATTTCCACCATGAATTATGCATGGCTTAGATTGGCGGCCCAGGCATTTCCCTAACACATATACAAACTCCATGATCCCCACAAGATTCCCAATTCATTTCACACCACGGGCATCCATAAACAAAAGATCACGATATCAACTCAAAAGAAGTGCAATGTTGAAAGCTTGCCCCATGACAGCATGGCTGGGCTAGTATCCAACTTACAACTTGCAAGCATAACAACTCAACATAAGAGACCACAATGTCAAATTTTTAAGAATAGGAAAAAGTAAAGTGTGCCTTCCGGTTCGTGAGAGCTTTACTGACCAATTTTCACATAACACTGGTAAGAGTTTAATTGAAGAGAAAATAAAAGCAAGTCAAATTTACTTGGAATAGCAAATTGCTAGTAGGTATGTATGGTGGACACTTTGGCAAACATGGTTTTTAGGAGTTGGATGCACGAGTAGAGCTCATACTCAGTACAAGGCGAGGGCTAGCAAAAGACTGGGAGCGACCAACTAAGAGAGCAATAATGGTCATAATCATGCAAAGCGACAAAATGACATTAAAAGAAGCATAAGATGGCATCAAAAGTCAAAAACTAAATGATCATAGAGGCCATTGGCGACTTTGTAAGAGTCTAACATGTGTGAGCATGCGCCAAGTCAACCCAAATAAAGCATCAAGGAGAAAACCAAAATAATGCTTCCAAACAATTAAAACAACACATGATTTTTTCAAAGGCTCATTAAGCAATCTCAGTTATTTGAGACAAGTCATGCTACAGCAAAACCACTAAGCATACTATCAAAAAGACATCAAGCACGATATGAAAAAGCCTAAGCCGCAGTCTACACAAGCTCCTTCTTGTACCACTTTTTTGCATAAAGCTTTTTCTCTTTTCCAACACCATTTGAAATTTTTATAGACACCTCTTTTGATGAAAACCAATAAAGATCAGAGGCAAAAATACACATTGATGAAAAGATATGACAAGGTCTGAACGCAAATCAAGGCAAAAACGAACACCAAAAGCAGTAGCAGAAAAAGAAGAACACTCGGTTTTTGATAAGAGTGAAAACTAGAGCGTTCTTGGCAAATAAAAAGCAAGGCAACTTCTCCAAAAGAAATTTGTTGGGTCCAACCATTTATTACAGCAAACAAAACTAAACTAACTAAGAAAACTAAAACAACTGACGCTCCAAGAAAAACACATAGTGCATGAAGCAATAAAAATATAGTGTCTTGAAAGGTGACCTGATTTTTGCCGATGAAGAAGGGGTGCCTCGGGGGCATCCCCAAGCTTTGACGCTTGTACTTCTTGGATATTCCTTGGGGTGATGCATGGGCATCCCCAAGCTTGAGCTTTTGTCCATTCTTCAACTCATCTCATCATTCTCCAATCCCTACACTTGAAAACTTCCTTCATACAAAACTAAACACAAATCTATTAGCAACATTAGTGTAGCATAACATATAATCAACCTCTTTTTGCTTCAGGTTTCAATCTAAAACCACCACATATATAGTATATACTACTGTAGCAACTTCCCCAAAAGTTCCATGATCAAAAGAACTCAAAAGAAAGCGATAAAGCGGCAAACACAAATATTGGCAGAAATCTGTCAAAACAAAACAGCTGACAAAGGCCAAATCTTTGACGGGTTTTCTGTTGCTCAAATCAAAAAGTGTTCAACTAATGAAAGTTTGGATATAACCTGGGGAATATGCACAAGAAATCGCAGGTCCAAAAGATAAATAGAGAATTTATACGAATTTTTACGGTGCAGCACCGAAAACATTTTTAGGACAGCAACATCCCCAAATCTTTACCTCACTCAAATTAGAGGCTTCTCTTGGCACAACAATGAAATAAACAAGATAAGGAGCAGTCATTACAGTAGTAATGACTTCCAAGACTCAAATACAAGAAAAAGTACTGAAAATAAAACATTGGGTTATCTCCCAAGAGTGCTTTTCTTTAACGCCTTTGAGCTAGGCGCAGAAAATTGCGAATCAAGTAACATCAAGTGATGAAGCATCAAGCTCATAATTTGCTCTAAGAATAGAGTCAAAAAGTAATTTCATCCTTTTCCTAGGGAAGTGTTCTATACCTTTCTTGAGTGCAAATTGATATTTGATGGTGCCTTCTGTCATATCAATGATGGCACCTACAGTTCGAAGAAAGGGTCTTCCCAAAATAATAGGACATGAAGCATGGCATTCAACATCCATAACAAGAAAATCAACGGGAACAAGGTTATTATTAACCACAATAAGAACATCATCAATTCTTCCCAAAGGTTTGTTCTTAGCAACATCAGCAATAGGAACATCATAATACCATTTTTCAAGCGGTAGTAAATCAAGCATGTCATAAATTTTTCTAGGCATGATAGAAATACTAGCACCTAGATCACATAAAGCATGGCAATCATAACCATTAACATGCATATCAATGATGGGTTCCCAACCATCTTCTAACTTCTTGGGAACAGAAGCTTTTTGCTGCAACTTTTCATCCCTAATTTTCATGAGAGCATTGGTAATATGCTTTGTAAAAGCAATATTTAAAGAACTAGCATTGGGAGTCAAAGCAAGATTTTGCAAGAACAAAATAACTTCAGATATATTGCAGCCATCAACATCAAAATCATTAAAAGAAGTAGAGCTATCATCTCCTACACTCCAAAAAAATTTAGCACTCTTTTGAGAAAAAGTTTTGGCAGTTTTAGGCTTTTTAACACAAGGAGTGGGAGTTTTCTCTACACCAATCAAAGTAAGAGGATTGCTAGCATTAGGAGCAACATCATTAGAGGTAGTAATAGTACAAACTTTCATATTCCTAGCAATCTCATCCTCTCTTTCCCATCTAGCATGCAATTCTGCTAACAATCTAAGATTTTCATCTATTCAACCTTGAATAGCATTAGCAGTAGCAAAAACATTGTTCTCTTTCACATCATTAGGTAACACTTTTAATTTCAGAAGTTCAACATCATGAGCAAGGCTATCAACTTTAGAAGCAAGAATATCAATTTTGCCTAACTTTTCCTCAACAGACTTGTTAAAAGCAGTTTGCTTACCGATGAAGTCCTTGAGCATTACCTCAAGCTCGGAGGGCGCGGCCCTAGTCTTGTTGGAGGAGTTACCATAAGAGTTACCATAACCATTACTAGAAGGATACAGCCTATAATTGTTACTAGCAAAATTGTTCCTATAAGCATTGTTGTTAAAATTATTGTTTCTAATGAAGTTCACATCAACATGCTCTTCTTGAGCAACCAAATAGGCTAAAGGAACATTATTAGGATCAACATGAGATCTATCATTAGCAAGCATAGCCATAATAGTATCAATCTTATCACTCAAGGAAGAGGTTTCCTCAACAGAATTTACCTTCTTACCTTGTGGAGCTCTCTCGGTGTGCCATTCGGAGTAATTTACCATCATGTTGTCAAGTAGCTTTGTTGCGGCGCCCAAGGTAAGGGACATAAAAGTGCCTCCAGTAGCTGAATCAAGTAGGTTTCTCGAAGAAAAATTCAGTCCTGCATAAAAAGTTTGAACAATCATCCAAGTAGTCAGTCCATGAGTGGGGCAATTCTTTATCATAGATTTCATTCTTTCCCAAGCTTGAGCAACATGTTCATTATCAAACTGACTAAACTTCATAATATTGCTACGCAAAGATATAATTTTAGCAGGAGGATAATATCTACCAATAAAAGCATCCTTACACTTAGTCCATGAATCAATACTATTCTTAGTCAAAGACAGCAACCAATCTTTAGCTTTTCCTCTCAAAGAAAAAGAAAACAGCTTGAGCTTAATAATATCACTTTATACATCCTTATATTTCTGCATCTCACATAGCTCAACAAAATTGTTGAGATGAGCTGCAGCATCTTCAGTACTAGCACGAGAGAATTGCTCCTTCATAACAAGGTTCAATAAAGCAGGCTTAATCTCATAAAAGTTTGCAGCAGGAGCAGGTGGCGCAATAGTAGTGCAGATAAAATCACTATTGTTCATACTAGTAAAGTCACACAGCTTGGTGTGTTCAGGATTAGCCATTTCAGCAAAACTAAAACAGACAAGTAAAAACAACTACCAAGGATTCTAATTTTTTTGGGTTTTTGATAAAAAACGATGCAGGTAAAAATAAAGTAAATCAAAACTTAAAACAAAGTAAAGGATGTGTGTGCGAAAAATTCCCCTCGCAGAAGTCTTCTACTTCCTCCCCGGCAACGGCGCCAGAAAATTACTTGCTGGTGCTAAGTTGACGCAGGGGGTTTTCTTCAATCTTTGGAAGTATTCTTCTTTAGTCCCCGGCAACGGCGCCAGAAAATTAGCTTGATGCGTGGTTGATGACCAGCCCGTTGGGAACCCCAAGAGGAAGGTGTGATGAATATAGCAGCAAGATTTTCCCTCAGTTAAGAAACCAAGGTTTGTCGATCAGGAGAGGAGAGACAAATGACTGAAGGTGATGCTTGCAAGCTTCGCGACAGCTCCGGACAATTTATATATGGCGCCTCGTCCAAGCTTTGCTTTGCGAGCAGCAACGTGGAACTTGCACACAACACAACCAAATACTTTGTTCCCAACTTGCGATGAGGTTGTCAATCTCACCGGTTTGCTTGAAACAAAGGGTATGAGCGTATCGAGTGGAAAACAGTGAAAGTATGCGAGTAATGTAAACAGTGCGAATAAAGTAAACAGGCGATAGCAATATGATGGAAATAGGACCGGGGTCCACAGTTCACTAGTGGTGTCTCTCCATAAGATAAATAACACATGCTGGGTAAACAAATTACAGTTGGGCAATTGATAGAATAAAGATAAACGTGATATGTCAAGAAGATCACTATGCGATTTACTCTGGGCATTACAACAAAATACATAGACCGCCATCCAACTGCATCTATGACTAATAATCCACTCACGGGGATATCATCCGAACACCCCATGAGTATTAAGTTGCGAACAACAGATAATTGCATTAAGCAAAGTGTGTAATGTAAACAAAGCATATGCCCTTGAGCATATGAATGTTGTTTTCTCCCTAGTAGCAACAGTACATCTACAACCTTAGAGGTTTCTGTCACTCCCCCAGGTTAAATAGAGGCATGAACCCACTATCGAGCATAAATACCCCCTCTTGAAGTCACTAGCAACTACTCGGCCAAGATAGCTACTAACAACGGAGAGCATGCAAGATCATAAACAACATAGAGATAACATAAGATATATTTCAGTATAGCAACTCAATCATAACACCAATATTCATCGGATCCCAACAAACCAAACATGTAGAATTACATAACGGTGATCTCAATCATGTAGGGCAGCTCATGAGATCTAAACATGAAGCACATGGTGGAGGAGACAACCATCTAGCTACTGCTATGGACCCATAGTCCAAGGTAGACTACTCACTCATCGCTCCGAAGGCAAGCATGGCGATGAAGAAGACCTCCAGTGGCGATTCCCCTCTCCGGCAAGGTGCCGGGAAGAGCTTCTGGACCCTCCCGATCTTCGGGTCGACGGCGGCGGCAGATCGCGATGTGTTCTGGAAAAGTGATCGGGTCCCTAGGTTTTTTCCGTTGGGGGGTCTTTATAGGCGAAGGGGCAGCGTCAGAGGTGGCCCGAGGGGCTCTCACACATAGGGGGCACGGCCAGGGGCCTGGCCGCGCCGCCCTGGTGTGTGGGGCCCTCGTGGCCCCCCTCCTACTCCTCTTCGGATCTCTGGAAGCTTCCGGAAAAAATAAGACTTCAGGAACTTGTTTCGTCCAATTCCGAGAATATTTCCTGTGTAGCACTTCTGAAACACAAAAACAGCAGAAAACAGGGAACTGGCACTGTGGCGACTTGTTAGTAGGTTAGTTCCGGAAAATGCATAAAAGTGCCACGAAGTGTAATGAAACAGTAGGCAAATGGTGTAAAAACAAGCATGGAGCATCAAAAATTATAGATACGTCGGAGACGTATCACTCACAAGATCTAAACATGAAGCACATGGTGGAGGAGACGACCATCTAGCTACTGCTATGGACCTGTAGTCCAAGGTAGACTACTCACACATCACTCTGGAGGCGTCCATGGTGATGAAGAAGGCCTCTGGCAGGGATTCCCCTCTCCGACAGGGTGCCGAGAAGAGCTTCTGGACCCTCCCAATCTCGCGTCGACGACGTCGGTGGCTTGCAATAGGTTTCGTGGAAAATTGATCGGGTCTTTAGGTTTTTCCCGTCAAGGGGAATATATAGGCGGAAGGGCGGCGTAAGGAGGTGGACCAGGCGGCCTCACCCCCTGGTGGCGCGGCCAGGGCCTGGGCCGCGCCGCCCTAGGGTGTGGCTGGGTCCTGGCCCCCCTCCATCTCATCTTCGGACTTCGCGACGCTTTGGGAAAATAGGAGGTTTGGCTTTTGTTTCGTCCAATTCCAAGAATATTTCCTGTGTAGCTTTTCTGAAACACAAAAAGCTTTTCTGAAACACAAAAACAGCAGAAAACTGGGAACTGGCACTGTGGCATCTCGTTAGTAGGTTAGTTCCGGAAAATGCATAAAAAACGCCACGAAGTGTAACAAAACACAAAGCAAATGGTGTATAAACAAGCATGGAGCATCAAAAATTGTAGATACGTTTGAGACATATCAAGCATCCCCAAGCTTAACTCCTGCTCGTCCTCGAGTAGGTAAGTGATAACAAAACAATAATTTTTGAGGTGACATGCACCATCACAATCTTGATCAACGATGTAAAGCATTGAGTGCTGGGATCAAAGTACTTAAAACATGGGCATAAGAGACATAATCTTGACAATAAAACTTAGCAACCATGTTATAACATGAAAAGTAACACAAACGAAAGATCATGAATAATGAAACATTGAAAGTCAAGTGTGTGTTCAAATCATATAGAAAAACATAGCAAAGTGGTTTTCAGCTTGTCGTTCATGGAATAGCAAAACATAAATGCATAGGACACCTTCAAGTTTAAAAGGGCGACTAGATACAAATAATTTAAGAACAAACAAAACCATAATCATGAATCAATCAATGATAAACTTTAGGACTATACACATTAAACTCAGAATGGCAACTATGCTCTCTTAGACGGTGCTGATGCGGCACGGTGTTGATGTAAATCACCGTCCAGTTAGGAACCCCAAGAGGAAGGTATGATGAGTACAGCAGCAAATTTCCCCTCAGTAAGAAACCAAGGTTTGTCAGTCCAGGAAAAAGCCAAACTCCAGATGGTGATGCTTGCTAGCCTAGTGACACTCCAACAAGGGTGCCGTTAACAATTCTTGTTAGTGATGCGGCACGGTGTTGATGTAAATCACCGTCACCGTCCATTTGGGAACCCCAAGAGGAAGGTATGATGAGTACAGCAGCAAATTTTCCCTCAGTATGAAACCAAGGTTTATCGTATCCAGGAAAAAGCCAAACTCCAGAAGGTGATGCTTGCTAGCCTAGTGACACTCCAACAAGGGCGCCGTTAATGATTCTTGTTAGCGCGTCTTCAACTAGTAGCAACGCGGAACCTACACACAACACAACCAAATACTTTGCTCCCAACTTACGATGAGGTTGTCAATCTCACCGGTTTGCTGTAAACAAAGAATGAGCATATCGAGTGGAAAGCAATAGTAGTATGCAAGAAAGTAAACAGTGCGAGTAAAGTAAACATGTGATAGCAATGTAAAGGAAATTGGACCGGGGTCCATAGTTCACTAGTGGTGTCTCTCCATAAAATAAATAACAATATGCTGGGTAAACAAATTACTGTTGGGCAATTGATAGAATAAAGATAACGTGCATATGTCGAGAGGATCACTATGAGATTTACTCTGGGCATTACAACAAGATACATATACCGCCATCCAACTGCATCTATGACTAATAATCCATCTATGACTTGATTTTTGCCGATGAAGAAGGGGTACCTCGGGGGCATCCCCAAGCTTTGACGCTTGTACCTCTTGGATATTTCTTGGGGTGCGTGGACATCCCCAAGCTTGAGCTTTTGTCCATTCTTCAACTCATCTCATCATTCTCCAATCCCTACACTTGAAAACTTCCTTCATACAAAACTAAACACAATTCTATTAGCAACATTAGTGTAAGCATAGCAATAAATCAACCCTTTTTGCTTCAGGTTTCAACTCAAAACCACCACATATAAAACATATACTACTGTAGCAAATTCCCCCAAAGTTCCATGATCAAAAGAACTCAAAAAGAAAGCAATAAAGAGGCAAACACAAATAGTGGCAGAAATCTGTCAAAACAGAACAGCTGACAAAGGTCGATTTTTTCGAGGGTTTTCTGTTGCTCAAATAAAAAAGTGTATAACTAATGAAAGTTTGGATATAACCTGGGGCATATGCACAAGAAATCGCAGGTCAAAAAGATATTCTGAGAATTTTCACGAATTTTTATGGTGAAGCACCGAAATCTGTTTCAGGACAGCAACATCCCCAAATCTTACCTCACTCAAATTAGAGGCTTCTCTTGGCACAACAACGAAATAAAAATGATAAGGAGCGGTTATTACAGTAGTAATAACTTCCAAGACTCAAATAAAAGGAAAATAACTGAATGTAAAACATTGGGTTATCTCCCAAGAGTGCTTTTCTTTAACGCCTTTGAGCTAGGCGCAGAAAGTGCAAATCAAGTAATATCAAGCGATGAAGCATCAAGTTCATAATTTGCTCTAAGAATAGAGTCAAAAAGTAATTTCTTTCTCTTCCTAGGGAAGTGTTCCATACCTTTCTTGAGTGAGAATTGATATTTGATGGTGCCTTCCCTCATATCAATGATGGCACCTACAGTTCGAAGAAAAGGTCTTCCCAAAATAATAGGACATGAAGCATTGCATTCAACATCCATGACAAGAAAATCAACGGGAACAATGTTATTGTTAACCATAATAAGAACATCATTAATCCTTCCCAAAGGTTTCTTCTTAGCAACATCAGCAATAGGAACATCATAATAACACTTTTCAAGCGGTGGTAAATCAAGCATGTCATAAATTTTTCTAGGCATGATAGAAATACTAGCACCTAGATCACATAAAGCATGGCAATCAAAACCATTAACATGTATATCAATGATGGGTTCCCAACCATCTTCTATCTTCTTGGGAATAGAAGCTTTTTGCTTCAAATTTTCATCCCTAATTTTCATGAGATCATTGGTAATATGCTTAGTAAAAGCAACATTTAAAGAACTAGCATTAGGAGTCAAAGCAAGCTTTTGCAAGAACAAAATAACTTCAGATATATTGCAGCCATCAACATCAAAATCATTAAAAGAAATAGAGCTATCATCTCCTACACTCCGAAAAATTTCAGCACTCTTTTGAGAAAAAGTTTTAGCAGTTTTAGGCTTTTTAACACAAGGAGTGAGAGTTTTCTCTACACCAATCAAAGTAAGAGGATTGCTAGCATTTGGAACAACATCATTAGAGGTAGTAATGGTACATACCTTCATCTTTCTAGCCATCTCATCTTCTCTTTCCCACCTGGTATGCAATTCTGCTAGCATCCTAACATTTTCATCAATTCTAACTTGGATAGCATTAGCAGTGGCAAAAGTATTGTTCTCTTTCACCTCATTAGGCAACACTTTTAATTTCAGAAGTTCAACATCATGAGCAAGACTATCAACTTTAGAAGCAAGAATATCAATTTTTCCTAACCTTTCCTCAATAGACTTATTAAAAACAGTTTGCTTACCGATGAAGTCCTTTAGCATGACTTCAAGCTCAGAGGGTGCGGCCCTAGTGTTGTTAGAGGAATTACCATAAGAGTTACCATAACCATTACCATTGGTAGAAGAATACTGCCTATAATTGTTACTAGCGAAATTGTTCCTATAAGCATTGTTGTTAAAATTATTATTTCTAATGAAGTTTACATCAACATGCTCTTCTTGAGCAACCAAAGAGGCTAAAGGAACATTATTAGGATCAACATGAGTCCTATCATTAGAAAGCATAAGCATAATAGCATCAATCTTATCACTCAAGGAAGAGGTTTCCTCAACATAATTTACCTTCTTACCTTGTGGAGCTCTCTCGGTGTGCCATTCAGAATAATTTACCATCATATTATCAAGAAGCTTTGTTGCGGCGCCCAAGGTAAGGGACATAAAAGTGCCTCCAGCAGCTGAATCCAATAGGTTCCTTGAAGAAAAATTCAGTCTTGCATAAAAAGTTTGGACAATCATCCAAGTAGTCAGTCCATAAGAAGGGCAATTCTTTATCATAGATTTCATTCTTTCCCAAGCCTGAGCAACATGTTCATTATCAAACTGGCTAAACTTTATAATATTGCTACGCAAAGCTATAATCTTAGCAGGAGGATAGTATCTTCCAATAAAAGCATCCTTACACTTAGCCCATGAATCAATACTATTTTTAGGCAAAGACAGCAACCGATCCTTAGCTTTTCCTCTCAAAGAAAAAGGAAACAACTTAAGCTTAATAATATCACTCTCTACATCCTTATATTTCTGCATCTCACATAGCTCAACAAAATTGTTGAGATGAGCTACAGCATCATCAGTTCTAGCACCAGAAAATTGCTCTTTCACAACAAGGTTCAATAAAGTAGGTTTAATCTTATAAAAATTTACAGCAGGAGCAGGTGGCGCAATAGGAGTGCAGATAAAATCACTATTATTAGTGCTAGTAAAATCACACAACTTGGTGTTCTCATGAGTACCCATTCTAGCAAAGCTGAAAGCAGACAAGTAAAAACAACTACTATAAGGAAACTAAGTTTTTTGTGTTTTTGATAAAACGATGCAAGCAAAAATAAAATAAAGCAAAACTAAAACAAAGTAAAGGATGTGCGTGCGAAACTCCCCTTGCAGAAGTCTTCTTTTTCCCCGGCAACTGCGCCAAAAAATTAGCTTGATGCGGCACGGTGTTGATGTAAATCACCGTCCAGTTGGGAACCCCAAGAGGAAGGTATGATGAGTACAACAGCAAATTTTCCCACAGTAAGAAACTAAGGTTTGTCAGTCCAGGAAAAAGCCAAACTCCAGAAAGTGATGCTTGCTAGCCTAGTGACACTCCAACAAGGGCGCCGTTAACGATTCTTGTTAGCGCATCTTCAACTAGTAGCAACGCGGAACCTGCACACAACACAACCAAATACTTTGCTCCCAACTTACGATGAGGTTGTCAATCTCACCGGTTTGCTATAAACAAAGGAATGAGCGTATCGAGTGGAAAGCAATAGTAGTATGCAAGAAAGTAAACAGTGCGAGTAAAGTAAACAAGTGATAACAATGTAAAGGAAATTGGACCGGGGTCCACAGTTCACTAGTGGTGTCTCTCCATAAAATAAATATCAACATGTTGGATAAACAAATTACAGTTGGGCAATTGATAGAATAAAGATAACATGCATATGTCGAGAGGATCACTATGAGATTTACTCTGGGCATTACAACAAGATACATGGACCGCCATCCAACTGCATCTATGACTAATAATCCACCCACGGGGAATCATCCGAGGACCCCGTGAATATTAAGTTGCGAACAACAGATAACTGCATTAAGCAAAGTGTGTAATGTAAACAAAGCATATGCCCTTGGACATAAGAATGTTGTTTTCTCCCTAGTGGCGACATCACATCTACAACCTTAGAGGTTTCTGTCACTCCCCCAGATTAAATAGAGGCATGAACCCAACTATCGAGCATAAATACCCCCTCTTGGAGTCACTAGTATCTACTTGGCCAAGATAGCTACTAACAACGGAGAGCATGCAAGATCATAAACAACATAGAGATAACATAAGATAATATTCAGCACATCAACTCAATCATAACACCAATATTCATCGGATCCCAACAAACACAACATGTCGAATTACATAACGGTGATCTCGATCATGTAAGGCAGCACACGACATCTAAACATGAAGCACATGGTGGAGAAGACAACCATCTAGCTACTGCTATGGACCCATAGTCCAAGGTAGACTACTCACTCATCGCGCCGGAGGCAAGCATGGCGATGAAGAAGACCTCCGGTGGTGATTCCCCTCTCCAGCAGGGTGCCGGGAAGAGCTTCTGGACCCTCCCGATCTCGGGTCGATGACGACGGCGGATCGCGATGTGTTTCTGGAAAATTGATCAGGTATTTAGGTTTTTCCCATCGGGGGGTCTTTATAGGCGAAGGGGCGGTGTCAGAAGTGGACCAGGGCGGTCACACACATAGGGGCGTGGACCGGGGCTGGGCCGCGCCGCCCTACTGTGTGGCCAGCCCGTGGCCCCTCTCCGTCTCCTCTTCGGACTTCTGGAAGCTTCGGTAAATTTCTGGATGTTCGGCTTTTGCTTCGTCCAATTCCGAGAATATTTCCTGTGTAACTTTTCTGAAACACAAAAATAGCAGAAAACAGGGAACTGGCACTGTGGCATCTTGTTAATAGGTTAGTTCCGGAAAATGCACAAAAACGCCACGAAGTGTGACGAAACACTAAGTAAATGGTGTAAAAACAAGCATGGAGCATCAAAAATTATAGATACGTTTGAGATGTATCAGGTGCATAAAGGTAGAAGGTGGAGACTCAACATAAAAGTAAAAGAAAGGCCCTTTGCAGAGGGAAGCAGTGATTGCAAGTTTTATAAACCTCCAAAAATTATGATACTTGCTAGCTTTGAGCTCTCATTGCCCCATCATAGGCATCTTGAGTGGTTAAGGTAAATGCGAGTACAATTATGAAGCATGTGCTTAACAAATCATAAGTTGAAAACCTTGTGTCCCGTGAAGTACGAATACCCAAACCTCATGCTACTCGACTTAGGTCCCAAGCAAGTTCTTGTCATTGTAAGCATACATGTATCATCGACAACCGCCAATGGGGTACCTCTTGCCCGATGACATGGAACAAGCCCACATCAAAATGACAAGACAAACAGACAATGAACACCTCGACATCTCTTTTATTTATCATTGGTATACCTTTTTATTGTGAGATGCGTCGTCGAATGTCCACTATGGGCATGCTGTAAATTTCCACCATGAATGATGCATGGCTTAGATTAGCGGCCCAGGCGTTTCTCTAGCATATATACAAACTCCATGAGCTCACAAGATCCCTACTTATTTCACATCACGAGTATCCATAAACAAAAGATCATGATATCAACTAAATGAAAGAAAGTGCAATGTTGAAAGCTTGCCCCATGACGGCATGGCTGGGCTAATTTCCAACTTACAACTTGCAAGCATAACATCAACATAAGAGAGCCACAATGTCAAAATTATTAAAAATGAGAAAAGTAAAGTGTGCCGTCGGGTTCGTGAGAGCTTTACTGACTAATTTTCACATAACACCAAAAAGTTTAATTTGAAGGATAGATAAAAGCAAGTCAAATGTACTTGGAATAGCAAATTGCTAATAGGTATGTATGGTGGACACATTGGAATAACTTGGTTTTTGGGAGTTGGATGCACGAGTAGATCTCATACTCAGTACAAAATGAAGGCTAGCAAAAGACTGGGAGCGACCAACTAAGAGAGCAATAACGGCCATAATCATGCATAGCGACAAAACATCATTAACCGAAACATAAAGTGGTATCACATGTCAAAAACCAAATGATCATAGAGGCTTATGGCAACTTTGTAAGAGTCAAACATGTTGTAAGCATGCGCCAAGTCAACCCAAATAAAGCATCAAAGGAGAAAACCACAATAATATGCTCCCATATAATAAAAACAACGCATGATTTTTTCAAAGGATCATTAAGCAATCTCAGTCATTTGAGACAAGTCATGCTACAACAGAAACTACTAAGCATACTATCAAAATGACATCAAGCATGACATGCAAAAGTCTAAGTCGTAGTCTAAACAAGCTCCCATTTGTACCACTATTGGCATGAATTTTGTTCTCTTTTCCAACACCATTCAAACCTTTTTGAGATAACTCTTTTGATGAAAACCAACATAGACCAGAGGCCTAAATACACCTTGATGCAAAGATATAACAAGATCTGAACAAAAATCAAGGCGGAAAATGAAAGGTAAACGCAGTACTAGAAAAAGAGAACACTCGTTGAACGATAAGAGTGAAAAATAGAGTGTTCTTGGCAATGAAAAACGGAGTGTGTCTTCTCCAAAAGAAATTTGTTGGGGTCCAACAATTTATTGCAGCAAACAAAACAAAAGAAAACTGAAAGCAAAAGTAAAGATGCTCCAAGAAAAACACATAGAATATGAAGCAATAAAAATATAGTGTGTTGAAAGGTGACCTGATTTTTGCTGATGAAGAAGGGTTGCCTCGGGGGCATCCCCAAGCTTTGACGCTTGTACCTCTTGGATATTTCTTGGGGTGACATGGGCGTCCCCAAGCTTGAGCTTTTATCCATACTTCATCTCATCTCATCACTCTCCATTCCCTACACTTGAAAACTTTCTTCATACAAAACTTCACACAATTCTATTAGCAACATTAGTATAAACATGATAGTAAATCTACTCTTTTGGTTCAGTTTCAAACTCAAACATACCAACCATTAAAGCATAAGCTACTGTAGCAACTTCCTCAATAGTTCCGTGATCAAAAGAACTCAAAAAAGAAAGCGATCGAGAGGCAAACACAAATAGTGGCAGAATCTGTCAAAACAGAACAGCTGACAAAGATCGATTTTTTCAAGGACCTTCTATTGCTCAAATCGAAAAGTGTAAAACTAATGAAAGTTTGGATATAACCTGGGACATATGCACAAGAAATTTCAGATCAAAAAGATATTCTGAGAATTTTCACGAATTTTTACGGTGCAGCGCAGAAATCTGTTTTAGGATAGCAACTTCCCCAAATCTTACCTCCCTCAAATTAGAGGTTCTTCTTGGCACAAAAATGAAATAAAAATGATAAGGAGAGGTCATTACAGTAGTAATAACTTCTAAGACTCAAATAAAAGAAAAATTACTGAAAAGAAAATACTGGGTTATCTCCCAAGAGTGCTTTTCTTTAACGCCTTTGAGCTAGGCGCAGAAAGTGGAAATCAAGTATTTTCAAACGAAGCATTAAGATCACCGGATGCCTTACGTCTTCCTTTCTTACCTTTGCTCTTAACTCTAGGAAAGACGTGACTATTGCAAGGTGGAGAGCTGAATCTTATGTTGCCTTTTCCCACATCTATGGTGGCACCCAGGAGTTTTAGTAGAGACCTTCCAAGCATGATTTGTCCCTTTCCTACATATTCAATAACAAGATAATCAGTAGATACCATTCTTCCTAGAATTTCTGTAAATACTCCTTCAGCTATTCCAACGGGAAATATAGTGGTATTATTAGTAAGAGAAATTTCTTCCCCTTCCTCAGAAAGCTTCCAAAGATTCAAAGATTCATAAACATCCTTAGGCATGAGGCAAAATTCAGACATAATATCACAACGAGCACGAAAAGTTTCACCATTGATAATGATTTTCACCGTAGGGAACCAACTTGATGGTTCAGAATTTATTGGCACATAATCATGATGCTCGCGCAACGTGGTGGCGCGGTATTGAATAGTGCCAGAGAACTTGTTGGCGTGTAGTTGATGAAGTAAATGACCGGCCAGTTGGAAACCCCAAGAGAAGGTTTGATGAATATAGCAGCAAATTTTCCCTCAGTTATGAAACCAAGGTATGTCAATCCAGTAGGAAAAAGCCAAACTCCAGAAGGTGATGCTTGCTAGCTTCGCGATAGCTCCGGACAATTTATAGGACGCCTCGTCCAGTGCTTTGCTTTGCCAGCTGCAACGCGGAACCTGCACACAACACAACCAAATACTTTGTTCCCAACTTACGATGAGGTTGTCAATCTCACCGGTTTGTTGTAAACAAAGGAATGAGCGTATCGAGTGGAAAGCAATAGTAATATGCGAGTAAAGTAAACAGTGCGAGTAAAGTAAATAGGTGATAGCAATATAAAGGAAATAGGACCAGGGTCCACAGTTCACTAGTGGTGTCTCTCCATAAGATAAAATAACACATGCTGGATAAACAAATTATAGTTGGGCAATTGATAGAATAAAGACAACGTGCATATGTCGAGAGGATCACTATGAGATTTACTCTGGGCATTACAACAAGATACATAGACCGCCATCCAACTGTATCTATGACTAATAATCCACTTGTGGCGAATCAATCTGAGAACTCCACAAGTATTAAGTTGCGAACAACAGATAACTGCATTAAGCAAAGTGTGTAATGTAAACAAAGCATATGCTTTTGGACATATGAATGTTGTTTTCTCCCTAGTGACAACAGCACATCTATAACCTTAGAGGTTTCTGTCACTCCTCCAGATTAAATAGAGGCATAAACCCAACTATCGAGCATAAATACCCCCTCTTGGAGTCACTAGTATCTACTCGACCAAGATAGCTACTAACAACGGAGAGCATGCAAGATCATAAACAATATAGAGATAACATAAGATAATATTCAGCACATCAACTCAATCATAACACCAATACACTACAAGAAAATCATCACATAGAGACGTTATATATGAGACACATTTGTTTTCGTCCCTACGATAGAGAGGAGCTCACCGTAAGGACCTTTTGTTAGACGCTCCATATAACGTCTGAATTTTTTATTTATTGGCGAGCTAAATAAATAAGTTTGCTAATTTGTGGCTTGGATTGCGTCCGTACAATCGATCTTTCTAGACTGGAAAAAATAATTTTGTGTTCGGTCAAAGATCCCGCTTAAGAGAAATAATCCCGCTTATTTTTCATTCTGGCGCTAAGTTTTACCGCTTATTTCTTATCACAAAATCCGGATATATATAACTACGGCCAATCTTTTCCTTAGACGAAGGTGAAATCCTTGGTGCATCTCCAGGCTCCAGCCGCCACACCGATTGTTGAACTGCTCATCAAAGATTGGATCCGCTGCCGAGTGCTTCCACCAAGGTTCGTGCTCCCTCAAATCCACTATTAGCCAATCTAGGGCCGGTCGGTGAAGGCATCGCCGGTGGTGCTGTCGCGGTCGATAGCGATGAGGTAGGAGTTTATGCGGCATGTGGATAATATGGTGGGTATGTGCGTTTGTGATGGGTGAGTACTAGGTGCATAGGTCCCGTGGATGCATCTCCTGCAGAACGGCCGCACTAGTTCCTCGCCAACATGCATTTCAGTTACTGTGATCTGGTACTCTTTTCCATCGCGTCTGTATCCATCAGATTTATTTAGGTGGTGGTGCTTTTTTCCATGCTTCCCCTCTGATCAATTTAGGTCCTAGCTAACTAGTCATTTGACCTTTACAATCATTTGGCCATGAGCATTGCCAGTTGAAACATTGACAATCCTGTTCTCTGCCACTCATTTTTTCTCTTCTGTATCTTTTCCACAGATAGGAAAGTATGGCCTGGAATCAGCAGGAAATTTAGGTGCTATGTATCCATCAGATTAATTTAGGTGCTAGTATATTCTGAATTTTGGTTTTCCGATGTATCTATGGGTCGCCTCTAATAAATTTAGGTGCTAGTATATTCTCAATTTTGGTTTTCACATCACACGGATGTATCTATGGGTCGCCTCTGATAAATTTAGGTGCTAGTATATTCTCAGTTTTGATTTTCTCATCACATGGATGTATCCATGGGTGGCCTCTGATAAATTTAGGTGCTAGTATCTATCAGATTAATTTTGCTTACTAAATCACGAGTTATCTTTACAGTACAGGAAGACTAACTGATTTTGCAGTCTTGTAGGAAGGATATTATGTCAAGTATACCTCGACGACTGCGAAAGATCAATTTTTTAGAACAGGAAGTAGAAAATGTAGAGCCCAATGAAGATGGTTTACAAGGTCCTCCAGAGATTGATAATATATTACCAGAGATACCTAATGAGTCTACTAGCCCAATTAAGATAATTTGTAAGTTTTGCTATATTGCTTCCTAGATACATATGGTTGTCATTTGCGACTATTATATATGTATATGCATTGTTGTGATATTCCTACATACAGAGCCCAATGGAGATATGCGACAAATAGTGGGGGCCTTTCGAAGCCAATTTTTGTCAAATTTAAAAGGAGGAAAGATTACTGTGGGGACTGATCAAAATGGAGTTCCAAATGAAAGGTCGGGTTCCATTCTTAGCCAGTATCTTACTGAACTTGCAGAAAATTCGTCAATTGCACCATTGCATATTCCAAGATGGGACAATGAGTTGTTTGAGCCAAAAAAAACAGGAGATGATCAAACTTGTTGAGGTAAAATTTCACAACGTGATATTGTGACATGAATTATTTTTTGTCCATCAACATTTTTACTATATTCCTAGCTTGCTGAAGGTAAAATTTGTGTACCCTCCTGAGACAAAGCAACTTACACGAGACTGGATCCTAATGACACTTGCAAAAAAGTGGAGGGTCTACAAATCTCGCTTGAAGAAATAATATTACAATCGTACCCCAAGGTCTTTGGATGAAATTTTGAAAGATGTTCCACGTGGTGTTAGTGAACATCAGTGGCATTCTCTTGTTGGAATTTGGTGTCAGGATTCTCACACGGTACTACACCTTTATTTTCTCATGTTTAAACAAGATTCTTGAATCAGTTTTCTAATATTACTACTGTTTACTTCTTCCTTACTTGCAGAAAATATGTCTCAAGAATTCTGAGTGTGCAAAGCAACAGAAGAATTCACACACAACCGGGAGAAAGGGCCATGCTCGTCTTCTAAAAGAGATGGTCTAAACTTGTTATTGGGAAATTTGAAGATCTTCTAATAAATGGATATTACTAAACCATATAGTTTACTTTTGTTTTACAGGAAACTGAAAGAAATGGAAAGGTCAGCAAGATTGAACTATGGGATCGAGCCCATAAGAGAAAGGTTGACAATAATGATTCTGACAATGTTAACACAATAATGGTATGACTGTACTTATTTCATCTGTTTAGAGAAGTAATGTAATTTAGTTCATTATATTAATGTTGTTTTTATTTCATAGGATACAAATCATGCTCAATTATCTCAAAGTAAACTAGGTGACAAGGACAGTCTTGTATCCAAAGATAGTGAAGTGTCTAAAAGTTTACTTGCAAAAAGGACAAAACTTATGGGATTTTATCATGAGAAGTATTGGAGCAATGTAAAGGTTTCCCAAGGAATGACTTTCGTGGATGAATCCGAGCAAGAAAAAAGGTTTCAGTTGAAACTACGAGCTATTGGAGATAATGTAGAAAACGTGATGGATGAGTTCCAAATGATGCGTGCCTTCATCGCAAAGAAGTTCCCAGGAGAGGATTATAGAAATTTAATAGAAGATGCAGATGAAGTTAGCACCTGAACCAATCTCTTTGTGCAAAGATATTTTAAAGATCTTCTATATGCTCTTATCATGTTCTTATTGCAGGTTGACATTCCTGGAAGAGCTGATGATACAAATATCCAACATGAAATGGGTAATGATATTCAAGAATCACCTCGCAGTATGCACACTTCATCAAATACTTTCCAGGTGATGCAGTAGTTTTTATCAAATATTTTCTTAGTTAACAAGTATTTAGTGGAAGATCCTACATTCCTTGAACTATTGGTTATTGTAAGCAGGAACTACTTCCTGGGAAGAGTACTAGAAGAACAGAAGTCTATGAAAATTCATCCTTACCACATGAGGGCATGATTACTAAGGTATGATCACGGCTTCTACTAAGTTACAAAACTGTTCCTAATTTTGTAGCATGAACTCATCTGGGTTTAAGTGTAGGAAACTCGCCCAGAAATATGTGCTATAGAACATAGGGGTTGTGTACCATGTGAGCAGGTTACTAAGCAGGTATGCATTTGTAATCAGTTTGGTTGAATTGTTTTCTACAAATAATATTATTGATTATGTTTGTTTACTTACAATTGTAGCAACCACGTGCTGAAAATTATAGCAAAGAGAGTTATGCCAATTCATCTTTAGGACGTCGACGCTTAACTGCGATGGTGCAAAATAATTTCCACTCAGTCATTAGACCATATCTGAATTTGTATTTTGTTATTGATAACTCATATGATCTTTGGTTGCAGAAAGCAAATAGTGAACATTCAAGTGCAACTGATGAAGGTTGTGATGTCCCATCTTTTCCGCATAAGCAACCTTCTTACAAGGTACATGCAAACAACCTATCTAAACCAATGTGGTTTTGTTGTTTTATATAATATAAGTAATAGTATATGTTCTTATATGTTGTATTTCTTGAAGTTACAGGATAATTCTGAAGTCCATTTGTTTTCGGCAAACCCGAGAACCAAAAATAGAGTTGTAGCAATAGGAACTTTGATGAGTCAAGATAAAACATATGTGGTTGGAGGAAACATGCTTGGAGAAGAATATTTTGGAGTTCTTATTAACCGTCTTACAGATATTTCAGATGAAAAATTGCCTAGACCATATAAAGATATTGAAACTGTCAGAGACGCATTTGGTCATGTTATCGCTTGGCCAAAGTTCATTGTAAGTACAATTTTATATGTACAAGCATTACAATGCCTTATTAGTTTTGATGCTTGCTTATTATTTTACGAACTTTGTTCTTTGTAGGTCAAAAGGAAGAAATGTAACTCAAATCAGACTAATAACAACCTGGTTTGTTACCTTGTTTCGATTTTTTCCTAAGGGGAAGACTACTTGTATCCAACTATGCTAAGAGTAGAGCCTTAAGCTTTTAATTAATTTTGCAAAGATGTACTTACATGTTCTCAGTAGCAAACACACGAATCACTATTAATTGTGCATTATCCTTGTACTCGCCTGAACTATATAGGTTTGAAAAAACAAGTTACCTCCAAATCAGCTCTCTCCATTCAGTTTAGGGGTTTTGTAGCTAGTTGGGCAGTCTGTGCGGGTGTCCTTGATGGGGTTCTAGCTTTCTTACATATGCCTCTCAACATATTTTGGTACATACCATCGTGCACCAAAAAGAGCAAACTAGAACTGTTGTGAACCCAAGTTTAGAAAGTGGGGTTCAAAGTAGGTAGCTACTGTCAAATAAAAAGTTAAGCATGGAGTTGCTAATCTGGCAACCAAAGTACATATGGCATATATAAATACACTTCCTGATTCTAGAGATATTGTCAATTCACAAGCGGGGCAACGTCTGGTTCCTAGACATTTGATTCCAACGGGCAAAAGGATGAAGGTTGTAGCTCTGGATAGTCTTAGTCCGTATTATATTTTATCAAACAAACTTTTCATCGGTCTCTCTACTAGATTATTCCAACGAATTTCTCACTTTCGCCATGATTTGGTTTTCAGGTTAATTCTGGAGCTAAACGAGTGTGAGCTGGATGAAGATGGAGAAGATAAAGCATTAGTTTCTGTCTGGACAAAACTATGGAGTGATTTACAATTAGTTTAGAAAGAAAATTGATGATATATAGGATATTATATGATTTTTTCTGTTCACGATATATCTTGATGTATCTACAGATTATAAATATAATATTTGATTCAGTTCTAATTTTATTTAATATTATTGCAATAATTCTGATTTCCTATAAGATTGTGAGTGTTTGCTGCTTATAACAGTGTAGTTTTATATTAAAAAAATCTGTTCGCACTTAAGTTTCCAAATAAAAATTAATTATACCAATATATGTCAAGACGCTTTATCAAATGGACAACTAAAATGACGTATGTACATATTATCATTAATACGTATCTATTCTATATACATATATAAAAGTTGATAGTTTTAGAGAGCTATGGTTAGTGCCAAATCAGATTTGCACTGTAGACATCAACAGTAATGGTTATCTACAGTGCATGCTAACCTGTTTTTTTTTTTCAAAAAAAATTGGTTAAATGCTGGTTCTCCTGGACGTGTCCTTCTAACAGTACCCGTTTCTGGATTTGTCTCGCTCACCCGCGTGGGTCAAAGCCGTGCACGAAGCGTTCCTTCAAATTCAGGGTGCAAGTGGGACGGTATGCGGGAGCCCGCTTATGCGCCGCATAAGCCCGCAAAGAATAAGCGGGACGCCGCGGCAGCCCGCCAAAACTTGATCACAGTTATGCGGCGCCCGCATTTGCCCGCATAGTGTTAACACGTACCAAAAGGATCTGCCTGCATGCCAGCATGATACTACATACATAAATGCTACAGATCCGGTGCTTAGTATAGACAACGGCCGCTCTCTTCGCCTCGCCGGACGACGATGCCGGCGCAACCAGCGCCTTGCCGACGCCAGACTGTCTGATGTGGCGTCTAAGTCGCCAAGCCCGACGAGAGCTTCAGATCCACTGAACGCAATAATCAGCATTCCGATGGGAGGAACTGACGAATCAAAGATCCAGAAATTCACTCTTTCCTATGTGAATCTATGGTTCCAAATACTTACATCTTTTATGCAGTACTACTACAATAAATCACATTATCCCTTCAAATTCCAACGGAGGAACTGACGAATCAAAGATCCATCAAGTACAGATTGACCCGTATATATATCTTGGAATCGTAAGAGATAGGAAAATGGAGGGGGATGGGAGGTAGGAGCTAGCGGACCGTCACCGGAGGCTGAGGAGGAGATGCGACCATGGCGGAGCTAGCCGGCGGCGTCGGGCCGCACCGCACCTCAGTTCCATACTTACATGTGGCGCTTCACCCCACCGGCGGCAAACTTTGAGACGCCGTTCGGTGAGGCGTGGCGGCCGGCGAGCAAGTCCGACGAGCTCCGGGGCGCCATAAACAACTTCGGCCACGCGCAGAAGCTCGGGGAAGAGGGATTCGGCGGCCTCTACAAGGGCTTTGTACGCTCGCTCATCAGGGGCGACATCGGCCATGGCGGAGCTAGCTGGCGGCGGCTCCGGCGGCTCTGGCGGTGGCGGCTCTGGTCGCCCAGATATGCGGGACCAGGCGGAATCTGCGGCTAAACGCGGAAAGGCCCGCATACCCTGCTTATTTCACTGATAAAATCGTGGGCCCCCGCATACACAAATTAGTGGGCTTGGTAAAGCGGCGCCGCGGAAGGCCCGCTCCCGCTTGCAGCCATAAGCGTTCCTGTCCCCTACCGCTTAGAAATTTCCCCAATCTTCTCCTATTTTCTTCTACAGAGTACTTTCTATCACACCTTCACCTCCGCCTCTCCACTGCTCAGCCAATCCCGGCCCATTCTCTTTCCCTTTGGCGAGCAAGAGAGCGGCGGCAGTTTTCCAGGCGACCGGTGCATCGGGCTGCCGCCTGGTGGGCGACGGAGGTGTGTCGAAGGCGCTTCTCTCAACAAGGTGAGACCACTCTGGAGCTTGCTGGAATCATGGTGGCGGCGGCAGCCTCGGTGGGGAATCGTCGGGGGAGCCCGACACGGTGCTGGCCGGACAGCAAACTCGACCGCTGGCCACTGCTGCGTGTGCCCCGCCCCGTCCGCTTGCGCCGCCGCTCGCCGTTCTGCGTCCGGACGCATCCATCAGGGGCCTCCTCTCCTTCCCAAGCTGCTAAGTGCGTGGTTCTTTCCCTCCCGAGGAGGGTCGCGGCGCGGAGGAGGATTTTGGCGTCCTCTTTCCGGGGCGGCTAACAGCGCTGCGTGTCCTCGGCTCCACGGTTAACGGCGTCCTCCTCTGTACGTGTTCGTTTCCTGTGTCCACCAGACGCTCCCGGCTACTCCTTCCCACGACGGCGGCCGCGAGCAGCAGGAGAATGAGTCGTTCTACTCACATTCATACGGTGACTCCACCACGGCAAGCAGCCTGGCCACGACGCTGATGGCGGCAATACCGGTGGCGGTAATAATAGTGGCAGCGCATGGAGGCAGTAGAGCTCCGTGGCCTGCTATCACCGTCGTTGTCCAACCCGTTGGAGCGCGTCAGCATGGAGGCGGAGGCGGTGGAACATGCAAGGATGACCACCTTGGATTCATGTAGGGACTCCGTGACCTTCGACGTGGCCGCTTCAGGTACATCTGAATCTTCTCCTCTGAAATCTGTCTCCTCCACTTTGAACTACTGAGTACCATATGATCTCTTGCTGACAATGTTCTTGATTTTATTTTCCGTATATGATGTGATGATCTGGTACTAACGAATTTACCTTCTTGAATTTTGGTTTTGATTTTGTGCAGCCCTGAGTAGTTTGTGGAGCTGAATGCCAACCTGTGGGAGGAGAAAAAGGAAAGGATATAGGCGCAGTACTTCTAATCTGAACTCTACATTAGTAATCCTGAGCTGAGATTTCACTTCAGAAAAAAGCTTCTAGCTTTGTGCAACGGGGGAGGGGAAAAGATTAATTAATACGTATCTGATAGTACTTACTATAAAATAGCTGTAGGTATGCATTCTTTTTCCCTGAAATACTGTATGCGTCATCTATAAATAGGGTGAACGTCATATTACATGCAACTTTGTGAAACAAGCTTTTCAATTGGTTGAGCAAATATTACCTATTAACACACTTTCAAAAGATGGGACCATGTATCAAGCAAAACTGTAGAATCATCATTTTCTTATTCATCATATTTTCATCTCAATTCCATATTTAGGACAAATTTAGTTTCATATGACCGGCTTTGTCTTATCCTTATAAGCTAAGTTTGCACATTTTGGATCTTTAAGGTTAAATCATCATGAGCATGTTCTTAAACTGTTATACAAACTGAAATTCTGCAATTTCTAAATAAGATGTTTTCAGGTAATATCCCTAATTTACATTTACGTTTTTCGTTATTCATGTAGTCCAGCCATACTGTTAATTTACCACCCCTATTTTTATTGCAAATTTTTGTAAGGAAATCAAAAGAGGGTTGAAAAGAATTTGCTGGCATATACTCTCTGGAAGATGAATGTCTTGAATGAACATGAAATCTATGGTATGGACTAGGCAAACATAAATTACGATATGTTTTCTGCTCCTTTTAACTACATTTTTTTGCATCCATATATTGAATGTTAAGTAATTGTTGAACCATGAAAATATATATATTGCTCAATACATGATAGAATTATTATTTTGCAGCAATTCATAATATTGAATGTTTCATGCATACTTAAGGATTAAAATGTATATTAATTATAAGGTTTTACATTTACATTTTATCTGCACAGCTCTCTATATTTTCTGGTCTGGCTTGGGGCTGTTTTCAACTTATCATTAATTCGCGCACTAAGGTGAAAATATAGCATTGACCCTTTTAAAGACTTGAATGTATGTTCCTATATTATTTGCAGATGTTCCTCAGTTTCCCGTTTGGTAGGATCGTCTTTTTGCCACCTGAATTTGGCAAGCGTTCTTTTTTGGGATCGTTCAATTGGGTTATCTTTCACTGGACTATCTGAGTTTGCCCAGCCATCCTTTTTCAAGGGTACTTCGTTGCAGGTTGTGTCAGGTTTTTCTATTTGCATGTCTTTCGTTTCAGGTACTTTGGTAGTTTGTACCTCTTTTCTGTTTTTTCTTCTACTCCCTCCGACCCATATTACTCTTCGCTAATATAGATGTATCTACCATTAAAATGTGTCTAGATACATCTATATTAGTGTTCATGACGTAATTTGGCTAGTTAATTTATATCATCAGCCAAATTAATTTAAATATGTGTGAATTAGTTAGTGATTACATATGTGTTTCGACTTGTTGTTTAAGTTCAAGATGCAGATATTGCGGGAGTCCAGAACAGGTGCTATGACAGCGGATCAAGCGTTCCAAGTTATTAACCAAGGCTAAAATAGTATTTTGAATGGAAGATACCTAGGACAAGTCCTAACCAGTTTCAGGAAGCATGGAATTGAAATTATACTAGTCAGGATATGTCCTACGTACGTAGACTCTGGAGGCCAAGCTGTAACAAGTTATTTGCATGTGCTACCAAGTCACGGACGGAAGATGCCTCAGCTGATCGGTTCGGTGAAACTATAGGACTCGGCTAATATTGCAAACGTGCTGGCCGAATCAACCACCCGTATTTGGAATATTCTATCTGGCTTCTATGTCAAGGAAACTTCCGTGTAATGCTTTGTTTGCCAAAGACCAGGCGTGCCCTTTATAAATACGGGGATATGGCCGATTGAAGGACCCATCAATCGATCTACACAATACAATTTATACTTTTTATCGTTATTCTCTTTTATCGTTCTTTTCTTCTATCGTTCTCTCTGCCATGCCCTAGCAGCCCTAGGGTTTGGTTGATCTTTGCCGCTTTGCGCTGAAAAGCGGTCGTCTCTCCTCCACGAAAGTGAGGGATCCTTTGTTGCTTTGCTCGGAAAGCACCCGTTCGTCGTCACGAAAGCACGACAGTTATCTCGGTGTTGCGCGGCAGTTTTGCGTGCCAACACAATTGGCGACTCCGCTGGGGACGAAGCATCGATCGGTCTCCGGCCCGTTCCTGCTACGTAGAGAGCGTCATCGACAGTCTGCAGTCTACAACGGTAACATGAATTCTGAATCTATTTATGTAGATGCAAATAATTCTTATGCTGATGTTGCTAGATACTTTGAGATGAGTACTGTATCGGCTATCCCTAATTCTTACTATGTGCAAACGCCGATGCAAAACAATCTACATCCTTCAATTTATTATGATTCTAGCAACTTGCAGCATGCATATGCGAACTCTCATGCATCGGCAACCCCAGAAGTTCATATGCCGATGAACAACATGATGAGTTCAGTTAATCAATATGAAACATCCAATGCTATAAACTTCAGTATCATGCAAAATAGTGTTTCACCCTTTCATTCATCGGCAAATAACTTGCAATATTTTGCTTCACCTTCGCACATGCCGATGGACAACGCGACTTGCTATGGTACTAGTAGCTATTTGTCCAATTATTCTGAACCATCATATGTTACACCTTATGTTACTAATTTTTTAGCACCATATGCAACTTCAGATATCCATAATTCGGCTACACACCTTCACACTGCTTGCAGCCGAATAAGTGAGAATTCAATAGGAGCTCATGTGGCTTCATCTGATACTGTAGCATGTGATACACCCTCTAAACAACTGCAGAATTTCGGTAACACCCAATTGTCATTGCCGAAAAATACTGAAAGATTCGAGGGGAGATCATCAGAGGAGTGGGCTGATTTATATAGGAAATCTTGTGAAGATCTGGCAAAAAAGCTTGTTGAAGTCAGAGCTATGGTATCCAACCAACAGAAAAAGGTTGACTTGGTCAGTATGGCTAACTCGTCTAAGGCTGGGTTGGACAATACATGTGCTGAGTCAAAACAACAAAAGATGGTTGACATGTCTTCCATGACCGACTTAGTTCAAGATGAATTAAATTTGAGTAAAGCTAAGTCGGACACACACACTGAATTTGTCAACCCGGTAGATACCAGCTTCGTTGAGCAAGAAACAATGATGCTTGATTTTTCTGGATGTAAGGGAGCTTTTATGTTGCCCTATGAATTCCGTGCCAAAGAAATTGATGAGATTCCACAAAATGAAAATATAGCCGAACCATCTTTGGTTGAAAAGGACCATCAAAGTGAAGAAGCACAAGATATAGAAAAGAAGGAAGACAAGAAGTTGGAAAATCATCAAGAGGCGGGGCAAGATATTGTTCAGATCGTGCAACCACCATACTCTCCCGGCATGATTGATTTTGACAACAAGAAAATACTTATTCGGTCGGATCAGACCGAGTCTACCAATGGGAAAAATATTGTTATTGATAATAATGCTGCACCAAGGATGATCAAATCGAAAAATTCAGTAGGAGTGCAGAAAGTCCATGAAAGAAAGACAAAAACTGCTCCAAAGCTAAAGCCGACTGTTAAACAATTGTTAGACGAATACACTTTGCGCAAGGCCAACAATGTGTTTAATCGGTTTGGAGGTGCTAAGCGCCATAGGTCTCCTTCACGACCTGGGTGGCACAATCATTGGCAAGGAAACTCATATGATCAGCATGGCTATTTTCCGATGGAGCCAACATATTGGGGTTGTCCACCTCCTGTGTATCTTCAGTTTCCTCGGCGGGGCTTCAATGGATGTGCGCCATATCCTATGGGGCCAGCAGGGTATTTTCAACCAGGATGGATCCCGTTGAGGCCTATGTTCAGACCAATTATGCATCAGAAAAGGCCTCGTTTTAATCATGAGTTTAGGTTGCGTGATGCAACTGTTGTTCGAGGAAGCCGATCACCAATATACTATACAAATGGGGAGAATGGTATCGGTGATCACAGGTATGTGTGGGTAAAGCGTGCTGAACCCAGGTCTATAGAAAGTTTGGAGGATTTAAATACTGCTCGTAATCTAAAAATTGGAGAAGGCCGGTCAGATGAAGGTGCTGTTTCTCATAAAAAACAGCTCACGCTGGCAATGGTGTACAGCCGCAGAAGCAACGTACGTCTAATATGGTTCAGAAACAGATCGGTTTTGAGCTTAGCTTGCAGAATGGTAGTGATAAAGCACCCATAGTGTTTCCTAGTACAAATCAGAAAAATAAATCGGTTGACATGCAAACCGATTCAGCAATGAGATGCATTACCACAGGAATGCCCATGCGCTCACAACCAGTCCATTTGAAATTTAGTACTGGCACATCTACAGAATGTTGGAATTTAAGCAATAGAGGCAACAACCAGAGAGTTAAAGCTAGAAGCGTATCTGATGAGCAGAGAGTGTTTTTGGCTAAGGAAAAAATGTTTGCCCCACGAACAACAGGAACTCAATATAGGTCGAGAAACTCGGTGGGCAACAAAATTAAGTCAGTAGCACCGGGAACTAAACCAGGACCTCGGTGGTGTCCGGCTGGAATTACGCCTACCCAGAAACGATGGTTGCAGCGTCATCGGAAATCCGAGAAGAGATAGCTGATAGAAATGACGATGTGTGGTTCAATAAACACATGCGTGTGGTTCCTCCGAAGATGACTTGGAAGAAAAAGGGTATTGTGACGGAGGAAAATATAAATGCGGATAACATGGTTGCTGATGGAATTTCAAAAATTTCAAGAGATGCACCTATTGATATGGATATTGATAAAGGCGGATAATCCGACCTGCATCACGTTGACAGAGGCATCGGTTGAGTTGCAATACGGTGAGATACTATGTTTGACCGATGCTATTGATAAGTGGCCACCAAGACGCAGTGAAGATTATCGTTCCGGAAAGAGCGATATGCATGAAAGAAGGCGACGGGAAGGAGTATGCCATTGCATATTTAAATAACCGTTTGCTAGACACTGAGACTCGGTACGTGTTTATTGCAAAGTTATACTTATCTTTATATTATATATGTACTAAATTTCGGCTTTATCTACTTTCTACTATATATGTCAAAACTTGCTGGCCGACAATTTAAATATTTATGTTGGAACGACCGATTCTTAGTGGTATGATTGGAAGGTGGGCTTATGTGCTAATAGACTGTGATTTAGTGTATGAATCGCTGCATCCTAGGAGAGGCCGAGGTATTGCCAATTTTATTATTGACAAGAGGATTGAGGGTGAGGAAAATATTAGTTGTAGTAGTGTTTGCCCATAAAATCTTGGATTGGTTTTTAGAGGAGAAAATTGTATAGCTAATTGCTTAGCCCAGCAAGCATCCGGTTATCAGAATAGCAAATGAAGATTTTTTGTATTACAAAGGCCGATGCTAGTTGCTGTAGAAAAGTATACACATGTTATATTCTCGTTTGGTATAGCATGCAGAAGCATTACTTTGTAAATAAAGTTCTGTGCATTGTCCAACTCGTCTTTATTTTTCCCGGCAGGCATCCGGTTAGTACATCAGGAAAGGAAATTTTTATATATTAGAAAAGCCGATGTTTGCTGCTGTAGAAAAATAAGTCCACCTTGTTGGAAGCTAGTTTGGTAGAGCATGCTTTGTTTGGTCCAGTTCAGCAATTCGTAGTACATGATAGTCATAATTCGGTACACAAGTCCCAAATAACCGAATTAATGAGTAGTTCAGAACCATTCTCTTAGCTAATCATTTAAAATATCAAAGTCAAGCAAAAGATACAAAATTCGGCAAATCATTGCCGACTTGGAAGGCCAATATAGAATTGTAGAGACTGTTCATGGAAATTCATATACCATACAAATTTTGCAGGAAAAGAAGTTATACGAAGTTCTCAGCAGAAAATATTTTAAAAAATATTATCCTAGCATGTGGCAGGGGTTCGTTGTTTCAAGTATTGCCCTAAGCAAAATTTGGCCGATATATTATTCCATGTATCGTCCTAAGCAAAATTTGGCTAATATACTATTTAAAATATCGACCTAAGAGAATTTGGCTGATGTGTTCTTTGAACATCGCCCTAAGCAGTGAAGTTAATCGCGTCGTCCTAAGGTATTATTGTAGATGTGTTTTTGGTCAATTCAATTGTACCAAAAACAGGGGGGCATGTGTTCATGACGTAATTTGGCTAGTTAATTTATATCATCAGCCAAATTAATTTAAATATGTGTGAATTAGTTAGTGATTACATATGTGTTTCGACTTGTTGTTTAAGTTCAAGATGCAGATATTGCGGGAGTCCAGAACAGGTGCTATGACAGCGGATCAAGCGTTCCAAGTTATTAACCAAGGCTAAAATAGTATTTTGAATGGAAGATACCTAGGACAAGTCCTAACCAGTTTCAGGAAGCATGGAATTGAAATTATACTAGTCAGAATATGTCCTACGTACGTAGACTCTGGAGGCCAAGCTGTAACAAGTTATTTGCATGTGCTACCAAGTCACGGACGGAAGATGCCTCAGCTGATCGGTTCGGTGAAACTATAGGACTCGGCTAATATTGCAAACGTGCTGGCTGAATCAACCACCCGTATTTGGAATATTCTATCTGGCTTCTATGTCAAGGAAACTTCCGTGTAATGCTTTGTTTGCCAAAGACCAGGCGTGCCCTTTATAAATACGGGGATATGGCCGATTGAAGGACCCATCAATCGATCTACACAATACAATTTACACTTTTTATCGTTATTCTCTTTTATCGTTCTTTTCTTCTATCGTTCTCTCTGCCATGCCCTAGCAGCCCTAGGGTTTGGTTGATCTTTGCCGCTTTGCGCTGAAAAGCGGTCGTCTCTCCTCCACGAAAGTGAGGGGATCCTTTGTTGCTTTGCTCGGAAAGCACCCGTTCGTCGTCACGAAAGCACGACAGTTATCTCGGCGTTGCGCGGCAGTTTTGCGTGCCAACAATTAGCGAAGAATATTATGGGTCGGAGGGAGTAATTTTTTTACTTTTTGAAGGTCTCCACAAGCTATGTCATGTTGGGTTCCTGGACCATATCGTGATTTCAGTGCTCTTTCTGCATCTGTCTATGTCAACTGGGCTTCATAGTCGTCGATTGTGAGGTATTGTGTTTATTTAATCCTATACCATCCGAATAGCGCAGTATTACTACCACCCAGCTGTAATAAAATGCCAAGATGAGATTTGTTTACTCTCTTTCCAAGTACACAACTTCTCGCGCTGAAATAGATCTATGGCCAAGAAAACAAAGGAATCTAGGATTAGAGCTTGATTCTTACACTGGGTGATGGTTTCGTTGTGTACTCTGCCATCTCTGTACCTTCAAACGACACTTTGTTAGTAATTTCAATGTCAGTAACTTTATTATTCGTTTTCGAGAGAAAAATTAACTTTTAGGATTCCATACCAATTCTACAAATCTCTACTATAAGGTGATGGTTGGTTGGTAGGTTGGTAAGTCTCACCACCCCAACACCGTGCACGCCATCCCCTCCTCTGAACCAGGCGAGGCTAAAAAAAAATGAAAAACCAGCGAACAACCACCCCACCCCGCTACCCACGAGGCCACGACCCTCCGTCCCAGCCTCAACGCACAGCCGCCTCTAATGGTCGAAGGGCGACCCCTCCAGCCTCGACCGTCGGCTACGGCTTCTCCCGACCGGCGTTTCCAGGTGATAATCAACCTCCAGGCGGATATGCCAAGGAGGCCCTGTTGCTCCGGTATGGTATGCTCCCGCTACACTGTCCCAAGTGGTTTCGTCCCCGGCGGCGATGTGGTTGACCATGCTGCGATGCTCAGAGAAGGTGGAGAAGGAGCTGGACTCGATGGCTATTTCCAAAATTTTATTAGGGTCCTCAGTGCAAAATGTAAGGATCGGATTGTAATTTCCATTTTCGTTTTGATCCTTGATGTAAAATGTAACTCCACCGCTGAGAAGGAATGAAGTGCTTCCAGGTCCTTCGGGACCTTCCTTGTTTCAAAAAAAAAAAAAAAAAAAAAAAACGCACAGCCGCCAAAGCTAGCATCCCAACGCACCGTACTCACCACGCCAGCGAGCGCTGCTGCAAGTCCTCGCTGCTGTCATCGCCGGAGAAGTCGGCCGTCAATCCAGATCGCCTTCTGTGGTGGTGGCCGCGGCACGGCGGTCTTGGCCTCGCTTGAATCGGTGGCAGGCGGCGGGCGGGCCTAGGCTGCTATGGGTTCTCCACGATCTGGTCGAGGAGGGTCTTGAGCACCCCGGGGCCGGACGGGTCGGTGTTGGGCTCGACGGCGAGCCGGAGACCCCACTTGAGGAGTAGTCAACGGATGGCGCATGCGAGCAGGCGGGGATGGCGTCTAGGCTAGAGGCGCAGCCGGGCAAACAAGATTGGATGGCCGAGGCGTGCGACACTGCGACAGCGCTCTCCCATCCCGAGGGGAATTCGTCGACCCCTCGGCCCTCCACCCTGCTGCAAGGACTCCTCCGTCTCGGACGGGAACTAAATCGGCACCCCCCGAGTTCTTCTCCTCCCCCTTCTTGCCTTGAGGAGTTGGGGATAACTCAAGTCCCGACGTCCTGCAGAGTTGGAGTACATAAGGAAGGCGCGCATCTAGATTATGAGCTTCGCCTAGGGATGCACAGTCGGAGGAGTCGGAATCCGCCGATCTGTACACCGAGCAGGGTTTGGCACCGAAGGCTTCGCCCGGCTAGCACCTCTGCACCATGGAACGATGGAAAACGATGCGAAGCTGCATCTTAAGGTACACCGCTCTTCATTTCTCTCTGTGTTGCTCTGTGAGAAGCGTTGTGAATTTGGTGGTAAAGCGAGGTTAAAATAGTGACGCAGCTCTCACTCACTTCCGCAGCACATGTTTGGCGGCACACTCTAGCTCTGCGAAGATGCATCCAAGTTGTCTACCATGTGGTGAGGATCAAGAGGAAATGGGTGAGGAGCAGATGAGATAGACCTAGGATTGGAGACTTGTGGTTGGAAAAAATAATGATGTACATGCCCGTTTGTTGAAAGATATCTCACGTATTAGAGCTCTGTTCAGTACCACACAGCATATAAGCGCCTCTTGTTATCGTGATTGACTAGATGATGATAATAGCAGCCCGCACTAAAACGTTATTTAAGGTGTATTCTGCTCATTTCATCAGTTAAAAAATAGTAAAATAAGTAAAAAATCCCCCTGCCAAAGAATTTCCCTGATATGTGCATCACGCTATGTGGATGCTCCAACTGCTATCTTGATGATGATATATATGATGTTGGACACTGAGCAGACTTTTTTTTAACATGGTCGAGCCGGTTTCGATAGCAGATGGTCATAAAAGAGCAGCAGGGCAGTGTGAACCCGATCTGTATATGGATTCGCAGGGGACGCATGAGAGGAGCAGAGCTGCCGCCAATTTGCCCGCGTCCATGATTGCCGTGTACGAAAATCAATCAGGTACTTCACACTGACTCGCCCAATGAATTGTCTGTGTTATTTTTCACCCTCTATATAGTGATGTTTTAAATATGAAAATTGTTATGATTGCAAGTAGGCAATGGGCAAGTAAATTATTTCTTTGCTCCTTTTTTGTTGTGTAAGTTTAGGGGAAGTTTTCACCTAATATCATTGTCTTACTCTGCCAAGTAGTTAATTCGAGGCTAGCATGTTGGTTTAGTTTCTGGTTACACGAGTTAGATTATCCTTTGGTTAGATAGTTGCCAATACATCCCTTAAATTAGTCTAGCTTTAATTTTCCTCTAATACCATGCTCTATGATGAACTGGTGAGAGGTGCTCCTGCAATTTTTGGTCACTTTCTAACTACAATGGCAGTCATTCCTTTATTTATCATTTTTGTTTGCTCAAGTGGCTTCATGTCTGCTGAAGTGGTTCTCGTTCTGTTCTAAGAATAAAAGGTTTCTCTTTTGACGGGTCTGCCCAAAGAACTACCATATATATTGATGCATCGCTAGGATGTAAACAAAAATCAGTTGAACAGAAGGCTGGGAAAAGAACACTGAAAGCTATATGAGCAATGGCATTGGCGGAATAGAAAAGGCATGAAATATTTGTTGTTTTCCCTAGCAATGTGTCCGTAAGTATATTAGCAGATCTTACATCTCTTTTGAAAGATGTTATATTTAACATCTAATATTTCGGAGTTATAAGGTGTATCTGTTAACTTAATGTAACTTTTAGATATTTAATTGTTGGCACAATCAAAACATACACCTAGCAGGGCTGAAAATTCGAGCTAATTAATCTTGATATATGGACTTGTTGGTTGTATTGATTATATTGATTTATGGTATTTCATTGACCATCCAGGTAAAGAGGATGGTCCATCTTCGAGCTTTGGAAATGAGACACTACATCAATTCTGGCCTTTTAACACTTCTGGTAGAATCTTATGAGGTCCATGCTTGCATTGTCACCTGCGGAGAACTGTGCCCTGGACTTAACACTGTGATTAGGGAAAATTGTATGCGGCTTATCTGACATGTACGGTGTCCCTAAGATACTCGACATTCAGGTAAGTCGCTACTCATTACATTGCGGGTATCATGAAATAACTGGAATACTCTTTCATTGTTTCTTTTACAATTTTCATGTCAACCCAATATTCAGGAACACACATCATGTACAAGCTAGGTATGGATAATGGATGTCTTTTCACTTAATTATGTTTTGATCTTTAAATATCGAAACAACAGTACATTGAGCTTTTGATCTGTAGAAGCAGGAATCATAGGCAAGAACAATGGCCTCACAAGAAATTGAGATATATCTATTGTATCGGTGCTCTGTCTAATAATATTATGATGTTTATGGTGGGTATGGAGGTTTCTATGCTCGCAACACAACTAACTTGACTACACTGGAGGCCATGACACCATGAAGATTGTTGACAACATTCAGGCCATGATACCATGAAGATTGTTGACAACATTCAGTGCCATGGTAGAGAGCAATATGAGCTTATTTTTTACTTTATTTTGTGTGGTGAATACTCCCGGACTACACTGATGTCCCAAACAAGTATGTGCAGAAGGCGTTTTAATTAAGCTGCAGTTTGTTGGCCATCCGTTTCTTTTCTGTCTCCTGTGACTTTCTTTATGTTCTGATTGCTTTTAGATTTCAGATACACCTCAAACTTCCTCTATGTTCTAATTGCTTTTGTATTTCAGGTATACCTCAAAGATGCTTTTAACTTTTATTGCTGAAAATCATAAGGTAACTTATGATTTTATTATTGATCTGCCAATTGCCTGTATGGTTATCTAAATTTATTTCCGCTGCAACAATTGCTTCACATTTGATGGATAATCTTGTTTATTTCCTCTTTTTAGTATTAACCTGCTCTTGGTAAGTAGAGTAAAAAGGAATAGTGTGATACATGTGTGGAGAAAATATGCATATTGGTGATAGAACGATCACAAAAAAAGGAAATGTTTGCTACGTAGTATCTTGTTATGACCGGTTTAGTCTACAACCGGAGGAGGCCCAATGGGCCGGCTTAGTTAGGGGCTTAGCCCACAAGTTATCTTATTTTCATTATATAAACAGCTGTAAACCCTACGTAGAGAGACAAGCAATAAACATAATATTTGTTGCCGACTCCCAAAGGAGTCGGTCTTCCAGCCCTAGCCGCCACCCTCCTCTGCGCCGCCGCCTCTCCCAGCTCGCACGACGGCGCCGACTCGCCAGCGCCCTCGCCTCCGCTCTCACGCGACTCCCTCCTTTCCCTACAACCTCCGCCCTAGGCCTGGTAGAGTAGTTGATTCTACCAATTTGGTATCAGTTTGCTCTCGTTCGATCATGTCGTCTTCACTGCCTTCCACCACCATCGCCCCTGTGTCCGGGACCTCCGCGCCGCCGCCGTCAACAGCATCCTCGGGGGCGCTCGCGCCGCTCCCCCCGGACCTCTCTTCCCCACCACGACAGCCGCCCCCGTGCCGGCCGTCGTCGTCTACACGCCCGAGCAGATGAGCGGGGTCATCAACGACCTCGTTACCGTCGTCCAAGGGATCCGGCTGTTCCTGATCGGCTCCCAGGGGCCGCCTACACCGACGCAGCCGATCGCCATCACCGGTCCGCCATGGATCCCGGCGTTCCCGATCGCGCAACCGGAGGAGGCCCAATGGGCCGGCTTAGTTAGGGGCTTAGCCCACAAGTTATCTTATTTTCATTATATAAACAGCTGTAAACCCTACGTAGAGAGACAAGCAATAAACATAATATTTGTTGCCGACTCCCAAAGGAGTCGGTCTTCCAGCCCTAGCCGCCACCCTCCTCTGCGCCGCCGCCTCTCCCAGCTCGCACGACGGCGCCGACTCGCCAGCGCCCTCGCCTCCGCTCTCACGCGACTCCCTCCTTTCCCTACAACCTCCGCCCTAGGCCTGGTAGAGTAGTTGATTCTACCAATTTGGTATCAGCTTGCTCTCGTTCGATCATGTCGTCTTCACCGCCTTCCACCACCATCGCCCCTGTGTCCGGGACCTCCGCGCCGCCGCCGTCAACAGCATCCTCGGGGGCGCTCGCGCCGCTCCCCCCCGGACCTCTCTTCCCCACCACGACAGCCGCCCCCGTGCCGGCCGTCGTCGTCTACACGCCCGAGCAGATGAGCGGGGTCATCAACGACCTCGTTACCGTCGTCCAAGGGATCCGGCTGTTCCTGATCGGCTCCCAGGGGCCGCCTACACCGACGCAGCCGATCGCCATCACCGGTCCGCCATGGATCCCGGCGTTCCCGATCGCGCCGCTGCAGCCTCAACCGCCAGTGCCCCTGCCGTGGCTGCCGTGGCAGCCGCCGGCCACCACCAGCCCAGCTTCCGCCGCCTCGAACGGCGTCCCGATCCAGCACGTCCGCTTCCCCTCGTCGCCGTCACCACTCCCGGCATGGCTCACCGAGTCGTCGCCGCCACCAGTCTATACGACGGCCGGGGCTCAGCATCGGCCTCCCCACTCGGACGTCCCCTCCTCCAGCTTCGCGGCCCCCCCTTCCGCGGCTCGCGCGGAGCCGTACGTCCCTGGCGGCGCCGCCCCGACGCCTCCACGCTACACCAAGCTCGAGTTCGCCACCTACGACGGCTCGGAGGACCCCCTCAACTGGCTCAACCAGTGCGAGCAGTTCTTCCGTGGGCAGCGCACCCTCGCGTCGGACCGCACTTGGCTCGCCTCCTATCATCTCAGGGGCGCCGCCCAGACATGGTATTACTCCCTCGAACAGGATGAGGGCGGCATGCCTCCTTGGGATCGCTTTCGCGACCTCTGCCTCCTTCGCTTCGGTCCCCCAATCCGCGGCAGCCGCTTGGCGGAACTTGGGCGTCTATCGTTCACCTCCACGGTGCAGGACTTCGCCGATCGCTTCCAGGCCCTCGCTTGCCATGCCCCTGGGGTGACGGGACAGCAGCGCGCCGAGCTCTTCATCGGCGGGTTACCGGATCATATCCGGGTGGATGTGGAACTACAGGCACCCCAAGACCTCCAGACGGCGATGCACTACGCTCGCGCCTACGAGCGTCGTGCCCAGGCGGCGCAGCAACTCGCCCCGGGCCGCGGCGGACGCACGACCGCCCGCCCACCGCCGACGACCACGGCAGCCGGCCGGCCAACCCCGGCGGCACCGGCGAACCCGGCCCCGGCGGCCACGCGCACCTTCCGCCGGCTTACCCCGGCCGAGCAGGTCGAACGCCGACGTCTCGGCCTCTGCTTCAACTGCGACGAGACCTACGGTCCCGGCCACGTCTGTCCTCGCCTCTTCTACTTGGAGACGGTCGACGACACCGAGGCAGACACGCCACCCGAGGCGTCCGACGGGCTGCCCCTCCCAGCGCCGGCCGAGCCCACCCCCGCCACCGCTCCTGCCAAGGCGTTCGTGGTCTCTCTCCACGCGCTGGCCGGCATACGCCATGAGCGCACGATGCTCCTGCCGGTGATGATTCACGGCGAGCGCCTGGTGGCTCTACTGGACACGGGCTCCATGCATAATTTCCTACCCGCCGCCACCATGCGTCGTCTGGCCCTCGAGCCAACGGGCGGCGATACTCTCCGCGTGATCGTGGCCAACGGCGACCGCCTGCGCTGCCATGGGTTGGCACAGCACGTGCCCCTCACCATCGGCGACGAGCACTTCACCATCACGTGCGCCGGCATCGACTTGGGCTGCTTCGACTTCATCCTCGGCGTGGACTTCTTGCGGACCCTCGGCCCCATCCTGTGGGACTTCGACACCCTCACGATGACCTTCTCACGCCAGGGTCGCCGCGTCCGGTGGGAGGGCCTTGGAGGCGCCGCCCCAGCACCACAGCTGCAGCTCGCCATAGGGGACGACGAGGCCGAGCACCCCCTGCTGACCCAGCTCCTACTGCAGCACGGCGACCTCTTCGCCGAGCCGCACGAGCTACCACCCGTGCGGGAGTACGACCATCGCATCCACCTGCCGCCAGGGACGGACCCGGTGGCGGTGCGGCCTTACCACTACCCCCAGTTGCAGAAGGACGAGCTGGAGCGGCAGTGCGCATTAATGCTCGCCGCGGGCATCATCCGGATCTCTACATCGCCGTTCTCCGCGCCCGTGCTCCTTGTCCGCAAGTCGGACGGCACGTGGCGCTTCTGCATCGACTACCGCGCTCTTAATGCCCTGACACTCAAGGACAAGTTCCCGATCCCGGTGGTCGCCGAGCTCTTCGACGAGCTCCATGGGGCGCGCTTCTTCACCAAGCTCGACCTCCGGTCGGGCTACCATCAGGTGCGCATGCACCCGGACGACATCGCCAAGACGGCGTTCCGGACCCATCATGGGCACTTCGAGTTTGTGGTGATGCCGTTCGGCCTCACCAACGCGCCCGTGACTTTTCAGGCCTTGATGAACGACGTCCTCCACCCATACTTACGCCGGTTTGTGCTCGTTTTCTTTGATGATATACTAATCTACAGCACTTCGTGGGCGGAGCACCTCCAGCATATCGCCATCGTCTTCAACGAGCTTCGAGCGCATCGTCTTCACCTTAAGCGATCGAAGTGCTCGTTTGGGACGACGTCGGTCGCCTACCTCGGCCACATCATCTCCGCCGACGGGGTGGCTATGGACGCCGACAAGGTGGCGGCCGTCGCGGCTTGGCCGACGCCGCACTCGCCTCGCGCCCTCCGAGGTTTCTTGGGCCTCGCAGGGTACTACCGGAAATTTATCCGGGACTTCGGCACCATCGCGTCGCCACTCACGCGTCTGCTGCGTCGCGATGCCTTCGCTTGGGACGACGAGGCCACCGCGACATTCGAGGCCCTGAAGGGGGCCCTCTCGACGGGCCCCGTTCTGCAGATGCCGGACTTCGACCGGCCGTTCATCGTCGACTACGACGCCTCCGCCTACTTCAGCAGGCCCTTCGCCGCACGTCACCTCAAGCTGGCGGCATACGAGCAGGAGCTCATAGGCTTGGTGCAGGCCGTGCGCCATTGGCGGCCCTACCTGTGGGGTCGCTCGTTCAGGGTTCGCACGGACCACTACAGCCTCAAGTTCCTCTTGGACCAGCGGCTGTCGACGGTGCCGCAACATCAGTGGATCAGCAAGCTCTTCGGCTTTGACTTCACGGTGGAGTATCGCCCCGGGCGCCTCAACACCGTGGCCGATGCCTTATCTCGTCGTGACGCCGACCCCGCCGACGCCGAGGGAGACGCCGAGGGTGCGATGCTCTGCATCCGCTCGGGTCCCTCTTTCGCCCTCTTCGACCACATTCGGCGGGCCACCATGGCCGCGCCGGACGCTCAGCTTCTGCGACAGCAGCTCGAGGCGGGCGCGTTGGACGAGCCTTGGCGCCTGGCAGATGGCTTGCTCCTTCATGGGCGTCGTATCTTCGTCCCCGACCACGATGACCTCCGCCATCAAGTGCTACTGATGGCGCACTCAGTTGGCCATGAGGGTGTCCAGAAGACTCTCCATCGTCTCCGCGCCGACTTCTACATTCCCGGTGATCGGGCTTTGGTTCAGGACTGGGTGCGCTCATGCGAGACGTGCCAGCGCAATAAGACGGAGACCCTGCGGCCGGCTGGCGTGTTGCAGCCGCTGGAGGTGCCATCTCAGGTGTGGGCGGATATTTCCATGGACTTCATCGAGGGCCTTCCCAAGGTGGGCGGCAAGTCTATCATCCTCACGGTGGTCGACCGCTTCTCCAAGTACGCCCACTTCATCGCGCTCGGCCACCCCTACACCGCCACATCGGTGGCCCGCGCTTTCTTTGATGGCATCGTCCGTCTACACGGGTTTCCCGCGTCGATCGTCAGTGATCGGGACCCGGTGTTCACGGGGCATGTGTGGCGTGATCTCTTCCGGATGGCGGGCGTGAAACTCCGTTTCAGCACCGCTTTTCATCCTTAGACGGACGGTCAGTCGGAGGTGGTTAACAAGGTGATTGCCATGTATTTGCGCTGTGTTACAGGTGATTGTCCTCGCGCTTGGGTGGATTGGCTTGCATGGGCGAAGTACTGCTACAACACATCCTATCACTCCGCCCTGCGCGCTACGCCGTTTGAGGTGGTCTACGGTCGACCGCCTCCGCCTATCTTGCCGGTGGATCCGGCGACGGCTCGGACAGAGGCTGCGGGGGAGCTTCTCCGCACCCGCGATGAGATGCTTGCCGAGGTGCGGCAACGTCTCGTCCAGGCTCAGCAGCTGGCCAAGCACTACTACGATGGCCACCATCGCGAGGTGGAGTACGCGGTGGGTGATTGGGTGTGGTTGCGCCTCCTGCACCGCTCCACCCAGTCCCTGGACCCTCGGGCAAAGCGCAAGCTGGGTCCTCGCTACGCGGGGCCCTTCGCCATCCTGGAGCGCATTGGGCAGCTGGCGTATCGTCTACAGCTGCCAGCCGGGGCTCGCATCCACGGCGTCTTCCATGTGGGGCTGCTCAAGCCCTATCGTGGCACGGCGCCCACAGCCACGCCAGCCCTTCCTCCGACTGCAGATGGGCGTTTGCTGCCAAGTCCGGCCAAGGTGTTGCGCGCACAGCTCCGTCGTGGCATCTGGTACTTGCTGGTTCAGTGGGCGGGCCTTCCGGAGGAGGAGGCTACTTGGGAGCAGCGTGATGAGTTCCAGCAGCATTATCCAGACTACCAGCTCGAGGACGAGCTGTTTGCGCAGGCGGGGAGAGATGTTATGACCGGTTTAGTCTACAACCGGAGGAGGCCCAATGGGCCGGCTTAGTTAGGGGCTTAGCCCACAAGTTATCTTATTTTCATTATATAAACAGCTGTAAACCCTACGTAGAGAGACAAGCAATAAACATAATATTTGTTGCCGACTCCCAAAGGAGTCGGTCTTCCAGCCCTAGCCGCCACCCTCCTCTGCGCCGCCGCCTCTCCCAGCTCGCACGACGGCGCCGACTCGCCAGCGCCCTCGCCTCCGCTCTCACGCGACTCCCTCCTTCCCCTACAACCTCCGCCCTAGGCCTGGTAGAGTAGTTGATTCTACCATATCTATACTGCACTTCAGGACTCTTTGGTGTAAAGGCTCATGTAGACGACTATATCTACTTCCTCCATACCGGATTATAGGGCAATTACGTACTACGAGACAAACTTTGACCTTTAATTTTAGTCAAGAATATATAAGATTTATTATATAAAAATTATACCATTGGATTCATATTCAAAAGAACTTTCCAATGGTATAATTTTTATGTCAAATATCTTATATTTTCTTGACTAAAATTAAGGTTAAAGTTTGTCTTAAAATACATAATTGCCCAATAATCCGGTATGGAGGGAGTATTTAAGATTATTTAAATGTAAAACGGCCTTGTTTTACCATGTACCTTTGTCACCAGAAAGAATTTCTGCATGTATTCAGTAATTAGATCTGAGAAACGTAGGCAATATTAGTGCTCATAGATAAAACAAGTTGGGGCTAATCTATCTAAGTTCAGTGGGCTAATCTATCTAAGCTTAGTGGTGCAGAGAAGACCTCTAAGATACTCGAGAAATAATAGTAGGAAGAGCTTCTGATTCCCACGTTGGAAGCTAAAAAAGTGCCGCCTCTACAGGAAGAACTTGAGCTGGACAGCATCATACACATTGTTCATACTTCCAGGAGCAGCCACAATAATTCCTATCATCTCTTCTCCAAGATATAGCAGCCATATTTATTTTTTCTTTGACTACACATTGTTCATACATCCAGGAGTACCCTACTGTGTAGTATTTATTTGAAGGAACCGAATTACTTACTTTTTTCTGTCACAAGATGTATCTTTTGTTCCGTTACGACTGAGCATAGTAGGTTATATTGCCAGGAAATGAAGATTAATTCACATCTGAATGAGATACTACGAGCTTATGAAAAATATATATAAAATGCAGATATGTGTACTTTTTGTTGCATCTGATCAAGAGTGTTCCGGGTTTTTCCTTTCATACGGAAATTGTCAGTCTTGGCGTTTTCAGTGCCACCTTAGCAACTAATTTGGCTTTCTTTTATTTGTTGTCATTTTTTCATAAGTCATACAATTGAATGACCACATTCAGCTTGCTAAATCGTCCCTCTAAACCATGATGTTTTTCTGTATTGAGTTGTCCTTAGTTAAATCTTCCCACTAAACCATGATGTTTTGTGTATTGAGTTGTCCTAATTTATGATAACATTGCTCTTACATAAATCTCAAATCTTGCAATAAAATATAAACAATTTAAACGTCTCGTAACAACGCACGGACATTCAACTAGTGCTTATTAACCCTCATTGTATGCTTTCTAAGTGAGAAAGTTGCATACTGCAGTCACCTAGAGGGTTTGTTGTTTCTCTTATTCGCTTTCGCACATAATTCTCCACTAATCTCACAAAACTTGATTTAAAGGTTTTGACTGATGTTGGTTCCACAGCTTGATTGAAATGCCGTAAAAGGTTCCAAAGGGCGGATGCTGTTGATTCTAGAAATTGCTAAGCTCACATAACAGTCCATAGAGTTTCAACAGAGGAAAACATACATTGCATGCTACTACACTCTTGTGCACAGGTACTACCACATATATGGTAAAATTGGAGCGCCAATGTACTGTGATTACGTTGTTATACTGCTATACATGTTAAACTTAAGAAGAAAACTTTTCTGCCATATGGACAATGCTGTATATTTCAGATTAAGTATAGAATAGTGCTTTCACTTATGTTTATCTTTTTTGCAACAATCTGATACCTAAAATTTATTCCCTGTATATTTCGCAGGTATATTTTCTACATTTCTATATCATAACAATGATATACATAGGTGCTTTCTTCCCGCGGAAGCATAGCATTTTAGTCATACAACAAAATTGTCTTCCATTTTTGTGGAAATGATTTACTAACAATGACTCACTACCTAATTTCATGTATAATCTGATCAAAAATCTTATCCAATTCATTATATATAATATCACCGGAATAATCAAGTCCAATAAAAAAGGAAATGTCCATGTCGGTACATGTTTAACCTCCTTGCAGAAGCACAGCGTGAAATTTCGACAAGCTGCGCTGCTGAATTTATTTCAATTGTGCCTACTTGCCCACCAAATACATAGCTAGCTTTTGTTGACATTGTGAGGAAACACAATGGAAGGCAGTAACCCAAGAAACAACACCAATCAATTCAGAGCAAGAAGGATCAATCTATCTATTTGAGATCTTCATGATAGCGGAGGACCCAGCGATACATGCTTGATCGTGCTTTAGCTCGTGTGGACACTTCCAGCTGAATTGCTACATTTTTCCAGAATTGCTTGACATGGCAGAATTCGCAGGCACCTTCAGTACTAATCTTGCATCCCTCTCGCATTTTGTGGGTTTATTGAAGTAAATATGCATCTTTGTGTATGACTCAAGTTATTAAATAGTAGACCATTCATGTTACACTTTATCCAGGACTTTCCATACATGTTCATGTACAAACTGTTATCTAAGGTGGATTGATAGTGGATAAGTAGAACTCTTAGAGTGGATGCCTGACTAAGCATCAGTTGGATGTGGTCTCAAATTGTTGAGTTAAGTGATCTGCCTCCAAAACTCAGTGTATGATGTACCGACTCCTTTTGCTTTTGTCAAGACACACAATATAACAACAGCTGACAGTGATTCATGTTTCAGATCTGTGCAATGCAATTACTACTTATGAATGATCGGTGTGGTACTACCTAAACCTTCCGCACTCCCCCTATGGGCGCGGCGTGCCGCCGCGCCGGAATTTCCTAGTATATGTAATTTGTATAAGATCGGTCTAGCCATGTATATGGATTGTGTATGAACTCATGTATTTTAGATTATAATTTATATACAGAAAAACAGCTTTAACCTTTGTTGTGACGCATATATGACGTGTCTACATGAGTAGAGACATTACAAAAGCGTATCTACCAAATCGTCTTTACATGTGTAGACACGATTTGAAGCGTCTCTTTGAAACGTCCTTATATATCTACACACGCTTTGCATGCGTCTTTATATCATTGAGATGGTGCATAAGGAGACGCTCCAACGACGCTTTATAAAAGCGGCTTTACAGTCGTCTAAAGATGAAATATCGCGTCTTTAGACTTCAAATTTAGCGTCTCTATGTGTCTAGTATGTTGTAGTGATATTCATCGGATCCCAACAAACACAACATGTAGAATTACATAACGGTGATCTCGATCATGTAAGGCAGCTCACGAGATCTAAACATGAAGCACATGGTGGAGAAGACAACCATCTAGCTACTGCTATGGACCCATAGTCCAAGGTAGACTACTCACTCATCGCGCTGGAGGCAAGCATGACGATGAAGAAGACCTCCGGTGGCGATTCCCCTCTCCGGCAGGGTGCCGGGAAGAGCTTCTGGACCCTCCCGATCTCGGGTCGACGACGGCGGCGGATCGCGATGTGTTTCTAGAAAAGTGATCGGGTGTTTAGGTTTTTCCCGTCGGGAGGTCTTTATAGGCGAAGGGGCGGCGTCAGAAGTGGGCCAGGTGGTCCTCACCACAGGGCGGCGCAGACAGGGGCTGGGTCGCGCCCCCTGGTGGTGAGGCCACCCCCTGGCTCTGTTCCGTCTCCTCTTCGGTTCTCTGGAAGCTTTGGTAAATTTCTGGATGTTCGGCTTTTGTTTCATCCAATTCCGAGAATATTTCCTGTGTAACTTTTCTAAAACACAAAAATAGCAGAAAACAGGGAACTGGCACTGTGGCATCTCGTTAATAGGTTAGTTCCAGAAAATGCATAAAAACGCCACAAAGTGTAACGAAACACTAAGCAAATGGTGTGAAAACAAGCATGGAGCATCAAAAATTATAGATACGTTTGAGACGTATCAGCATCCCCAAGCTTAACTCCTGCTCATCCTCGAGTAGGTAAGTGATAACAAAAGAAATAATTTTTGAGGTGACATGCACCTACACAATCTTGACCATCTATGTAAGCGTTGTGTGCTGGGATCAAAAGAACTTAAAACATAGGCATGAAAGATATAATCTTGATAGAAGCAACTTAGCAACCATGTTATAACATGAAAAAGAACACAAACGAAAGATCATGAAAATGAAACAATGAAAGTCAAATGTGTGTTCAAATCATATGGAAAAACATACAAATGGTTTTTCAGCTTGTCCTTCATGAGAGAGCAAACCATAAATGCATAGGACACCTTCAAGTTTAAGAGAGCGACTAGATACAAATAATTTAAGAACAAGTGAAACCAACATCATGAATCAATCAATGAAAACTTTGGTACAATGCACATTATACTCAGAATGACAACTATGCTCTCTTAGATGGTGGATAAAGGTAGAAGGTGGAGACTCAACATAAAAATAAAAGAAAGGCCCTTCGCGGAGGAAAGCAGTGATTGCAAGTTTTATAAACCTTCAAAAATTATGGTACTTACTAGCTTTGAGCTCTCATTGCCCCCATCATAGGCATCTTGAATGGTTAAAGTTAATGCGAATACACTTATGATGCATATGCTTGACAAATCATAAGTTGAAAACCTCGTGTCCCGTGAAGTATAAATACCCAAACCTCATGCTACTCGACTTAGAGTCCCAAGCAAGCTCTTGTCATTGTAAGTATACACGTATCATCGAGAACCGCCAACGGGGTACCTCCGTGCCCGATGACATAGAACAAGCTCACATCAAAATTACAGAACAAACAGACAATGAACACATCGGCATCTCTTTTATTTACCATTGGTATAGCTTTTTATTGTGAGATGCGTCATCGAATGTTCACTATGGGCATGCTGTAAATTTCCACCATGAATTATGCATGACTTAGATTAGCGGCCCAGGAGTTTCTCTAACACATATACAAACTACATGATCCCGCAAGATTCCTAACTTATTTCACATCGTGAGTATCCATAAACAAAAGATCACGATATCAACTCAAATGAAAGAAAATGCAATGTTGAAAGCTTGCCCCATGACAGAATGGCTGGGCTAATTTCCAACTTACAACTTGCAAGCATAACAACTCAACATAAGAGAGCCACAATGTCAAAATTTTAAAACGAGAAAAGTAAAGTGTGCCATCAGGTTCGTGAGAGCTTTACTGACCAATTTTCGCATAACACCAAAAGAGTTTAATTTGAAGGATAGATAAAAGCAAGTCAAATGTACTTTGGAATAGCAAATTGCTAATAGGTATGTATGGTGGAAACATTGGAACAACTTGGTTTTTAGGAGTTGGATGCACGAGTAGAGCTCATACTCAGTACAAAATGAGGGCTAGCAAAAGACTGGGAGCGACCAACTAAGAGAACAATAACGGCCATAATCATGCAGAGCGACAAAGCAACATTAAAAGAAGCATAAGATGGCATCAAAATTCAAAAACTAAATGATCATAGAGGCTTATGGCGACTTTGTATGAGTCAAACATGTGTGAGCATGCGCCAAGTCAACCCAAATAAAGCATCAAAGGAGAAAACCAAAATAATGCTTCCAAATAATTAAAACAATGCATGATTTTTTCAAAGACTCATTAAGCAATCTCAGTCATTTGAGACAAGTCATGCTACAGCAAAACCACTAAGCATACTATCAAAAAGACATCAAGCATGACATGCAAAAGCCTAGGCCGCAGTCTACACAAGCTCCTTTTTGTACCACTTTTTTGCATAAAGCTTTTTCTCTTTTCCAACACCATTCGAACTTTTTTTGAAACAACTCTTTTGAGGAAAAATAACATGGACCAGAGGTCAAAATACACCTTGATGAAAAGATATAACAAGATCTGAACACAAATTAAGGCGAAAATCGAAAGCTAAACGCAGTTCTAGAAAAAGAGAACACTCGTTGAAACAATAGGAGTGAAAAACGGAGTGTTCTTGGCAAATGAAAAGCAAGGCAACTTCTCCAAAAGGAATTTGTTGGGGTCCAACCATTTATTGCAGCAAACAAAACTAAACAAAACTTAAAACTAAAAACAACTGACGCTCCAAGAAAAATGCATAATGCATGAAGTAATAAAAATATAGTGTGTTGAAAGGTGACCTGATTTTTGCCGATGAAGAAGGGGTGCCTTGGGGGCATCCCCAAGCTTTGACGCTTGTACCTCTTGGATATTTCTTGGGGTGACATGGGCATCCCCAAGCTTGAGCTTTTGTCCATTCTTCAACTCATCTCATCATTCTCCAATCCCTACACTTGAAAACTTCCTTCATACAAAACTAACACAATTCTATTAGCAACATTAGTGTAAGCATAATAATGAATCAACCCTTTTTGCTTCAGGTTTCAACTCAAAACCACCACATATAAAGCATATACTATTGCAGCAACTTCCCCAAAAGTTCCGTGATCAAAAGAACTAAAAAAGAAAGCGATCGAGAGGCAAACACAAATAGTGGCAGAAATCTGTGAAAATAGAACAGCTGACCAAGGTCGAATTTTTAGATGGTTTTCTGTTGCTCAAATCAAAAAGTGTATAACTAATGAAAGTTTGGATATAACCTGGGGCATATGCACAAGAAATCGCAGGTCCAAAAGATATTCTGAGAATTTTCACGAATTTTTACGGTGCAGCACCAAAAACTGTTTCAGGACAGCAACATCCGCAAATCTTACCTTACTCAAATTAGAGGCTTCTCTTGGCACAAAAACGAAATAAAAAGGATAAGGAGTGGTTATTACAATAGTAATAACTTCCAAGACTCAAATAAAATAAAAATAACTGAAAGTAAAAACATTGGGTTATCTCCCAAGAGTGCTTTTCTTTAACGCCTTTGAGCTAGACGCAAAAAGTGCGAACCAAGTAATATCGAAAGAGGTATTAAGATCAATTGTAGGAGTCTTTTCAACAAAGAAATGAATTTTGTCCAAATGAGTTTTTGAGTATCCCTTGTAATCACGCTTTGGTACACTACTTTCATCAAAAAGATTTTCAGGACAAATCCAACTAAAATTCTTTTCCAACGCATCATGAATTCCTACAAGTTTACAAGGTATTGGTACTCTAGAATCTTCATTGGTTGTACCAACAACCTCTACAGGCGAGCCAAGCTTATTAAATCTCTTAAAAACCTTCCTAGCTTCAATGGCCACATCTCTAAATTGTATGCGCAAAGTTTCCAAGATAAAAGCTTTCTTTTCGGGGTCTTCAATATCATGAAGCTTAAGAAACATGTGTTGCATAAAAAGGATTAAGGCTAGCAAACCTAGCTTCCAACATGTGAACTAAATAAGCAGAAGCAACTTCATAACTAGGAGCAAGCTCAGCCAAAGATTTTTCCTCAACATCTTTATGCATGCTAATATGATTAAAGAACTCCTCAATATTACTTTTCCCAATAATAGAACCGCTACCTACTGAGAGGTCCTCCAAAACGTACTTAGGAAACAACATAATGAACTAAAAGTAATAAAGTAACAACTATAAAGGATACTAATTTTTTTGTATTTTTGATAAAACAAAACAAGTAACATAAAGTAAAAGCAAAACTTAAAACAAAGTAAAGGATGTGCGTGCAAAACTCCCCTTGCAGATGTCTTCTTTTCCCTGGCAACGGCGCCAAAAAACTTGTTGGTGGCGCGGTATTGAATAGTGCGAGAGAACTTGTTGGCGTGTAGTTGATGAAGTAAATGACCGGCCAGTTGGAAACCCCAAGAGAAGGTTTGATGAATATAGCAGCAAGTTTTCCCTCAGTTACGAAACCAAGGTATGTCAATCTAGTAGAAAAAAGCCAAACTCCAGAAGGTGATGCTTGCTAGCTTCGCGATAGCTCTAGACAATTTATAGGGCGCATCGTCCAGTGCTTTGCTTTGCCAGCTGCAATGCGGAACCTGCACACAACACAACCAAATACTTTGTTCCCAACTTACGATGAGGTTGTCAATCTCACCGGTTTGCTGTAAACAAAGAAATGAGCGTATCGAGTGGAAAGAAATAGTAATATGCGAGTAAAGTAAACAGTGCGAGTAAAGTAAACAGGTGATAGCAATATAAAGAAAATAGGACCAGGGTCCACAGTTCACTAGTGGTGTCTCTCCATAAGATAAAATAACACATGCTGGGTAAACAAATTACAGTTGGGCAATTGATAGAATAAAGACAACATGCATATGTCGAGAGGATCACTATGAGATTTACTCTGGGCATTACAACAAGATACATAGACCACCATCCAACTGCATCTATGACTAATAATCCACTTGTGGCGAATCAATCCGAGAACTCCACAAGTATTAAGTTGCGAACAACAGATAACTGCATTAAGCAAAGTGTGTAATGTAAACAAAGCATATGCCCTTGGACATATGAATGTTGTTTTCTCCCTAGTGGCAACATCACATCTACAACCTTAGAGGTTTCTATCACTCCCCCAGATTAAATAGAGGCATGAACCCAACTATCGAGCATAAATACCCCCTCTTGGAGTCACTAGTATCTACTCAGCCAAGATATCTACTAACAACGGAGAGCATGCAAGATCATAAACAACATAGAGATAACATAAGATAATATTCAGCACATCAACTCAATCATAACACTAATATTCATCGGATCCCAACAAACACAACATGTAGAATTACATAACGGTGATCTCGATCATGTAAGGCAGCTCACGAGATCTAAACATGAAGCACATGGTGGAGAAGACAACCATCTAGCTACTACTATCGACCCATAGTCCAAGGTAGACTACTCACTCATCGCGCCGGAGGCAAGCATGGCGATGAAGAAGACCTCCGGTGGCGATTCCCCTCTCCGGCAGGGTGCCAGGAAGAGCTTCTGGACCCTCCTGATCTCGGGTCGACGACGGCGGCATATCGCGATGTGTTTTTGGAAAAGTGATCGGGTCTTTAGGTTTTTCCCATTGAGGGGTCTTTATAGGCGAAGGGGCAGCGTCAGAAGTGGGCCAGGTGGCCCTCACCACAGGGCGGCGTGGCCAAGGGCTGGGCCATGCCCCCTGGTGGTGAGGCCACCCCCTGGCTCCGTTCCGTCTCCTCTTCGGTTCTCTAGAAGCTTCGGTAAATTTCTGGATGTTCGGCTTTTGTTTCATCCAATTCCGAGAATATTTCCTGTGTAACTTTTCTGAAACACAAAAACAGCAGAAAATAGGGAACTGGCACTGTGGCATCTCGTTAATAGGTTAGTTCCAAAAAATGCATAAAAACGCCACGAAGTGTAACGAAACACTAAGCAAATGGTGTGAAAACAAGCATGGAGCATCAAAAATTATAGATACGTTTGAGACGTATCACAACGTACCATAACAATCTTTTAAACAAGCAGTTTGAGTCTCAAGTGTATTAAGTCTAGCAAAAATGCTCACAAGAGAAGAATCAAAATCACTTGGTAAGCTATAAACCACAATCAACTTTTTTATAATATTGAAAGCTTGATCTCCATCACAATGAAGGAAATCTCCTCCTGCTGTAGCATCCAAAGCATATCTATAACGAAGAGCAAGACCAAAGTAAAAGCTACTAAGAAGCAAACTCAAAGTCATTTTTGGTTCAGTTTTTCCATGGCAATCATAAATTCTAGACCAAGCTTCTTTGAAACTCTCCCCACTTTTTTGCTTGAAAGTGAAGATCATTTCCTCAGGCAACATAGTAACAGCAACTAAGCTAGACATAAAAAGCAACTTGAAATAGGAACTAATTGTTTTGTATATTTGATAAAACGATGCAAGCAAAAATAAAGAAAAGCAAAACAATAACAAAGTAAAATATTGGAAGTGAGAGACTCCCCTTGCAGAATCTTCTTTCTCCCCGACAACGGCGCCAGAAAAATGCTTGATGGTGCATAGTAGGCACCGAGTTGGGAACCCCAAGAGGAAGGTATGATGAGCACAGCAGCAAGTTTCCCTTAGTTGTGAAACCAAGGTTTATCGAACCAGTAGGAGAAAGAACCACACTTCCGAAGGTTGATGCCCGCTAGCTTTGCGACACTCCAGACAATGGCGTGATACGTCCATTTTGCATCACTATTTTGTATCATAATTTACTGTTATTCATTGATATATTTCACATTTAGAGATGATACTTATGTTGTTTCCTCTATTTTTACATGTTTGATGATCATTGGAGGATTTGCTGCCGGAGTCAGGATTCTGCTGGAAAAAGGACCATCAAGACACCATATTTCGGAAGATCAGGAAATTCCAGAAAAATACCAGGAAATTATATTTTACCAGAAGACTGAAGTAGCCAGAAGGAGGAGGCGAGAGGGGCCACATGGCAGCCTCACCACCAGGGGGCGCGGCCCAGCCCCTGGCCGCGCCGCCCTATGGTGAGGGCACCCTGGCCCACTTCTACCATCGCCCCTTCGCGTATTTGATCGTCCCCGAAAACCTAAGTCAAGGGGGGGCTTAGAGATAGACACCGCCACCTCTGCGGGGCAGAAAACACCAGAGAGAGAAAAGCTCTCCGGTAGGCAGAAATCTGCCGGGGAAATTCCTTCCCGGAGAGGGGAGATCGTCGCCATCGTCATCACCATCACACCGGACTTCATCGGGATCATCATCACCATCATCCCCATCACCATCACCTTCATCTCCACCATCACCACGCCATCCCGCTGTAACATCTTGAGTTGAATCTTGTCAAATTCTTAGGGGAAACTTTCCCGGTGTTGATTACTCTTGTGGTTGATGCTATTGAGTGGAACCGTTGAATTAAGGTTTATGTTCAGATCGTTATTTATCATTATTTCACCTCTGATCATGATCCATATGATGTCTTCTAAGTAGTTCGTTTAGTTCTTGAGGACATGGGAGAAGTCAAGTCGTTAGTAGTGGAATTATGTTGAGTAATATTTAATGGTTTGATATTTATTTGTTGTGGTGTTATTTCACTAGTGGTGTCATGTGAACGTCGACTACATGATACTTCACCATTTATGGGCCTAGTGAGATGCATTGTGTATTTGGCTACCAATTGCGGGGTTGCTGGAGTGACAGAAACCTAAACCTCCGTTGGGAAACTATTGCACCAGGGAGCGTAGGATCTTAGAGTTTAAGGCTGTGGTTAGATTTATCTTAATTACTTTCTTGTATTTGCGGATGCTTGCAAGGGGTATAATCACAAGTGTGTATTTATCCTAGTAAGGGTAGTGCGCTAGCATAGGTTCACCCCCATAACACTTATCAAACCAATAAAGATTATTTAGCGGTATGAAGCAAAAGCACTTGACAGAAACTCCCGTGTGTCCTCGAGAACGTTTGGTCAGCATAAGTAACACGACCGGCTTGTCCTTTGCTCTAGAAAGGATTGGGCTACTTGCTGCAATTGTTATTACTGTCTTTTATTTACTCGCACTTTATTTATTCGCATTACCAAATACCCCTGAAAACCTATTTGCTAGTATTTACAGTGAATCCTTGATCAAAACCACTTGTCAACACCTTCTGCTCCTCGTTGGGTTCGACACTCTTATTTATCGAAAGTACTACGATACACCCCCTATACTTGTGGGTCATCAAGACTATTTTCTGGCGCCGTTGCCGGGGAGTGAAGCGCTATTGAAGAGTGGAATTGGTAAAGGTAACCGTCGCTATGAGTATTGTTTTTATTTTTGTCTTTTATTTTTCTTTTATTTTGCTATGGAGAGTTCTCCATTTGGGTTCCTATTTGGGAACACTACTACCACTGCTGCACATGTGGATGAACCACCACCACCACCACCTGCTCAATTAGATCCTTTTAAAATACCTATGAAAATTGTTGAACGTGTTATGGATAACTGCTATTCAGGAGATGGAACTGTCCATCCGGGTGATCACCTACTCTTTATACATGAATTATGCGAGTTGTTCAAGTGTGCAGGCATTTCACCGAGCTAGGTCAAGAGGAAGCTATTCTCTTTATCACTGAAAGGCAGAGCTGAGGAGTGGTATCGGCTGCTTAAAGATGGTCCATCTATTGCATGGGCGGAAATTGTGCCTCTCTTTTATTCCAAGTTTTATCCTCCAAGTGAAATTCATAAAGATCGTAATCGCATATATAACTTTTGGCCTCATGATGGAGAGAGTATTGCCCAAGCGTGGGGGAGATTGAAGTTACTAATGCTCAAATGTCCCATTCATGAGCTCTCCAGTAATATTGTTATTGATAACTTTTATGCGAGGCTTGCTCTTCATGATAAGGATTATTTGGATGCCTCCTGTTTTGGATCATTTACTCATATGAAAGAAGATGCTAAGTGGAATCTTCTTGATCGTATCCAAAAAAATGCTGAAGGATGGGAAAACGACAAAGGTAGGAGGTCAGGTATAAATTATGATTATGAATGCATTAAAACTTTTATGGGAACCGATGACTTTCATAATGTTAGCACTGCTTATGGTCTTGATTCTAAAATACTTGCTAACTGTTTTAACGCTTTTGCCTCTTATCTTGATGTTCCAAAGAAAGATTGGAACAAATATAATACGCCTTATAAAGATTCTGTTAGTCATATTCCTGCTGCAGCTACTGAAGTTTGTACTATTGATAGCATTTTACCTGAGCCTTATTTTGAGAAGACACCTTTCCCTGCTAAGGTAAAAGAGCATTCTACTTTGGTAAGTGTGTCTAATAAAAGTACTAAGAAAGCTGTAGAACCTGATGAGCAAATTACTATTAAGTCTCCTGTGGCTATATTGAAGGACCTTGTTACTAAAGATGTAGGGGATGAATATATTATCTTTTGTGAAGATGCTTCTAACATTATTTCACATCCTAAAAGGCGTAGGAAAACAAGTGTTCCTGTTATTTCTGTCAGGATTGGCGATCATTGCTATTATGGTTTATGCGACATTGGTGCTAGTTCAAGTGCCATTCCTTTAGAGCTTTACAGAGAAATCATGCATGAGATTGGCCCTTGTGAACTTGAGGATATTGATGTGGTTGTTCAGCTTGCTAACAGAGAGACTGTTTGGCCTCTGGGTATTGTTCCAGATGTGGAAGTTCTTTGCGGTAAGACCAAATATCCCACTGATTTCCTAGTACTTGGTACGAAAGCTAGTAAAACTTGTCCTATTATTTTTGGTAGACCCTTTCTAAATACCTGTGGTGCTGTGATAGACTGTAAGAAGGAGAAAATTTTCACTAAGTTTAATGGAGAATCTTATGAGTTTAAGTTTTCTAAGTTTGCTAAGACTTCTTATGAAAATGACATGCCTAATGAAAATTTTCGAGTTGAGCAGCTTGCTTCTATTGCTCTTGCTCCTAATAATGCTTTGCAGCAATTTATGGAGGACCATGAAAGTGATGTCTACAGGAAGGAAAGAGAAGAGATTGACGATATTTTCTTTCGTCAACCACCGTTGATCAAGCACAATTTACATGTGGAGGATCTTGGTACCACTTTACCACCTAAGGAAGATCCTATTTTTGAATTAAAACCTTTACCTGATGATCTAAAGTATGCTTATATAGATGATAAGAAAATATATCCTATTATTATCAGTTCTAAGCTTTCAGGAAAGGAAGAAGAATGGTTATTGGAGATATTGAGGAAACATCGAGGAGCTATGGGATATACTCTTGATGATTTAAAAGGGATTTCTCCCACTTTATGTCAGCATGCTATTAATCTGGAGGAAGACGCAAAGCCAGTTGTTGAACATCAACGCCGCTTAATTCCCAAGATGAAGGAAGTGGCAAGAAATGAGGTATTGAAGCTCCTAGATGTTGGTATTATTTATCCTATTGCTGATAGTAGATGGGTTAGTCCTGTTCATTATGTTCCTAAGAAAGGAGGTATGACTGTTGTGCCTAATGAGAATAACGAGCTTATTCCTCAAAGGGTAGTAGTTGGTTATAGAATGTGCATTGATTTTAGGAAGGTAAACAAAGTTACCAAAAAAGATCATTATCCTTTACCATTTATAGATCAAATGCTAGAGAGGTTATCTAAGAAGACTCATTTTTGTTTTCTTGATGGTTATTTCGGTTTCTCTCAGATTGCTGTTAACCCGGAAGATCAAGAGAAAACCACTTTTACTTGTCCTTATGGAACTTATGCTTATAGACGTATGCCGTTTGGTTTATGCAATGCTCCTGCTACTTTTCAAAGATGCATGTCTGCTATTTTTCATGGTTTTTGTGAAGAAATTGTGGAGGTTTTCATGGACGATTTCTCCGTCTATGGAACTTCTTTTGATAATTGTTTGCACAATCTTGATAAAGTTTTGCAGAGGTGTGAAGAAACTAATCTTGTTCTTAATTGGGAGAAATGCCACTTTATTGTAAATTAAGGAATTGTCCTTGGACATAAAATTTCTGAAAGGGGTATTGAAGTTGACAGAGCAAAAGTTGAGGCAATTGAAAAAATGCCTTGTCCTAGAGATGTTAAAGCTATTCATAGTATTCTTGGTCATGCTGGTTTCTATAGGAGGTTTATTAAAGATTTCTCTAAGATTTCAAAGCCTCTTACTAATCTTCTTCAAAAAGACGTACCATTTGTCTTTGATGATGATTGTAAGGAAGCTTTTGAAACTCTTCAGAAGGCTTTAACTACTGCTCCTATTGTTCAACCACCTGATTGGAATTTACCCTTTGAGATTATGTGTGATGCTAGTGATTTTGTTGTTGGTGCTGTTCTTGGACAGCGCATAGATAATAAGTTGAATGTTATTCATTATGCTAGTAAGACTCTTGATGCTGCTCAGAAGAATTATGCTATCACTGAGAAAGAGTTTCTTGCTGTTGTTTTTGCATGTGATAAGTTTAGACCTTACATTATTGATTCTAAAGTTACTATTCATACTGATCACGCTGCTATTAGATATCTTATGACTAAGAAGGATGCTAAGCCTAGGCTTATTAGATGGGTGTTGCTTTTACAAGAGTTTGATTTGCATATTGTAGATAGGAAAGGTGCTGAAAATCCTGTGGCTGACAACTTGTCTAGATTGGAAAACATTTCTTTTGATCCTATTCCTGTTAATGATAGTTTTCCAAATGAACAGTTGGCTTCAATAAATGTAACTTCGCGAGACCTTCCTTGGTATGCTGATTATGCTAATTTTATTGTTTCCAAGTATTTGCCTCCAACCTTTACAGCTCAACAAAGAAGAAAATTCTTCTATGATTTGAGGCATTACTTTTGGGATGACCCACACTTATATAAAGAAGGGGTTGATGGTATTATGCGAAGATGTGTACCAGAGTATGAGCAACAAGAAATATTGAGGAAATGCCATGGAAGCGCTTATGGAGGACATCATGGTGGAGATAGAACCACACAAAAGGTTCTACAATCAGGTTTTTATTGGCCAACCCTCTTTAAAGATGCTAGAAGGTATGTTTTATCTTGTGATGAATGTCAAAGAGTAGGTAATATTTCTAGACGCAATGAAATGCCTATGAGTTATACTCTTGTTATTGAACCATTTGATTGTTGGGGATTTGACTTTATGGGTCCTTTTCCTCCTTCAAAAGGCTATACTCACATACTTGTTGCTATTGATTATGTTACCAAGTGGTTAGAAGCCATACCTACAAAGAGTGCCGATGGTGAGACCTCGTTAAAAATGCTTAAGGATGTTTGGTGTGCCTAGATATCTTATGACTGATGGAGGTTCTCATTTTATTCATGGCGGTTTTAAAAAAAATCTTGCTAGATATGACGTTAATCATAGAATTGCTTCTGCTTATCATCCCCAAACTAGTGGACAGGTAGAGCTTTCAAATAGAGAGATCAAGTCTATCTTGCAGAAGACTGTCAATAGATCTAGGAAAAACTGGGCTAGCAAGTTAAACGATGCTTTATGGGCTTATAGAACTGCTTATAAGAACCCCATGGGCATGTCTCCTTACAAAATGGTTTACGGAAAAGCATGTCACTTGCCCTTAGAATTAGAACATAAAGCTTTTTGGGCAGTGAAAGAGCTTAATAGGGATTTTAAACTCGCCGGTAAGAAAAGGTTGTTAGATTTGAGTTCTCTAGAAAAGTGGAGAAACGAAGCCTATGAGAATGCCAGACTTTTCAAAGAGAAAGTCAAACAATGGCATGATAAGAGAATTCTTAAAAGAGAGTTTCATGTTGGTGAGAAAGTTCTATTGTATAGGTCTCGTCTTAGATTTTTTGCAGGAAAATTACTCTCTAAATGGGAAGGACCATATGTTATTGTTGAAGTGTACCGCTCAGGTGCGATAAAGATTGCTTCGTTAAAAGATGACACTACACAAGTGGTGAATGGGCAAAGACTCAAACATTATATTGCTGGAGATTCTTATAATGAAGATGTTGATGTTATTCAAACGGTTTCTCCAAAAGAATTCATGCAGGACGATATGCAGGAACCTGCAGAGTTCGTTTTCGAATAGGTAACAGTTCTAGTCAGAAAAGGTTCACGAAAAACTTTTCTATTAATATTTTTATTGTTTTTGCTAAATATGAAAAATCACGAGATGAAAACGGGCAGGAGACGGAGTCCGGTGGCTCCTCACCACCAGGGGGCGCGGGCCCACCCCAGGCCACGCCGCCCTGTGGTGAGACCACCCCGGAGCTCGTTTCCGTCCCGGTTTCCTCCTGTGATTTCGTCTCGATGTTTAATTTTCAGTCTATATAACCCCCCGGAGTACCCGAGGTCTGTATATCGTATTTTTGTAGTATTTTGTTTTGAGCTGTTTCTGTCAGGGGATTGTTCTCAGCTTTGAGTTGCAATGTCTTTAGCCGGTCCATCCGAGGAGAACCCTCTTGCGGATACAATTAATCCATATATGAGGGAGCTGAAGATGCATCCGAAGGAGTTGTTGCTCAAAGATGGGGAGTTGCAGGTCAAAGATGTTCAAGCCCCTAAGGGAGAAGGGAGTCTCGAAGCCAGGATGGAAGCAATGGAACAAGAAGTTTTTAAATATAAGAAGATGGCGGAACACGAGGTGGACATCATCCATAGGATTAATCAAGAGCTTGTTATCAAGTACAAGAAGGAGACTACAGAACTCTGGAAGGACATCTTTTCGCTCCATGAGAGCACTAACCAATTACAAGCACAACTCTACGACTTGCAGAACCAAAACTGTGAGTATGAAGCTAGATTTCAACAGATGAGTGCCGCTGCAAGTTTCAGGATATTGGAGACCAAGACATCCTTTCTTGACGGGGGACTCCTGCCTTGGAAGTACAATGATGATAAAGACTCACACCCACCACCGAAGGAGTAATTCATCATGGTATAGGCATCCCCTTGGCTTGTTCCAAGCTTGGGGGAGTGCCGCGGTATCACATCATCATCTTTTACTCATTTACTTTTCAAGTGGAGTCATATCATGAATAGAGAAGTTATCTTATAGAATAGTTTGCAGTGTGGAAGTATCCTCCTTAGTTGGTTAGCTATGTATCCCTTGGTGTGAGTTGCGGTAATGAAATATTAATGAGAAGTTTTATCGTTTACTTTTCGCACACCTTATTTTAGTTTGCAATGTTTCTTATATGACTAGTCTTGTTGATTAGTATTGGTATCACTTTGGGAGCATGAGTAAATTTAGTTGGATTTGGCAAACTTAGCTTGGTCAGTAGCAACATTACCTTGAGGGTTGAGTAGAAAAGAAGAAAGAAGTGTTTGTAGCTACATCACTTCAGTTTTCCTTCATGTTTGGCTTATAAGCATTATTATTCTCAAGGTTAAAATCATTGTACCTTCAAGGAAGTTTGCATGATTGTTCTTATTATATGTATGTTTGTTTGTTTCATTCAACTCTTATGCTTGCTACCCAGCCTTGCTAGCCAAAAACCTGTACTGAGAGGGAATACTTCTCGTGCATCCAATTCCTAAAAGCCAAGTTACTTCCAAAGAGTCCACTATAAATTCCTATGCATGGTATTTCAAGCCATTCCAAGTAAATTTTTATGTGCTACCTTTCAAAAACCTTCAAATACTTCTCATTTTGTGCCAATGTTTTTAGCTCATGAGGACGTAGTGGATGGGTTTGTTATCTTCCATACTAAATTAACTACCCCTCGACTAGGCAGCTTCATCTGCTCGTCATTAATTTTGCAAGGGAGCTGGTCAGACCATTGTAATCTCAAAAAGAAAAGAAAAAGGCACTCCTCCATGGTTTGTGAAAGTTGGTGGGCACCCGATGGAATCGGTTAGCCATGGTTTGAGAAAGGAAAAGGTGGGGAGGAGTGCCAAACTATAAAAGAGCACCAATGTGCCAATTAATCAACATCTCGGAACCGCTCTCACTTGTTTAGTATGGAAGATATCAAGAACTCCGTTGCTAGTCATTGACAAAAGCAACCACCTCTCAAAACAACTTTTACCTCTGTTTTACAAATGAAAAGCTCTAGCACATGTTTAATCCATGCTTCCCTCTGCGAAGGGCCTGTCTTTTACTTTCATGTTGAGTCAACCTATTCCCTTCTATCTCAAGCAAGCATTTGAGTTGTTATGTTTCACTCATCCATATATTGATCCGTTTAATCATGTTTACTAATTTCTTTTGTTAGTACAATGCTTTTGTCTAAAGGAATATATCTTTGAAAGCTTTCTATGAATGCAAAAGTTTGTTTCATTGAGCATATGGTTTTTGCTATGTTAGCTCTGTTTTTAAAAAGGCTCCGTTTAAAAATAAGTATAGTTTGTTCATTGTTCTCTGACCAAGAACTAAGGTTAGCACCACCAATTATAGTTTACCTTGTGCATCCTTATTTGTGATTCCCTTTTACTTATTGCAAGTCTATATCATATAAAGGGAAGTTGCTGTCTATTATAACTTGTGCCTTGGTGAATGTGATGCTTCTTGTCCGTATTTTGATTATCGACACTTCACTCCATAAACCTGTGGTCATGTTTACCGAGTTTAGTTTTTGCTTGGGGACAAGCGATGTCTAAGCTTGGGGGGTTGATACGTCCATTTTTGCATCACTATTTTGTATCATAATTTTCTGTTATTCATTGATATATTTCACATTTAGAGATGATACTTATGTTGTTTCCTCTGTTTTTACATGTTTCATGATCATTGGAGGATTTGCTGCCGGAGTTAGGATTCTGCTGGAAAAAGGACCGTCAAGACACCATATTTTGGAAGATCAGGAAATTCTAGAAAAATACCAGGAAATTATTTTTTACCAGAAGACTGACGTAGCCAGAAGGAGGAGGCGAGAGGGGCCACAGGGCAGCCTCACCACCAGGGGGCGTGGCCCAGCCCCTGGCCGCGCCGCCCTATGGTGAGGGCACCCTGGCCCACTTCTGCCATCACCCCTTCGCGTATTTGATCGTCCCCAAAAACCTAAGTCAAGGGGGGGCTCAGAGATAGACACCGCCGCCTCTGCGGGGCGGAAAACACCAGAGAGAGAAAAGCTCTTCGGCAGGCAGAAATCTGCCGGAGAAATTCCTTCCCGGAGAGGGGAGATCATCGCCATCATCATCACCATCACACTGGACTTCATTGGGATCATCATCACTATCATCCCCATCACCAGCACCTTCATCTCCACCATCACCACGCCATCCCGCTGTAACATCTTGAGTTGAATCTTGTCAAATTCTTAGGGGAAACTTTCTCGGTGTTGATTACTCTTGTGGTTGATGCTATTGAGTGGAACCGTTGAATTAAGATTTATGTTCAGATCGTTATTTATCATTATTTCACCTTTGATCATGATCCATATGATGTCTTGTGAGTAGTTCGTTTAGTTCTTGAGGACATGGGAGAAGTCAAGTCGTTAGTACTGGAATTATGTTGAGTAATATTTAATGGTTTGATATTTATTTGTTGTGGTGTTATTTCACTAGTGGTGTCATGTGAACGTCGACTACATGATACTTCACTATTTATGGGCCTAGTGAGATGCATTGTGTATTTGGCTACCAATTGTGGGGTTGCTGGAGTGACAGAAACCTAAACCTCCGTTGGGAAACTATTGCACCAGGGAGCGTAGGATCTTAGAGTTTAAGGCTGTGGTTAGATTTATCTTAATTACTTTCTTGTATTTGCGGATGCTTGCAAGGGGTATAATCACAAGTGTGTATTTATCCTAGTAAGGGTAGTGCGCTAGCACAGGTTCACCACCATAACACTTATCAAACCAATAAAGATTATTTAGCGGTATGAAGCGAAAGCACTTGACAGAAACTCCCATGTGTCCTCGAGAACGTTTGGTCGTCATAAGTTACACGACCGTCTTGTCCTTTGCTCTAGAAAGGATTGGGCCACTTGCTGCAATTGTTATTACTGTCTTTCATTTACTCACACTTTATTTATTCGCATTACCAAATACCCCTGAAAACCTGTTTGCTAGTATTTACAGTGAATCCTTGATCAAAACCACTTGTCAACACCTTCTGCTCCTCGTTGGGTTCGACACTCTTATTTATCGAAAGTACTACGATACACCCCCTATACTTGTGGGTCATCAAGACTATTTTCTGGCGCCGTTGCCGGGGAGTGAAGCGCTATTGAAGAGTGGAATTGGTAAAGGTAACCGTCGCTGTGAGTATTGTTTTTATTTTTGCCTTTTATTTTTATTTTATTTTGCTATGGAGAGTTCTCCATTTGGGTTCCTATTTGGGAACACTACTACCACTGTTGCACATGTGGATGAACCACCACCACCACCACCACCACCACCTGCTCAATTAGATCCTTTTAAAATACCTATGAAAATTATTGAACGTGTTATGGATAACTGCTATTCAGGAGATGGAACTGTCCATCCAGGTGATCACCTACTCTTTATACATGAATTATGCGAGTTGTCCAATTGCGCAGGTATTTCACCGAGCCAGGTCAAGAGGAAGCTATTCTCTTTATCACTGAAAGGCAGAGCTGAGGAGTGGTATCTGATACGTCCAAAACGTATCTACTTTCCCAAACACTTTTGCTATTGTTTCTCCTCTAATTTTTGTGTTTTGAATACAAATAACATGGACTAACGTTGTTTTTAGCAGAATTTCTCTGGTGTCTCATTTTTGTGCAGAAATCCGACTTTCAGGAAAAATCCTGGAAAATATTGCAAAAATTCTATTTTGCCAGAAGACCCACGGAGCCAGAAGGAGAGACGAAGGGGGGCAGCGGCCTGGGCTCACCACCAGGGGGCGCGGCCCAGCCCGGGATGGGCCGCGCCCCCTGGTGGTGAGGCCGCCTCGGCCGTCGCCTCGACCCCTCCTTCCGCCTACATATACCCTCTGACCTGAAAACAGCGGGTTGATGACCCACAAGTATAGGGGATCGCAATAGTCTTCGAGGGAAGTAAAACCCAAATTTATTGATTCGCCACAAGGGGAGCCAAAGAACATTTGTAAGCCTTAACAGATGAGTTGTCAATTCAGCTGCACCTAGAAACAGTCTTGCTCGCAGTGGTTTATCAGTAGCAACAGTTTTATAGTGGTGATAGTAGTGAAACAGTAACAACAGTAGTAAAATAGCAGCGGTAATAGTATCAGTAGTAAACAGTAGGAACAAATACTGTAGGTATAGGGATGGATGTATGGGCGTTGCATGGATAAGATAATTCATGAAATTAATGAGACATGGGCATTGCAGATAAATAATGATAAAACATCCTAGTACAAACAATCATAGGCATATGTTCCGTATATAGTCGTACGTGCTCACAAGGAGAAACTTGCACAACATATTTTGTCCTACCAGCCTGTTGCAGCAGGGCCTTAAGGGAAACTACTGGTAATTAAGGTACTCCTTTTAATAAAGTACCGGAGCAAAGCATTAGCACTCGGTGAACACATGTGATCCTCACATCGTAGCCATCCCCTCCGGTTATCCCAATTTCTGTCACTTTGGGGCCTTGGGTTCCGGACAACGATATGTGTATACAACTTGTAGATAAGACCATAAACAACAAGTATCATCATAGAAATAATAACATGTTCAGATCTGAAATCATGGCACTCGGGCCCAAAGTGACAAGCATTAAGCACAACAAGTTGCAACAATGTCATAGGCACTAAATAAAGATACTAGGCACTATGCCCTAACAATCTCATATCAAATTACATGAACAATCTCATCCAATCCCTACCATCCCCTCACCTACAGCGGGGGAATTACTCACACATGGATGGGGGAGTCATGGATGGTCGATGGAGGAGCGTCGGTGATGATGGTGATGAAGATCTCCTCCAAATCCCCATCCCGGCAGGGTGCCAGAACGGAGTTTCTGGTTCCGAATCGCAGTTTCTGATGGTGGCGGCGCAACGGAAGTCTATCTGGGAAAAACGCCATCTCCCTGATATAATCGAGTCAGGGGGTATATGTAGGCGAAAGGAGAGGTCGAGGGGACGGCCGAGGCGTCCTCACACCAGGGTGGCGCGGCCAGGGCTGGGCCGCGCCCCCTGTGTGTGTGGGGCCCTCGAGCCTCCCCTCCGTCTCGTCTTCTGGCTCCATGGGTGATACGTCTCCAACGTATCTATAATTTTTTATGCTCCATGCTTGTTTTTACATCATTTGCCTAATGTTTCGTTACACTTCGTGGCACTTTCATGCGATTTCCGGAACTAACCTATTGACAAGATGCCACAGTGCCAGTTCCCTGTTTTCTGTTGTTTTTGTGTTTCAGAAAAGCTACACAGGAAATATTCTCGGAATTGGACGAAACAAGTTCCAGAAGTCTTATTTTCCCGGAAGCTTCCCGAAGACCGAAAAAGAGCCGGAGGGGGGCCAGAGGCCGCCCTCACACATAGGTGGCGCGACCCAGGCCCTGGCCGCGCCACCCTGGTGTGAGGAGCCCCTGGCTGTCCCCTGACGACGCCCCTTTGCCTATATAAAGCCTCGGGACAGAAAACCCTAAAATAGTCGACGAAATTTCCAGAACAGTTCCGCCTCCGTCGAAGCCAAATTTCGGGGGACAGAAGTCTCTGTTCCGGCACCCTGCCGGGACGGGGAAGTGCCCCCGGAGCCATCTCCATCGGTCTCCATCGCCGTCTCCGCCGTCTCCATCGACCTCACCGCCATCTCCATCAACCTTGCTGTCTCCTATGATGAGGAGGGAGTAGTTCATCCCCGGGGCTAAGGGCTCTACCGGTAGCTATGTGGTTCACCTCTCTCTCCCATGATGTGATCTTTATGTGATCGTGAGCTTTGTATCATGTTGAACAAGTAGATGTTATTATTCAGATATTATTTGTACTCTAGTGGTATTATTAAAGTAATCTATTCCTCCTGCCATGGTGTAACGGTGACAGTGTGTGCATCATGGTGGTACTTGGTCTAGGCTACGATTGTGATCTTTTATGGATTATGAGAATAATTATCGCTATGATAGTATTGAAGTGATCTATTCCTCCTTTCATGGTGTAATGTTGATAGTGTGTGCACCGTGTTAGTACTTGGTCTAAGTTGCAATAATATCTATCTTGAGTTGTGATCTGATTTGAATATCTCTATGAGTGGTGTTTGTCAAGTACTTGATGAACTTTAAGGAGTGCTTCGTAGCCCTACGCAATGATTAGTGTTGTTCAATAGGAGAGAAGAGAAGTTGTTTATTTGTTCAATCATGTTATATTTGTTGGGAGTGTGTCCACTAGTGAAAGTATGATCCCTAGGCCTTGTTTCCAAGCATTGCACACCGTTTACTTCCTGTTTTGTTACATGTTTGCTCGCAGCGATATTTATTTCAGACCACATTTGCTACTTATAATCATCACTACCGCTTGTATTTCACTATCTCTTCGCCGAACTAGCGTACCTATACATCTGACAAGTGTATTGGGTGTGTTGGGGACACAAGAGACTTTCTGTATCATAATTGCAGGGTTGTTTGAGAGGGATAGCTTTGACCTCTTCCTCCCTGAGTTCGATAAACCTTGGGTGATCCACTTAAGGGAAACTTGCTGTTGTTCTACAAACCTCTGCACTTGGAGGCCCAACACTGTCTACAAGAACAGACGCGTGCGTAGACATCAAGCTCTTTTCTGGCGCCGTTGCCGGGGAGGTAAGGTAAAAGGTACTCGCATCCTCCTGTGTGAGTGCTCGGAGTTATTTCCTTTAGATTCTGCAATTACATCTTTTTGTTTCTTGTTTTTATTTTCACTAGTTAGGCTTAATGGAAAACAAAGAGTTCTGTAGTCTTTTTCCTGAGTTTATATATGAAGTGTTTGAAGAGAAAATTGAAAAACCTTTGGAGCTTAATTTGCATGCTAATAGTGTTATTAGTATGAATGCTTTGAACACCGTTGTTGCTAATGCTATAGAAAAGTCTAAGCTTGGGGAAGCTGGTTTTGTTAAGCATGATATTTTTAGTTCTCAGGTTTAGTGGAGAAAGTTTGTTCTGATAATATTTTATCTCCCATATGTGATGTTCTTTCTTATGATGATATGTTTGAAGAATATGCTTTGCAAAATAGCTGTTCTTTAGCTTGTGATGATACTAAACCTCTAGTTTATGATGGCTATGATGATGAGTATAATATTTTCAGTACACCTACTTTTGAGGATAAAATTAGTTATGATTACAATATGCCTCCTATTTTTGATGATTATGGTGATGAGAATAATTATTCTGTTGAATCTGCTCCTACTACTATTGTTCCTGTGGTGAGTATTAATTCTTTTATGCATGTGGCTCATGATAGGGATGTTTTATGTGACAGTTATATTGTTAGTTCTATTCATGATGCTACTGAAAGTTATTATGAGAGAGGGAAACATGGTTTGATGGATCTCAACAATATTAAGTTTCCCCTCTTTATGTTGCAAATCCTGAAGTGGCACTTGTTTTATCTATCCGTGCTCGCTACTATGTGCCTCATTGATTTATTTTCTTACAAGATTCCTATGCATAGGAAGTGGTTCAGATATAAATGTCTTTCACATTTGCTTTTTGATGCTCTCTATTGCTTTAAGTTTCTATATGGCGCCTTTGCCTCAAGCTCTTATATGGCACCCACAAGAGCATCTTTACAAATTACTGCGCCTAGCTCAAAGGCGTTAAAGAAAAGCACTTTTGGGAGATAACCCATTGTTTATTTTCAGTACTTTTTCTTTTATTTGAGTCTTGGAAGTTATTACTACTGTAATAACCGCTCATTATCCTTTTTATTTCGTTGTTGTGCCAAGAGAAGCCTCTAATTTGAGTGAGGTAAGATTTGGGGATGTTGTTGTCCTGAAACTGTTTTTGGTGCTGTACCATAAAAATTCGTATAAATTCTCTGTATATCTTTTGGACCTGCGATTTCTTGTGCATATGCCCCAGGTTATATCCAAACTTTCATTAGTTTAACACTTTTTGATTTGAGCAACAGAAAACCCTTTAAAAATTCGACCTTTGTCAGCTGTTCTGTTTTGACAGATTTCTGCCAATATTTGTGTTTGCCGCTTTATCGCTTTCTTTGTGAGTTCTTTTGATCACGGAACTTTTGGGGAAGTTGCTACAGTAGTATATGCTTAATATGTGGTGGTTTTAGGTTGAAACGTGAAGCAAAATGAGGTTGATTATATGTTATGCTACACTAATGTTGCTAATAGATTTGTGTTTAGTTTTGTATGAAGGAAGTTTTCAAGTGTAGGGATTGGAGAATGATGAGATGAGTTGAAGAATGGACAAAAGCTCAAGCTTGGGGATGCCCATGCATCACCCCAAGAAATATTCAAGAAGTACAAGCGTCAAAGCTTGGGGATGCCCCCGAGACACCCCTTCTTCATCGACAAAAATCAGGTCACCTTTCAAGACACTATATTTTTATTGCTTCATGCATTATGCGTTTTTCTTGGAGCGTCAGTTGTTTTAGTTTTCTTACTTAGTTTAGTTTTGTTTGCTGTAATAAATGGTTAGATCACATCATGTTTCTTTTGGAGGAGATGAACTCGTTTTTCATTTGCCAAGAACACTCTAGTTTTCACTCTTATCGTTCAACGAGTGTTCTCTTTTTCTGCTACTGCGTTTAGCTTGCATTTTTTGCCTTGATTTTTGTTCAGATCTTCTTATATCTTTGCATCAAGGTGTATTTGGACCTCTGGTCCATGTTGGTTTTCCTCAAAAGAGTTTCCTCAAAAAAGTTTGAATGGTGTTGGAAAAGAGAAAAAGCTTTGTGCAAAATAGTGGTACAAGAAGGAGCTTGTGTAGACTGCGGCCTAGGCTTTTGCATGTCATGCTTGATGTCTTTTTGATAGTATGCTTAGTGGTTTTGCTGTAGCATGACTTGTCTCAAATGACTGAGATTGCTTAATGAGCCTTTGAAAAAATCATGCGTTGTTTTTATTGTATGGAAGCATTATTTTGGTTTTCTCCTTGATGCTTTATTTGGGTTGACTTGGCGCATGCTCACACATGTTAGACTCTTACAAAGTCGCCAATAGCCTTCATGATCATTTAGTTTTTGACTTTTGATGCCATCTTATGCTTCTTTTGATGTCGCTTTGTCGCTTTGCATGATTATGGCCATTATTGCTCTCTTAGTTGGTCGCTCCCAGTCTTTTGCTAGCCCTCGCCTTGTACTGGGTATGAGCTCTACTCGTGCATCCAACTCCTAAAAGCCAAAAGTTTTCCAAAGTGTCCACCATACATACCTACTAGCAATTTGCTATTCCAAGTAAATTTGACTTGCTTTTATTTTCTCTTCAAATTAAACTCTTACCAGTGTTATGCGAAATTCGGTCAGTAAAGCTCTCACGAACCGGAAGGCACACTTTACTTTTTCCTGTTCTTAAAAATTTGACATTGTGGTCTCTTATGTTGAGTTGTTATGCTTGCAAGTTGTAAGTTGGATTCTAGCCCATCCATGCTGTCATGGGGCAAGCTTTCAACATTGCACTTCTTATTTGAGTTGATATCATGATCTTTTGTTTATGGATGCCTGCGGTGTGAAATGAATTGGGAATCTTGTGGGGATCATGGAGTTTGTATATGTGTTAGGGAAACGCCGGGCCGCCAATCTAAGCCATGCATAATTCATGGTGGAAATTTGCAGCATACCCATGGTGAACATTCGATGACGCATCTCACAATAAAAAGCTAAACAAAAGGCAAATAAAAGAGATGTCGAGGTGTTCATTGTCTGCTTGTCCTGTCATTTTGGTGTGGGCTTGTTCCATGTCATCAGGCACAGAGGTACCTCATTGGCGGTTCTCAATGATATACATATACTTACAATGATAAGAGCCTTGCTTGGGACTCTAAGTAAAGTAGCATGAGGTTTGGGTACTCGTATTCATGGGGCACGAGGTCTTCAACTTATGATTTGTCAAGCATATGCATCATAATTGTTCTCGCATTAACTTTAACCATTCAAGATGCTTATGATGGGGGCAATGAGAGCTCAATGCCGGTAAGTACCATAATTTTTGAAGGTTATAAAACTTGCAATCACTGCTTCCCTCTGCGAAGGGCTATTCTTTTACTTTTATGTTGAGTCACCACCTTCTTTCTTTATGCACCATTAAGAGAGCATAGTTGTCATTCTTAGTGTGATATGCATTGTCCCAAAGTTCATTGATTGATTCATATTGTTGGTTTCACTTGTTCTTAAATTATTTGTATCTAGTCACCCTCTTAAACTTGAAGGTGTCCTATGCATTTATGTTTTGCTCTCTTTGAAGGACAAGCTGAAAACCATTTGTATGTTTTTCCTTATGATTTGAACACACGTTTGACTTTCATTGTTTCATTCTCATGATCTTTTGTTTGTGTTCATTTACTTGTTTACAACATGGTTGCTAAGTTTCTTATTATCATGATTATATCTTCATGCCCATGTTTTAAGTTCTTATGATCCCAGCTCACCAATGCTTACATATATGATCAAGATTGTGTAGGTGCATGTCACCTCAAAAATTATTTCTTTGTTATCACTTACCTACTCGAGGATGAGCAGGAGTTAAGCTTGGGGATGCTTGATACGTCTCCAACGTAACTATAATTTTTGATGCTCCATGCTTGTTTTTACATCATTTGCCTAATGTTTCGTTACACTTCGTGGCACTTTCATGCGATTTCTGGAACTAACCTATTGACAAGATGCCACAGTGCCAGTTCCCTATTTTCTGTTGTTTTTGTGTTTAAAAAAAGCTACACAGGAAATATTCTCGGAATTGGACGAAACAAGTTCCAGAAGTCTTATTTTTCCCGGAAGCTTCCCGAAGACCGAAAAAGAGCCGGAGGGGGGCCAGAGGCCGCCCTCACACATAGGTGGCGCGGCCTAGGCCCTGGCCGCGCCACCCTGGTGTGAGGAGCCCCTGGCTGTCCCCTGACGACGCCCCTTTGCCTATATAAAGCCTTGGGACGGAAAACCCTAAAAGAGTCGACGAAATTTCCAGAACAGTTCCGCAGCGCCACCGCCGTCGAAGCCAAATTTCGAGGGACAGAAGTCTCTGTTCCGGCACCCTGCTGGGATGGGGAAGTGCCCCCGGAGCCATCTCCATCGGTCTCCATCGCCGTCTTCGCCATCTCCATCGACCTCACCGCCATCTCCATCAACCTTGCTGTCTCCTATGATGAGGAGGGAGTAGTTCATCCCCGGGGCTAAGGGCTCTACCGGTAGCTATGTGGTTCACCTCTCTCTCCCATGATGTGATCTTTATGTGATCGTGAGCTTTGTATCATGTTGAACAAGTAGATGTTATTATTCAGATATTATGTGTACTCTAGTGGTATTATTAAAGTAATCTATTCCTCCTGCCATGGTGTAACGGTGACAGTGTGTGCATCATGGTGGTACTTGGTCTAGGCTACGATTGTGATCTTTTATGGATTATGAGAATAATTATCGCTATGATAGTATTGAAGAGATCTATTCCTCCTTTCATGGTGTAATGTTGACAGTGTGTGCACCGTGTTAGTACTTGGTCTAAGTTGCAATAATATCTATCTTGAGTTGTGATCTGATTTGAATATCTCTATGAGTGGTGTTTGTCAAGTACTTGATGAACTTTAAGGAGTGCTTCGTAGCCCTACGCAATGATTAGTGTTGTTCAATAGGAGAGTAATTCAGAGTACCATAGTGAAGAGAAGTTGTTTATTTGTTCAATCATGTTATATTTGTTGGGAGTGTGTCCACTAGTGAAAGTATGATCCCTAGGCCTTGTTTCCAAGCATTGCACACCGTTTACTTCCTGTTTTATTACATGTTTGCTCGCAGCGATATTTATTTCAGACCACATTTGCTACTTATAATCATCACTACCGCTTGTATTTCACTATCTCTTCGCCGAACTAGTGCACCTATACATCTGACAAGTGTATTGCGTGTGTTGGGGACACAAGAGACTTTCTGTATCGTAATTGCAGGGTTGTTTAAGAGGGATAGCTTTGACCTCTTCCTCCCTGAGTTCGATAAACCTTGGGTGATCCACTTAAGGGAAACTTGTTGTTGTTCTACAAACCTCTACACTTGGAGGCCCAACACTATCTACAAGAACAGACGCGTGCGTAGACATCAGTGGGTCTTCTGGTGAAACAGGATTTTTCATGATTTTTCCCGAATTTTTACTAAAAGTTGGATTTCTGCACAAAAACGAGACACCAGAGCAATTCTGCTGAAAACAGCGTCAGTCCGTGTTAGTTGTATTCAAAACACACAAATTAGAGGAGAAACAATAGCAAAAGTGTTCGGGAAAGTAGATACGTTTTGGACGTATCATGGGGGTTCGGCATTTTTCCCTGATAGACTTCCGCTACGCCGCCGCCATCAGAAACCGCGATTCAGAACCAGAAACTCCGTTCTGGCACCCTGCCAAGATGGGGATTTGGAGGAGATCTTCATCACCATCGTCACCGACGTCTCTCCATCAACCATCCATGACTCCCCCATCCATGTGTGAGTAATTCCCGCTATAGGCGAAGGGGATGGTAGGGATTGGATGAGATCATTCATGTAATTTGCTATGAGATGTTTAGGGCATAGTGCCTAGTATCTTCTATTAGTGCTTATGACATTGTTGCAACTTGTTGTGCTTAATGCTTGTCACTTTGGGCCCGAGTGCCATGATTTCAGATCTGAACTTGTTATTATTTCTATGATGATACTTGTTGTTTATGGTCTTACCTACAAGTTGTATGCACATATTGTTGTCCGGAACCCGAGGCCCAAAGTGACAGAAATTGGGATAACCGGAGGGGATGGCTATGATGTGAGGATCACATGTGTTCACCGAGTGTTAATGCTTTGCTCCGGTACTTTATTAAAAGGAGTACCTTAATTACCAGTAGTTTCCCTTGAGGCCCTGCTGCAATAGGCTGGTAGGACAAAAGATGTCGTGCAAGTTTCTTATTGCGAGCACGTACGACTATATACGGAACACATGCCTATGATTGTTAGTACTAGGATGCTTTACATTATTTATCTGCAATGCCCATGTCTCACTGATTTCATGAATTATCTTATCCATGCAACGCCCGTACATCCATCCCTCTGCCTACAGTATTCCATCCTACTGTTTACTATTGCTACTATTACTGCTTTTATTCTGCTACTGCTGTTACTGTTTCACTACTATCACCACTATAAAACTGTTGCTACTAATAAACCGCTGCGAGCAAGTCTGTTTCCAGGTGCAGCTGAATTGACAACTCATCTGTTAAGGCTTACATATATTCTTTGGCTCCCCTTGTGTCGAATCAATAAATTTGGGTTTTACTTCCCTCGAAGACTGTTGCGATCCCCTATACTTGTGGGTCATCAAGACTATTTTCTGGCGCCGTTGCCGGGGAGCATAGCTTTATTTGTAAGTTCAGTTGGAATTCATATTGTTCGCTGCAATCCTTTCATCATGGGTAAACCTTGTGATGGAAAAGTTCCTATATTGCCATCCACTACAAGAAGAGGTACGACTTTGAACACATCTGTTGCTCTTGATTCACCATCTGTTATGAGTAAGTTGCTTACACCACCACACACACACGCTACTGCTACTACTTCTGCTAAGTTTGAAAATGCCACTGATAATTTAGATGATGCTTCTACTGTGCGTGATGAGAGTGGTTCACTAGGTTCCTTTTTAGATGCTACTATTGCTAGAGCTAAGATGGGAAACACCACTGTTACACCTGTTAGTTCACCTGAGTCTAGGGAATGTCCTAGTGATGATTATGATGATGCTTATATTGAGCTTGATGATGATTTTATTGTTGAAGCTCGTGCTACTCGTGATGCTAAAGCTGTTAAGGAACTTTTAGCGAGACGTGCTGTTAGATATAAATTGTCTCCTGATCCTAAGTTTGCTGCTTCTCCCATAGATATTAGAGACAAGGATTATGATTTCTCTTTAGATTTATCTTACATATCTATTGTTGAGAAAGAGCCTTTTTGTGGTACTGAGAATGAAAGTGCTATGGAGTACATGAATGAGCTTTCTACTTTGAGTAATTTGTTTTCTGATGATATTAAGCGTCGCCCTTAGTTTGTTGCTAAGATTTTTCCTTGCTCGTTGAAAGATGCAGCTAAAACTTGGTTTAATAGCTTGTCTCCTGGATCTATTCATAGTCCTATTGCTTTGGTTAATGCTTTCTTTCAGAAATATTTTCCTGCTAGTGCTCAACATGCTGCTGTGCATAAAATCTTTGATTTTGAACAGGGAAAAGGAGAGATACTGCCTGAATCTTGGACAAGGTTTTGTTCTTTAATTAGAGCTTTGCCTAAAGAGCCATTGCCCAAAAATGAACTCCTTGATATATTTTATAATGGACTAACTGATGAATCTAAGTCATATCTGGATAGTTGTGCTGGTTGTGTTTTCAGGGAAAGTACTCCGGCTGAGGCTGAAGAATTAATGGCTAAAATAAGCCAGAACCATGATGATTGGACTCTAGTTGAGCCAACACCAGCACCAACACCTGCACCATCTACAGAGCCTACACCAAAGAAGAGAGGAATGATTGAATTAAATGAAGAAGTTATGAAGGAAGCCAAGAAATCTCTTAAGGAGAAAGGTATTAAGGCCGAAGATGTGAAGAATTTACCTCCTATAGAAGAATTATGTAAGCCAATCCCTCACTCATCTACTATCAAGGTACACCCTCTCCAATGTTTTGATGATATTGATATTCCTTACTCTAAACCTCCTGATCAATGCTTAGATGAGTTAGATAATTTTATTGTTAAGCAAGATAATTTTAATAAAATGGTGCAGAATCATTTGTTGGAAAATTCTAGAGCTATTAACAAGTTGCAGGATATTATGGAGAGAACCTCCAATGATGTGAAGATATTTGTTAAACATTTTCAAATGGTTCAGACTCAAATTGATCAGCTTACCAAGGTGCAAAAAGACTTGCTAGTTAATGCTGCAAGAGAAAAACAAGCATGTGAAATACGCACAAGAGGAGGTGTTGCCACTCAAGACCCCTTATATCCTGAAGGACATCCTAAGAGGATCGAGCAAGATTCTCAACGCACTTCAAGAGATGATATTCCTTCTAAGAAGAAGAAGAAGCATAAAACAACTGCAGAATCCTCTGAAGCAGGTAAAGATCCTAATAGTGTTTCTATTTCTGATGCTGAAACTGAACCAGGTGATGCTTCCGATAAAGAAGAAGTGGAAGAGGAACCAGAAAAGATTGATAAGAATGCAAAGTACACCAAAGAAGACTTCATTGCCAACAAGCATGGTAATGAGAGAGAACCTTGGGTACAGAAACCAATACCTTTTCCTGGTAAGAAACACAAGTCCAAGGAAGAAGAACACTACAACAGGTTTTGTGAATGGATGAAACCTTTATTTTTGCAAATTCCTTTGTCTAATGCTATTAGAATGCCTCCTTATGCAAAGTATATGAAAGATATTGTTACTAATAAAAGGAAGATTCCTAATGAGGAAATTTCCACCCTACTTGCTAATTATTCTTTTGATGTTAAAGTTCCAGAGAAGCTTGGAGATCCAGGTATACCAACTATTCCTTGCTCCATTAAAAATAATTATGTTAGAACTGCTTTATGTGATTTGGGAGCTGGAGTTAGTGTCATGCCTTTTTCTCTTTACAAGAGACTTGATTTAGAAAAATTGGTATCGACTAATATATCTTTGCAGATGGCTGATAAGTCTACTACTATTCCTATTGGTATATGTGAAAATGTTATTGTTCAAGTTGCTAACAGTTGTTTAATATTAACTGACTTTGTTGTGTTGGAAATGCCTAAAGATGATAATATGTCTATTATTCTTGGAAGACCTTTTCTAAACACTGCAGGTGCTGTTATTAATTGCAATCAAGGAAAAGTAACTTTTAATATCAATAACAAAGAGTACACGGTCTATTTTCCCAAGAAGATTGATAGAAAGAACGCTCTAAATTCAATCAAGCATGTTGAGACCATTCGAGTTGGTCAAATTATTTGTTCAGAGCAAAAGCCCAAGGAAGAATATAAAATTGTTATGATTGGGACTATGCCTATCAAGGTCGAGGTAACATAAGCATATAGTGAAATGCAAAGTTTTGCCTCATATAAAGTTAGTTTGGTAACAAGACTTGATCAACCTTGTTAACAAAGTGATTTTATATGAACGAAACTTCGTTTTCACCGCATTTACTCTACCTCACTTATATTTACTTGTTCATTTATTTTTGTTCCCTTTGTTAGTTGAATGATTAGAATATTTTAGAGCCACTGCATACTTGGTTTTGATTTATTTTCTATCGCTCCACCGTTGTTTTCCCGAGTTTTATTCTCCTATAGTTTTTCTGAAGAATCCTCGAAAATAAAGTTTCTCGAAAAATTCCAAAAAAATCTTTTTAAATTTTTATGTCAAAAATGGGGTAGAAAGGCACCTGGGAGACCTCAGGGGGACCTGCCATGCCACCTCACCACCAGGGGGCGTGGCCCAAGCCCTGGCCGCACCCACCTATGGTGAGGGGGGGCCTGGCCTCTCACTTATCTCTTCCTCCCCAGCTCTTTCTCTCTCCCAAAAACAATGACACACCTGCTCAAACTCATGTTCTTGCTGCTCTTCATCTCGATTTTTCGATCTCCTTGCTCAGCCCATCATTGTTGCTGAGATTTGGAGCATTTGTTCTCTGGTATGTGACTCCTCCGATTGTCCAAGTAGAATTTTGTTTAGTGAAGTATTTCTTGAGTATTTTAGCTCTATAGGTGACAGGTGAAATGAGTTTGCATGCTTGTTCTATTTCTTAGAAATGTTATTTTGATGCATTTTAGCCCTCTAGTAACTCCCTATAGTAGTTCTCTACATTTGTTTGTCTCAAATTCATTTTTTGTGAGGTTTGTCAAAAATTTCAGAAAAGGGACATGGACAACTACACCTATGGAGAAGTCTTTGAAAGAGAAGCACCAAGGTCATCAAGGCCTTCAAGATCGACTGCTCAATATAGGATATCTTACAATGAAGATCTTATTTCACCGAACCTTGAGGGAGACGATGGAGATGCACATCCATCCACCTTCCCTTGTGCTAACTTTTTGAGTGATGCAGGTATTCTTGATGATTTCTTGCTCCTTATTAACAGGGTTGGATTGACTACATACATGATGGATGAGAGTAATCAATATGCTATTCTCACAAAGATTTTTGTTGAAAGCTTTAAATTCACTAACTCTCATTTCAAGCCTTCCATTGCATTTAAGATTTATGATAAGTCTATCACCATGTCTTTGGAGAGGTTTTGTGATATTTTAGGTATTCCCATGTTTGGGACAGCGAAGAAGATGCTTCATCAGCCCACTGATTTATTGGAGCTCTATCGAGGAGTGACCAATGATGATGACCGCATAGCACAGCGTGGCAAGATAAGAAACATTCAACTCCCAGCTATTAGATATTTTACTTACTATCTTGCTACTAGTGTACTTGGTAGAGGAAACACTAGCAATATCTCAAGTTATCATTTAGCTTTTCTATCTACCGCTCTTGATGTTAGTAGGAAGTATAACCTCAGTGCTATTATTGCTCGTCGCCTAACCGCTAGGGGGACCTATTTATGGAGGTATTATTGCTGCACGCATTGTTGCTGCTCTTGAACTTCCTATTGCTCCTCATGATATATTGTTGACTCCACAGAGGCTTGATCTTGCTGCCATGAAGCTCCATCACTTTGTTACTGCTAACTCTTGTGCAGGGAAATTAGTTTATAGAATGTTATTTACAGATGGAGAGGAAAGGGAAGTGCCCTTGCCACAACCCAGTTTGTTCAGTATTGATAACAGGCCATGGTCGCGCACGAAGGAGGAGTTGGACGAGCGGCTTAGGGTGCTCAGCTTCAACGTACAGCATGGCGTCGTGGACCAGGAGGAAGAGGAGGAGCCGGCCTATCACTACACCATGTACCACTCCGGGGCGCCCTCGAGTTCATATCAGGACGAAGGTGCTTCTTCGTCATATTTTGGGGACGCCACTTCATGGCCAAGCTGGGATTGATCTCCACTTAGGCCAAAAGCCTAAGCTTGGGGGGAGGTACGCCGACGATTCACTCATCTATATATCATATTTTGTCGGTCCTTTGTATATCCATGTTTCGCTTTCTTTGTTGTTCTTCTTATTTCTACTTTCCCAAAACACAAAAATACCAAAAATATTTCCGTTGTTTCTCTTTGTTTGCTTTTTCAGTTGCTAGCTTTGGTTTGCTTTACTTGCTGTTTTCAGTTTGATATTTGAAAAATCCAAAAATATTTTGCTTTGTTTGCTATTTCCTTCTGTTCTTGTTTTAAAAATTGAAAACCCAAAAATATTTGTTGTTCTTCTTCGGTTTTGTAAAGTTTGTTGCAGAGTTCAGTCTCTCATGACTCCATTGGAGCTTGGCATTCACTTCACATTATTCAAGCCACACAAGTGAAAGGCAATGAGGACATATGACAATCCGAGATGTGGTAAGAGGCTGGTATGAACTCTATTTGTTTTTATTTTTGTACATATACTCATCTATGTGGACATGCTTAGTCGGTTCATGTAAGGTATATGTTATCTAATGGATGCTTTGTAGTTCTTGCTCTCATATGATTAGTTCCAATTTACTAATAGTTTGTAGCATGTCATGTAGACGCTTGCATGTATTGTTTTATTCATAATATGGTATGTTATTGTGGTATCCTCCTCTGAAAGTTCCATTTGAATCGACTTGGCACATGCTCAAGCATGCACATGACTGAACAAAAAGTCAATTAAGCCTCGATGATTTACTTTGCCTCAGAGTTCTTGTATCATTTTTATGCCTATATTAATTTTGTTTTGTCGCAAGCATGATTATGACAGTTATTGCTCTCTCGATTGTCGCTTCCCAGTCTTTTGCTAGCCTTCACTTGTACTGAGAGGGAATACTTCTCGTGCATCCATTCACCAAAAACCAAGTCTACCAAAGAGTCCACTATAAATTCCTATGCATGGTATTTACAAGCCATTCCAAGTAAATTTTCATGTGCTACCTTTCAAAACCTTCAAATACTTCTCGTTTTGTTCCACTGTTTTTAGCTCATGGGGACGTAGTGGTCGGAATTGCTATCTTCCATATTAAATTAAGTACCCCTCGACTAGGCAACTTCATCTGCTCGTCATTAATTTTGCATGAGAGTTGGTCAGACCATTGCAATCTAATTTTAAAAGAAAAGAAAAAAGCACTCCTCCATGGTATGTGAATGTTGGTGGGCACCCGATGGAATCGGTTAGCCATGGTTTGAGAATGGAAAAAAGGTGGGGAGGAGTGCCAAAGCTTTATAAAAGAGCACCAATGTGCCAAATTTTCAAAGAACTCGAAACCACTCTCACTTGTTTATTATGGAAGATAGCAAGTTCCCATTGCCAGTCGTTGACATGAAACAACCACCTCTCAAAATAAATTTTTTTCTCTGTTTTACAAATGAAAAGCTCTAGCACATGTTAAATCACTGCTTCCCTCTGCGAAGGGCCTTTCTTTTACTTTTATGTTGAGTCTTCATCTTCTAACTTTTAAGCACCTTCTTGAGAGCATAGCTGTTATTCTTAGTGTAATGTGCTTGTCCCAGAACACGGTTGATTGTGGTATAACTTTGATGCTTGTATCTTTGATATTTTTACTTCTAGTCTTCCTTTGGACTTCAGAGGTGCCTCAGCATTTATGTTTTGCTGCACAAATAAAGGCAAGCGGGATACCACTCTTCCATATCATTTATGCATATTACAATCTTGTAGCTTCTTATGTTCATGTTACTTGTTATTAGTGCATTGGCACTCTTTCATAGCTTGCTTGACTATGAGGTAACATTAGTTGCATATTTCTTATTATGAATTGCCTGAGTACTTGATCATATAGTTAGTATATATACATCATATGAAGCAAATGTGTTTGTGAAAGTTTCTTTTATCGCTCTCAGTTGTTAATTAAATTGCTTGAGGACAAGCAAATAGCTAAGCTTGGGGGGAGTTGATACGTCCAAAATGTATCTACTTTCCCGAACACTTTTGCTATTGTTTCTCCTCTAATTTGTATGTTTTGAATACAACTAACACAGACTAACGCTGTTTTCAGCAGAATTGCTCTGGTGTCTCATTTTTGTGCAGAAATCCGTCTTTCAGGAAAAATCCCGGAAAATATTGCAAAAATTCTATTTTGCCAGAAGACCCACGGAGCCAGAAGGAGAGACGAAGGGGGGCAGCGGCCTGGGCTCACCACCAGGGGGCGCGGCCCAGCCCTAGCCGCGCCCACCTGTGGTGAGGCCGCCTCGGCCGTTGCCTCGACCCCTCCTTCCGCCTACATATACCCTCTGACCTGAAAACAGCGGGGGTTCGGCGTTTTTCCCAGATAGACTTCCGCTACGCCGCCGCCATCAGAAACCGCGATTCGGAACCAGAAACTCCGTTCTGGCACCCTGCCAGGACGGGGATTTGGAGGAGATCTTCATCACCATCGTCACCGACGTCTCTCCATCAACCATCCATGACTCCCCCATCCATGTGTGAGTAATTCCCGCTGTAGGCGAAGGGGATGGTAGGGATTGGATGAGATCATTCATGTAATTTGCTATGAGATTGTTAGGGCATAGTGCCTAGTATCTTCTATTAGTGCTTATGACATTGTTGCAACTTGTTGTGCTTAAAGCTTGTCACTTTGGGCCCGAGTGCCATGATTTCAGATCTGAACTTGTTATTATTTCTATGATGATACTTGTTGTTTATGGTCTTACCTACAAGTTGTATGCACATATTGTTGTCCAGAACCCGAGGCCCCAAAGTGACATAAATTGGGATAACCGGAGGGGATGGCTATGATGTGAGGATCACATGTGTTCACCGAGTGTTAATGCTTTGCTTCGGTACTTTATTAAAAGGAGTACCTTAATTACCAGTAGTTTGCCTTGAGACCCTGCTGCAACAGGCTGGTAGGACAAAAGATGTCGTGCAAGTTTCTCATTGCGAGCACATACGACTATATACGGAACACATGCCTATGATTGTTAGTACTAGGATGCTTTACATTATTTATCTGCAATGCCCATGTCTCACTGATTTCATGAATTATCTTATCCATGCAACGCCCGTACATCCCTATGCCTACAGTATTCCATCCTACTATTTACTATTGCTACTATTACTGCTTTTACTCTGCTACTACTGTTACTGTTTCACTACTATCACCACTATAAAACTGTTGCTACTGATAAACTGCTGCGAGCAAGTCTGTTTCCAGGTGCAGCTGAATTGACAACTCACCTGTTAAGGCTTACATATATTCTTTGGCTCCCCTTGTGTCGAATCAATAAATTTAGGTTTTACTTCCCTCGAAGACTGTTGCGATCCCCTATACTTGTGGGCCATCAGTATCGGCTGCTTAAAGATGGTCCATCTATTGCATGGGAGGAAATTGTGCCTCTCTTTTATTCCAAGTTTTATCCTCCAAGTGAAATTCATAAAGATTGTAATCGCATATATAACTTTTGGCCTCATGATGGAGAGAGTATTGCCCAAGCGTGGGGGAGATTGAAGTTACTAATGCTCAAATGTCCCATTCATGAGCTCCCCAGTAATATTGTTATTGATAACTTTTATGCTAGGCTTGCTCTTCATGATAAGGATTATTTGGATGCCTCCTGTTTTGGATCATTTACTCATATGAAAGAAGATGCTAAGTGGAATCTTCTTGACCGTATCCAAGAAAATGCTGAAGGATGGGAAACGACAAAGGTAGGAGGTCAGGAATAAATTATGATTATGAATGCATTAAAACTTTTATGGGAACCGATGACTTTCATAATGTTAGCACTGCTTATGGTCTTGATTCTCAAATACTTGCTAACTGTTTTAAGGCTTTTGCCTCTTATCTTGATGTTCCAAAGAAAGATTGGAACAAATATCATGCGCCTTATAAAGATTCTGTTAGTCATATTCCTGCTGCAGCTACTGAAGTTTGTACTGTTGATAGCATTTTGCCTGAGCCTTATTTTGAGAAGACACCTTTCCCTGCTAAGGTAAAAGAGCATTCTACTTTGGTAAGTGTGTCTAATAAAAGTACTAAGAAAGCTGTAGAACCTGATGAGCAAATTACTATTAAGTCTCCTGTGGCTATATTGAAGGACCTTGTTACTAAAGATGTAGGGGATGAATATATTTTCTTTTGTGAAGATGCTTCTAACATTATTTCACATCCTAAAAGGCGTAGGAAAACAAGTGTTCCTGTTATTTCTGTCAGGATTGGCGATCATTGCTATTATGGTTTATGCGACATTGGTGCTAGTTCTAGTGCCATTCCTTTAGAGCTTTACAGAGAAATCATGCATGAGATTGGCCCTTGTGAACTTGAGGATATTGATGTGGTTGTTCAGCTTGCTAACAGAGAGACTGTTTTGCCTCTGGGTATTATTTGAGATGTGGAAGTTCTTTGCGGTAAGACCAAATATCCCACTGATTTCCTAGTACTTGGTACGGAAGCTAGTAAAACTTGTCCTATTATTTTTGGTAGACCCTTTCTGAATACTTATGGTGTTGTGATAGACTGTAAGAAGGATTTTCACTAAGTTTAATGGAGAATCTTATGAGTTTAATTTTTCTAAGTTTGCTAAGACTTCTTATGAAAATGACATGCCTAATGAAAATTTTCGAGTTGAGCAGCTTGCTTCTATTGCTCTTGCTCCTAATAATGCTTTGCAGCAATTTATGGAGGACCATGAAAGTGATGTCTACAGGAAGGAAAGAGAAGAGATTGACGATATTTTCTTTCGTCAACCACCGTTGATCAAGCACAATTTACCTATGGAGGATCTTGGTACCACTTTACCACCTAAGGAAGATCTTGTTTTTGAATTAAAACCTTTACCTGATGATCTAAAGTATGCTTATATAGATGATAAGAAAATATATCCTGTTATTATCAGTTCTAAGCTTTCAGGAAAGGAAGAAGAAAGGTTATTGGAGATATTGAGGAAACATTGAGGAGCTATGGGATATACTCTTGATGATTTAAAAGGGATTTCTCCCACTTTATGTCAGCATGCTATTAATATGGAGGAAGACGCAAAGCCAGTTGTTGAACATCAACGCCGCTTAATTCCCAAGATGAAGGAAGTGGCAAGAAATGAGGTCTTGAAGCTCCTAGATGCTGGTATTATTTATCCTATTGCTGATAGTAGATGGGTTAGTCATGTTCATGTGTTCCTAAGAAAGGAGGTATGACTGTTGTGCCTAATGAGAATAACGAGCTTATTCCTCAAAGGGTAGTAGTTGGTTATAGAATGTGCATTGATTTTAGGAAGGTAAACAAAGTTACCAAGAAAGATCATTATCCTTTACCATTTATAGATCAAATGCTAGAGAGGTTATCTAAGAAGACTCATTTTTGTTTTCTTGATGGTTATTCCGGTTTCTCTCAGATTGCTGTTAAACTGGAAGATCAAGAGAAAACCACTTTTACTTGTCCTTATGGAACTTATGCTTATAGACGTATGCCGTTTGGTTTATGCAATGCTCCTGCTACTTTTCAAAGATGCATGTCTGCTATTTTTCATGGTTTTTGTGAAGAAATTGTGGAGGTTTTCATGGACGATTTCTCCATCTATGGAACTTCTTTTGATAATTGTTTGCACAATCTTGATAAAGTTTTGCAGAGGTGTGAAGAAACTAATCTTGTTCTTAATTGGGAGAAATGCCACTTTATTGTAAATTAAGGAATTGTCCTTGGACATAAAATTTCTGAAAGGGGTATTGAAGTTGACAGAGCAAAAGTTGAGGCAATTGAGAAAATGCCTTGTCCCAGAGATGTTAAAGCTATTCATAGTATTCTTGGTCATGCTGGTTTCTATAGGAGGTTTATTAAAGATTTCTCTAAGATTTCAAAGCCTCTTACTAATCTTCTTCAAAAAGACGTACCATTTGTCTTTGATGATGATTGTAAGGAAGCTTTTGAAACTCTTAAGAAGGCTTTAACTACTGCTCCTATTGTTCAACCACCTGATTGGAATTTACCCTTTGAGATTATGTGTGATGCTAGTGATTTTGCTGTTGGTGCTGTTCTTGGATAGCGCGTAGATAATAAGTTGAATGTTATTCATTATGCTAGTAAGACTCTTGATGCTGCTCAGAAGAATTATGCTATCACTGAGAAAGAGTTTCTTGCTGTTGTTTTTGCATGTGATAAGTTTAGACCTTACATTGTTGATTCTAAAGTTACTATTCATACTGATCACGCTGCTATTAGATATCTTATGACTAAGAAGGATGCTAAGCCTAGGCTTATTAGATGGGTGTACAAGAGTTTGATTTGCATATTGTAGATAGGAAAGGTGCTGAAAATCCTGTGGCTGACAACTTGTCTAGATTGGAAAACATTTCTTTTGATCCTATTCCTGTTAATGATAGTTTTACAAATGAACAGTTGGCTTCAATAAATGTAACTTCGCGAGACCTTCCTTGGTATGCTGATTATGCTAATTTTATTGTTTCCAAGTATTTGCCTCCAACCTTTACAGCTCAACAAAGAAGAAAATTCTTCTATGATTTGAGGCATTACTTTTGGGATGACCCACACTTATATAAAGAAGGGGTTGATGGTATTATGCGAAGATGTGTACCAGAGTATGAGCAACAAGAAATATTGAGGAAATGCCATGGAAGCGCTTATGGAGGACATCATGCTGGAGATAGAACCGCACAAAAGGTTCTACAATCATGTTTTTATTGGCCAACCCTCTTTAAAGATGCTAGAAGGTATGTTTTATCTTGTGATGAATGTCAAAGAGTAGGTAATATTTCTAGACGCAATGAAATGCCTATGAGTTATACTCTTGTTATTGAACCATTTGATTGTTGGGGATTTGACTTTATGGGTCCTTTTCCTCCTTCAAAAGGCTATACTCACATACTTGTTGCTGTTGATTATGTTACCAAGTGGGTAGAAGCCATACCTACAAAGAGTGCCGATGGTGAGACCTCATTAAAAATGCCTAAGGATGTTATTTTTCCTAGGTTTGGTGTGCCTAGATATCTTATGACTGATGGAGGTTCTCATTTTATTCATGGTGGTTTAAAAAAAACTCTTGCTAGATATGACGTTAATCATAGAATTGCTTCTGCTTATCATCCCCAAACTAGTGGACAGGTAGAGCTTTCAAATAGAGAGATCAAGTCTATCTTGCAGAAGACTGTCAATAGATCTAGGAAAAACTGGGCTAGCAAGTTAAACGATGCTTTATGGGCTTATAGAACTGCTTATAAGAACCCCATGGGCATGTCTCCTTACAAAATGGTTTACGGAAAAGCGTGTCACTTGCCCTTAGAATTAGAACACAAAGCTTTTTGGGCAGTGAAAGAGCTTAATAGGGATTTTAAACTCGCCGGTAAGAAAAGGTTGTTAGATTTGAGTTCTCTAGAAAAGTGGAGAAACGAAGCCTATGAGAATGCCAGACTTTTCAAAGAGAAAGTCAAACAATGGCATGATAAGAGAATTCTTAAAAGAGAGTTTTATGTTGGTGAGAAAGTTCTATTGTATAGGTCTCGTCTTAGATTTTTTGCAGGAAAATTACTCTCTAAATGGGAAGGACCATATGTTATTGTGGAAGTGTACCGCTCAGGTGCGATAAAGATTGCTTCATTAAAAGATGACACTGCACAAGTGGTGAATGGGCAAAGACTCAAACATTATATTGCTGGAGATTCTTATAATGAAGATGTTGATGTTATTCAAACGGTTTCTCCGGAAGAATTCATGCAGGACAATATGCAGGAACCTGCAGAGTTCGTTTTCGAATAGGTAACAGTTCTAGTCAGAAAAGGTTCACGAAAAACTTTTCTATTAATATTTTTATTGTTTTTGCTAAATATGAAAAATCACGAGACGAAAACGGGCAGGAGACGGAGTCCGGTGGTTTCCTCCTGTGATTTCGTCTCAATGTTTAATTTTCGCCTATATAACCCCCCGAAGTACCCGAGGTCTGTATATCGTATTTTTGTAGTGTTTTGTTTTGAGCTGTTTCTGTCAGGGGATTGTTCTCAACTTTGAGTTCCAATGTCTTCAGCCGGTCCATCCGAGGAGAACCCTCTTGCGGATACAATTAATCCATATATGAGGGAGCTAAAGATGCATCCGAAGGAGTTGTTGCTCAAAGATGGGGAGTTGCAGGTCAAAGATGTCCAAGCCCCTAAGGGAGAAGGGAGTCTCGAAGCCAGGATGGAAGCAATGGAACAAGAAGTTTTTAAATATAAGAAGATGGCGGAACACGAGGTGGACATCATCCATAGGATTAATCAAGAGCTTGTTATCAAGTACAAGAAGGAGACTACAGAACTCTGGAAGGACATCTTTTCGCTCCATGAGACCACTAACCAATTACAAGCACAACTCTACGACTTGCAGAACAAAAACCGTGAGTATGAAGCTAGATTTCAACAGATGAGTGCTGCTGCAAGTTTCAGGATATTGGAGACCAAGACATCCTTTCTTGACGGGGGACTCCTGCCTTGGAAGTACAATGATGATAAAGACTCACACCCACCGCTGAAGGAGTAATTCATCATGGTATAGGCATCCCCTTGGCTTGTTCCAAGCTTGGGGGAGTGCCGCGGTATCACATCATCATCTTTTACTCATTTACTTTTCAAGTAGAGTCATATCATGAATAGAGAAGTTATCTTATAGAATAGTTTGCAGTGTGGAAGTATCCTCCTTAGTTGGTTATCTATGTATCCCTTGGTGTGAGTTGCGATAAAGAAATATTAATGAGAAGTTTTATCGTTTACTTTCCGCACACCTTATTTTAGTGTGCAATGTTTCTTATATGACTAGTCTTGTTGATTAGTATTGGTATCACTTTGGGAGCATGAGTAAATTTAGTTGGTTTTGGCAAACTTAGCTTGGTCAGTAGCAACATTACCTTGAGGTTTGAGTAGAAAAGAAGAAAGAAGTGTTTGTAGCTACATCACTTCAGTTTTCCTTCATGTTTGGCTTATAAGCATTATTATTCTCAAAGTTAAAATCATTGTACCTTCAAGGAAGTTTGCATGATTGTTCTTATTATATGTATGTTTGTTTATTTCATGCAACTCTTATGCTTGCTACCCAGCCTTGCTAGCCAAAAACCTGTACTAAGAGGGAATACTTCTCGTGCATCCAATTTCTAAAAGCCAAGTTACTTCCAAAGAGTCCACTATAAATTCCTATGCATGGTATTTCAAGCCATTCCAAGTAAATTTTCATGCGCTACCTTTCAAAAACCTTCAAATACTTCTCATTTTGTGCTACTGTTTTTAGCTCATGAGGACGTAGTGGATGGGTTTGTTATCTTCCATACTAAATTAAGTACCCCTCGACTAGGCAGCTTCATCTGCTCGTCATTAATTTTGCAAGGGAGCTGGTCAGACCATTGTAATCTCAAAAAGAATATAAAAAGGCACTCCTCCATGGTTTGTGAAAGTTGGTGGGCACCCGATTGAATCGGTTAGCCATGGTTTGAGAAAGGAAAAGGTGGGGAGGAGTGCCAAACTATAAAAGAGCACCAATGTGCCAATTAATCAACATCTCAGAACCGCTCTCACTTGTTTAGTATGGAAGATATCAAGAACTCCATTGCTAGTCGTTGACAAAAGCAACCACCTCTCAAAACAACTTTTACCTCTGTTTTACAAATGAAAAGCTCTAGCACATGTTTAATCCCTGCTTCCCTCTACGAAGGGCCTGTCTTTTACTTTCATGTTGAGTCAACCTATTCCCTTCTATCTCAAGCAAGCATTTGAGTTGTTATGTTTCACTCATCCATATGTTGATCCGTTTAATCATGTTTACTAATTTCTTTTGTTAGTATAATGCTTTTGTCTGAAGGAATATATCTTTGAAAGCTTTCTATGAATGCAAAAGTTTGTTTCATTGAGCATATGGTTTTTGCTATGTTAGCTCTGTTTTTAAAAAGGCTCCGTTCAAAAATAAGTATAGTTTGTTCATTGTTCTCTGACCAATGATGCCTGGTAAATGACCAGCCCGTTGGGAACCCCAAGAGGAAGGTATGATGAATATAGCAGCAAGATTTTCCCTCAGTAAGAAACCAAGGTTTATCGTTCAGGAGAGGAGCAGACAAATGACTGAAGGTGATGCTGACTAGCTTGCGACAGCTCCAGACAATTTATAGGGCGCCTCGTCCAAGCTTTGCTTTGCTAGCTGCAACGCGGAACCTGCACACAACACAACCAAATACTTTGTTCCCAACTTATGATGAGGTTGTCAATCTCACCGGGTTGCTTGAAACAAAGGGTATGAGCGTATCGAGTGGAAAGTGATAATAGTATGCGAGTAAAGTAAACAGTGCGAGTAAAGTAAACAGGTGATAGCAATATAAAGGAAATAGGACCAGGGTCCACAGTTCACTAGCGGCGTCTCTCCATAAGATAAAATAATACATCCTGGGTAAACAAATTACAGTTGGGCAATTGATAGAATAAAGACAACGTGCATACGATGAGAGGATCACTATGAGATTTACTCTGGGCATTACAACAAGATACATAGACCGCCATCCAACTGCATCTACGACTAATAATCCACTCACGGGGATATCGTCCGAACACCCCATGAGTATTAAGTTGCGAACAACAGATAATTGCATTAAGCAAAGTGTGTAATGTAAACAAAGCATATGCCCTCAAGCATATGAATGTTGTTTTCCCCCTAGTAGCAATAGCACATCTACAACCTTAGAGGTTTCTGTCACTCCCCCAGATTAAATAGAGGCATGAACCCACTATCGAGCATAAATACCCCCTCTTGGAGTCACTAGCAACTACTCGGCCAAGATAGCTACTAACAACGGAGAGCATGCAAGATCATAAACAACATAGAGATAACATAAGATAAATTTCAGTACATCAACTGAAGCATAACACCAATATTCATCGGATCCCAACAAACCAAATATGTAGAATTACATAACGGTGATCTCAATCATGTAGGGCAGCTCATGAGATCTAAACATGAAGCACATGGTGGAGAAGACAACCATCTAGCTACTGCTATGGACCCATAGTCCAAGGTAGACTACTCACTCATCGCTCTGGAGGCAACCATGGCGATGAAGAAGACCTCCGGTGGCGATTCCCCTCTCCGACAGGGTGCCGGGAAGAGCTTCTGGACCCTCCCGATCTTCGGGTCGACGGCGGCGGCGGATCGCGATGTGTTCTGGAAAACTGATCGGGTTCTTAGGTTTTTCCCATCGGGGGTCTTTATAGGCGAAGGGGCATCGTTAGGAGTGGACCGGGGAGGTCTCACACATAGGGGGCGAGGCCCAGCCCCTGGCCGTGCCACCCTGGTGTGAGGGCCCCTCGTGGCCCCACTCCGTCTCCTCTTCGGTTCTCTGGAAGCTTCGGTGAAATTCTGGGCGACTGGCTTTGGTTTCGTCCAATTCCGAGAATATTTCCTGTGTAACTTTTCTGAAATACAAAAACAGCAGAAAATAGGGAACTGGCACTGTGGCGACTTGTTAATAGGTTAATCCCGGAAAATGCATAAAAGTGCCATGAAGTGTAACGAAACACTAAGCAAATGGTGTAAAAACAAGCATGGAGCATCAAAAATTATGGATACGTTGGAGACGTATCAGCATCCCCAAGCTTAACTCCTGCTCGTCCTCGATTAGGTAAGTGATAACAAAATAAATAATTTTTGAGGTGACATGCACCTACACAATCTTGATCATATATGTAAGCGTTGTGCGTTGGGATCAAAAGAACTTAAAACATGGGCATGAAAGACATAATCTTGATAGAAGAAACTTAGCAACCATGTTATGACATGAAAATGAACACAAACAAAAGATCATGAAAATGAAACAATGAAAGTCAAACGTGTGTTCAAATCATAAGGAAAAACATACAAATGGTTTTCAGCTTGTCCTTCATGGAGAGCAAAACATAAATGCATATGACACCTTCAAGTTTAAGAGGGCGACTAGATACAAATAATTTGAGAACAAGTGAAACCAACTTTGGGACAATGCACATTATACTAAGAATGACAACTATGCTCTCTTAATGGTGCATAAAGATAGAAGGTGGTGACTCAACATAAAAGTAAAAGAAAGGCCTTTCGTGGAGGGAAGCATTGATTGCAAGTTTTATAAACCTTCAAAAATTATGGTACTTACCGGCTTTGAGCTCTCATTGCCCCCATCATAAGCATCTTGAATGGTTAAAGTTAATGCGAGAACACTCATGCTGCATATGCTTGACAAATCATAAGTTGAAAACCTCGTGTCCCATGAATACGAGTACCCAAACCTCATAATACTTTACTTAGAGTCCCAAGCAAGGCTATTGTCATTGTAAGTATATACGTATCATCGAGAACCGCCAACGGGGTACCTCCGTGCCTGATGACATGGAACAAGCCCACATCAAAATGACAGGACAAGCAGACAATGAACACCTCGACATCTCTTTTATTTACCATTTGTATAGCTTTTTATTTTGAGATGCGTCGTCGAATGTCCACTATGGGCATGCTGCAAATTTCCACTATGAATTATGCATGGCTTAGATTGGCAGCCCAGGAGTTTCTCTAACACATATACAAACTCCATGATCCCGCAAGATTCCCAATTCATTTCACACCGCGAGTATCCATAAACAAAAGATCATGATATCAACTCAAATAAGAAGTGCAATGTTGAAAGCTTGCCCCATGACAGCATGGATGGGCTAATTCCCAACTTACAACTTGCAAGCATAATAACTCAACATAAGAGACCACAATGTCAAATTTTTAAGAACGAGAAAAATAAAGTGTGCCTTCCGGTTCGTGAGAGCTTTACTGACCAATTTTCGCATAACACTGGTAAGAGTTTAATTTGAAGAGTAGATAAAAGCAAGTCAAATGTACTTTGGAATAGCAAATTGCTAATAGGTATGTATGGTGGACACTTTGGCAAACTTGGTTTTTAGGAGTTGGATGCACAAGTAGAGCTCATACTCAGTACAAGGCGAGGGCTAGCAAAAGACTGGGAGCGACCAACTAAGAGAGCAATAACAGCCATAATCATGCAGAGCGACAAAGCGACATTAAAAGAAGCATAAGATGGCATCAAAAGTCAAAAACTAAATGATTATAGAGGCTATTGGCGACTTTGTATGAGTCTAACATGTGTGAGCATGCGCCAAGTTAACCCAAATAAAGCATCAAGGAGAAAACCAAAATAATGCTTCCAAACGATAAAAACAACGCATGATTTTTCAAAGGCTCATTAAGCAATCTCAGTTATTTGAGACAAGTCATGCTACAGCAAAACCACTAAGCATGCTATCAAAAAGACATCAAGCACGACATGCAAAAGCCTAAGCCGCAGTCTACACAAGCTCCTTCTTGTACCACTTTTTTGCATAAAGCTTTTTCTCTTTTCCAACACCATTCAAACTTTTTATAAACACCTATTTTGATGAAAACCAATAAAGATCAGAGGCAAAAATACACCTTGATAAAAAGATATAACAAGATCTGAACACAAATCAAGGCGAAAATCGAAAGCTAAACGCAGTTCTAGAAAAAGAGAACACTCGTTGAAATTATAAGAATGAAAAACGGAGTGTTCTTGGCAAATGAAAAGCAAGGCAACTTCTCCAAAAGGAATTTGTTGGGGTCCAACCATTTATTGCAGCAAAGAAAACTAAACTAAACTGAAAACTAAAAACAACTGACGCTCCAAGAAAAACGCATAATGCATGAAGCAATAAAAATATAGTGTCTTGAAAGGTGACCTGATTTTTGCCGATGAAGAAGGGGTGCCTCGGGGGCATTGCGGTGACCCAGCATACCACTGCATGTTGTAGTACGCAAGTCGTTGACATAACACTTGCGGAACGAGCCTCCACAAATATTACATCCCTCAGAATGGTACAACAGAAACATTGCGGGCCCAAATACAAACTGATCCACAATTTATTACAGACCAAAGCGTGATGATAGCGAAATGCTCCCGGTAAAGAGAACACCTCAAGTGCTTAGTGTTTACAACAACTGAAAGGCTCAAATAATTAAACACGAGAAGAACTCAACAACTTATTCCTATTCTACAGTTGCTCGGTTCCTCGGCTCCAGTACTACCCTAATAGTTAGTAATCCTCCACTCTGACTCCTCGCCGGAGGATGCTCTGTAGCGAATGAAGTAATCCACGCCTTCGATGCCGCGAGAGAGATCTGGCTCCTTGTAGAAGATGTCCTGCTGGCCTTCGATTGCGTTCAGAGTGGCTTCATCGAGCTCTTCACAGTCTAGCAAGGGTTTAAGAGATTGGGGTGAGTAACGAGCGTTACCCAGCAAATTTCCTTAGAAAGAAGTTGTGTGATATGCACTATCTATAGCCACAGACCCAAAAGAGTCGTAGGCCTATGCAAGGTTTTATCAAGGTTTCTTGAAAGATTGCTTTTACTTTAGAAAACTATGCCCAACAGCCAACACAGGGTATTAGTGCCTTGAGAGCACCTTTCCTGCCGCGTTCGCAGCTCCTTCCCGGAACAAGGGGTAACATGTCACATTATTTTACACTCTGCAGAGGTGTGTCCTTCCAAAAAAGATCAAAGCCTTGCTGCACAACTGGGCGTACATTCCCGTCCACACTTCCATGATGTGGGGCCCAGTCATTGATCCAAGCCAATCACTGCCTTCTCTGCACAACGCATGCCCACCCAATTTATGCAAGCAGGTTGTGCCCCTGATATTCACCCCCAACGATGAAGTACCTAGGCGTCCCTTGCGGACCATCGTAGACACCAGTGCGGTGAGAACTGAGGTGTCCCACCCATATGCAAGTAGTCTCGCAAGATCTACTGCGACCGGCAACTGGCTGCCCGTTGACATGCGAACGAGAGAAGATACAACTGACTTTCCCGTCCCATTCCAAGTCTCTTGGACGACACGGTTTTTACGGCACAAGAATAACTGTGGCATTGGTAGTTAATCCTAGGTTTACTTTCCCGTGCAAGTGGAACCTCCACCACCACAATCTTACCGTGGTTCCACTTGCCAGCCTTCCTAGGTTATCACCACTGGTCGATAACCACTAGTCATATTACTTATGAAAATAGATTTTCCTTCCTTTTTGAAATGTTAGAGTTTGAAGTCAACACTTTGCAAGAAGTTTCAAAACCAGTGCATTCAAGAGATATGAGCAAGATAAACTTGCCTTGTGACTGAAAGGTAATGGAGTCGGATACTTGGCGATGCTCCAGATCTCCTTGTTCTACAGAAATCCAAGCATTGTCTGGTAAGGACAATGTTTCAAGAAACAACTGGATGCTATGCACAATGATATGCTATGCTTGGTGATTTATGGACTTGGTTTTCTTATTTGTGTGTTTTACCCAAGACTTACTAGGGTTTAAAGATTTTTCTAAAACACAAGTTTTATTTGTGTGTTTTACCCTATTAAAGTGTTGAGATAATTAAGTAAAGTTTGAAATTAAAGTTTAAGTGATAAAACTCTTGTTGAGTTATTTGAAAAGGAAAGGTTTAATTTTTAAGGAAAAAGTTCAATTTTGATATTATAGATAATAATTAAGGTTTTTGAAAATAGAATTTAAAAGCTTTAAATTAAGTCTTAAAGAATAATTCAAAGATTTGTATTTATGTTAGTATTTATTTAATTAAAGAATAAGAAAGTGTTTTATTAATGTTATTTGAATTTTTGAGTTTGGTTTAAATTCAAAAATGAAACAACATTTGAATTTGAATTTGAAAATTTTGTTTTAAAGTATTTTGCCAAAGCCTATTTGGCCCATCTGGCCAACCGGCCCAACCGGCCCACTTGGGCTCAGCTAAGCCGACCCGGCTCGGGTCTGGGTCGGTCAACCGACCCAGCCCAGCCCCATTCGCTCACCTCTCTCTCTCTCTCGTCGATCCCTCTGGCGATCTGGATCGCCGCCGCCGACGCCTGGCCTCTCCGGCCAACTCCGATGGCCTTCGCCGTCGCCACCTTGGGTGAAACACTCGCCACTGCACCTTCTACCAGCTCCACCGAGTGGAATCGCCGGCCGCTTCCTCCCTGAGGAGATCGGGGTGGTCCTCCCCCTTGGGATCTGCCGCCTCCAAGCTCACCGATAAGGTGCCTCGCCGCTGGAGGTTGCTAAGCATGCCGAGCATGCTCAAGTTCTTGAGCTACACGAGCTTTCGCCGGTGGAAGTGCTAGGTGTGGTGCTCCCGGTGCGTCTTGGTGAAGTCTACCCTCGGCCGCGCCTGGTCGGCCGCGCGGGCACTGCCTCTCCATGCCGGCCAGGTATGCTCTGGGACGTCTGGTAAGTGTGACCTTCCTCTTCTTTCTCTGCCATCACTCCCTGGCCATGCTCTCTGACCAATTGGTCAAGAACCGTGAGCCTAGCTCACAGATCATGCTCTGTGTTGCTGCTGCTAGATGCATACTTGTTTCAGTTAGCTGAGATTGTGCTATATCATGTGATAATCTGCCTGCTCCTCCACCTCCTCTGTCAGCACACTTACTGACATAGGTGTTATTCTAAACCTTGCACATTTGCAAGATTCAGTTAGAACTTGTCATATACTTGCAATACTTCACTCCCTTAGCTAGCTCTATCCTATGATATGCTAGATGATTCCCCTGTGATTGCTGGTATCTCCATACTGTGGTGACAAACTGAATGTTGTTTTTCAGTTAACTGCTAACACAAGTCCAGTGATAAGTGTGTTGTTGTGTTAGCTGCTGCTACTTGCTTATCCATGATAACCAAGTGGTAAGATGCTATGCTGTGTTGCAGGCTTCTGTGACATTAGCTTAAGCAAGATAGATATGATTCCTAGTTCTTGATAACTAGGGAGATGATTTTACTGCTGTATATGGACTTGTCTGTCCATTATCCAGTTAGTTGTGTTGAGGTGCAAGATCTTCTGATCTTGTGCCCAGCAACTGACTTCTGGGATCAATTTATGGTGAAACTTGCCCCTAGGAATTAAGCCAATGATGCAGGTCTGAGGCTTGGGATAGTTAGTGAGGTGCTTAGCTTGCTTGTGTGCCCACTGCTACCTTATTTGGTGATCCTTGCAAGCCTTGTGAGTTTGAGGTGCATGTCCAATAGGACATGTGCCCAGCACAAGCTTCTCAGTGAGGTTTTAATCTTTAAGATGTGCCAGTGAAGTGCAAACTGAGGCTAACACTCTACTGTGGGTTTACTTTGGCTTTTAATCATGATTCCCAATGATGAGTTTGGCAAAGCACATCTTTGCCAAACTGAGGACTTATCCTATAACAACACATGCTGGAATCAGGCACATGCAATGATATGCTTGCAAGGTTTCTACCTGTTGCCTGTAGTTGTGCAGTGATAGTGTTGTGTACAGCTTCTGTTGCTTGCTGTTGGTGATGGCTTGCTTCTGGCTTGCCTTCTCCTCCTGGCTCAGCTCCTAGCTTGTCCTTCACCTCCTGGACTTGCTCCTGGCTGCTTCTTGTCCTTCTCCTCCTGAGATGGGCTGCTGGTTCTTCTCATCCTGAGCTTGATCTTGAGCTTCAGTTGGACTCCATGGTTTTACTGGAGATGTTTGTGTGATGCTGTGCAAGAACTGTTGCTGTTCTTGGTGTTGTGTAGTGCCGGACGTTTGAGTGCTGCTCCCCTGGTACTACCCATCTGGTCGACTGCTTGGCATTGCTGGCAGCTGTGGTGCTGCCAGCTCCAGCTTCTCCTTCAGTGACTAAGCTCCTTGTGAGCTATGTGCCTGTCTACTCATCCAGCTTGGTCTGATCCATTCCCTGGCCGTGCTGTGCATCTGCTATGCACCCTTATACTTTGTACCCACAGTGATTTTTAAAAGAACAGATGCTTCACTTGGTCAATTACACTCAATGATGCAATTGGTAATATGATTACCAAAGTCTGAGAGTAATCTAACATTAACCTTTAATCCTTTTCCTTTGTTTATTTGTTTTGTTTTGCAGGTTGAAAACTATGTAGACTAGAAGATGGACTTCTTGAAGTCTTTTAGAAATAGTTTAGTTTTAGGTTTCTTTTGTTTACCTCTGATGTAATCTTCTTTTTAATTTAAAATAAAGATGTAAAGACTTTGTACAATTGTGGAATATCAATAAAGTACTATTTCTGTTTATTTTATATTCTATTCTTTTTCTTTTATCCAACTCAATATTTAATTGAGTTATTTCTTTGCTTATAATTAAATATTCAATTTTCATGATAAATCAGCAACCACTTTAAATTCCAAAATCACTTAAACATCCTCATCAAGAGATCCTAGCAAACCCTTAGCAATCAAATCACCTCTAACTCTAAAGATGCTTTGATAGAAGTTTGCTCTCCCAGGTTTGCTTTTAATTTGCGAAAAATTTACTCAGGTTTTTAAGATGCACGAATGCACAATAGTCTTAAGTCTACCCTTCGTTTTATCCGAAAAGCTGGGATATTACAGGCATCCCCAAGCTTTGACGCTTGTACTTCTTGGATATTTCTTGGGGTGATGCATGGGCATCCCCAAGCTTGAGATTTTGTCCATTCTTCAACTCATCTCATCACTCTCCGATCCCTACACTTGAAAACTTCCTTCATACAAAACAAAACACAAATCTATTAGCAACATTAGTGTAAGAATAACATAGAATGAACCCTTTTTGCTTTAGGTTTCAACCTAAAACCACCACATATAAAGCATATACTACTGTAGCAACTTCCCCAAAAGTTCCGTGATCAAAAGAACTAAAAAAGAAAACGATAAAGCGGCAACACAAATATTGGCAGAAATCTGTCAAAACAGAACAGCTGACAAAGGTCGAATTTGTGAGGGGTTTTCTGTTGCTCAAATCAAAAAATGTTCAACTAATAAAAGTTTGGATATAACCTGGGGCATATACACAAGAAATCGCAGGTCCAAAAGATATACAGAGAATTTTCACGATTTTTTACGGTGCAGCACTGAAAACTGTTTCAGGACAGCAACATCCCCAAATCTTACCTCGCTCAAATTAGAGGCTTCTCTTGGCACAAAAACGAAATAAAAAGGATAAGGAGAAGTCATTACAGTAGTAATAACTTCCAAGACTCAAATAAAAGAAAAAGAACTGAAAGTAAAACATTGGGTTATCTCCCAAGAGTGCTTTTCTTTAACGCCTTTGAGCTAGGCGCAGAAAATTGCGAATCAAGTAATAATGAAAGAAGCATTAGGATCCACTATAGGAGTCTTTTCAACAATGAAGGAAATTGTGTCCAAATGAGTTTTTGAAGATCCTTTATGATCACGCTTTGGTACACTACTTTCATCGAAAGGATTTTCAGGGCAAATCCAACTAGAATTCTTTTCCCAAGAATCATGAAGTCCTACAAGTTTATAAGGTATTGGCACTCTAAAATCTTCATTGGATGTACCAACAACTGCTACAGGTGAGCCAAGCTTATTAAATTTCTTAAAAACTTTCCTAGCCTCAATGGCAACATCTCTAAAATATATGCGCAAAGTTTCCAAGATGAAAGCTTTCTTTTCAGGATCTTCAATTTCATGAAGCTTAAGGAATATGTATTGCATAAAAGGATTAAGGCTAGCAAACCTAGCTTCTAACATGTGAACTAAATAAGCAGAAGCAACTTCAATACTAGGAGCAAGCTCAACCAAAGACTTTTCCTCAACTTCTTTATGCATACTAATATGATTAAAGAACTCCTCAATGTTACTTTTTCCAATAATCGAACCACTACCTACTGAGAGGTCCTCCAGAACGTACTTAGGGAACAACATAATGACTAAAAGTAAAGAAATAACAACTACCAAGGATTCTAATTTTTTTTTTGGGGTTTTAATAAAATGATGCAAGTAAAAATAAAGTAAAGCAAAACAATAAACAAAGTAAAGGATGTGCGTGTGAAAAACTCCCCTCGCAGAAGTCTTCTTTTTCCTCCCCGGCAACGGCGCCAGAAAATATTGCTTGATGCCTGGTAAATGACCAGTCCGTTGGAAACCCCAAGAGGAAGGTATGATGAATATAGCAGCAAGATTTTCCCTCAGTAAGAAACCAAGGTTTATTGTTCAGGAGAGGAGTAGACAAACGACTGAAGGTGATGCTGACTAGCTTGCGACAGCTCCGGACAATTTATAGGGCGCCTCATCCAAGCTTTGCTTTGCTAGCTGCAACGCGGAACCTGCACACAACACAACCAAATATTTTGTTCCCAACTTACGATGAGGTTGTCAATCTCACCGGTTTGCTTGAAACAAAGGGTATGAGCGTATCGAGTGGAAAATGATAATAGTATGCGAGTAAAGTAAACAGTACGAGTAAAGTAAACAGGTGATAGCAATACAAAGGAAATAGGACCAGGGTCCATAGTTCACTAGCAGTATCTCTCCATAAGATAAAATAATATATACTGGGTAAACAAATTACAGTTGGGCAATTGATAGAATAAAGATAACGTGCATATGATGAGAGGATCACTATGAGATTTACTCTGGGCATTACAACAAGATACATAGACCGCCATCCAACTGCATCTATGACTAATAATCCACTCACGGGGATATCGTCCGAACACCCCATGAGTATTAAGTTGCAAACAACAGATAATTGAATTAAGCAAAGTGTGTAATGTAAACAAAGCATATGCCCTCGAGCATATGAATGTTGTTTTCCCCCTAGTAGCAACATCACATCTACAACCTTAGAGGTTTCTGTCACTCCCCCAGATTAAATAGAGGCATGAACCCACTATCGAGCATAAATACCCCCTCTTGGAGTCACTAGCAACTACTCGGCCAAGATAGCTACTAACAACGGAGAGCATGCAAGATCATAAACAACATAGAGATAACATAAGATAAATTTCAGTACATCAACTCAAGCATAACACCAATATTCATCGGATCCCAACAAACCAAACATGTAGAATTACATAACGGTGATCTCAATCATGTAGGGCAGCTCATGAGATCTAAACATGAAGCACATGGTGGAGAAGACAACCATCTAGCTACTGCTATGGACCCATAGTCCAAGGTAGACTACTCACTCATCGCTCTGGAGGTAAGCATGGCGATGAAGAAGACCTCCGGTGGCGATTCCCCTCTCCGGCAGGGTGCCGGGAAGAGCTTCTGGACCCTCCCGATCTTCGGGTCGATGGCGGTGGCGGATCGGGATGTGTTCTGGAAAACTGATCGGGTTCTTAGGTTTTTCCCATCGGGGGGTCTTTATAGGCGAAGGGGCATCGTCAGGAGTGGACCGAGGAGGTCTCACACATAGGGGGCGCGGCCCAGCCCCTGGTCGCACCGCCCTGTTGTGAGGGGCCCTCGTGGCCCCACTCTGTCTCCTCTTCGGTTCTCTGGAAGCTTCGGTGAAATTCTGGGCGACTGGCTTTGGTTTCGTCCAATTCCGATAATATTTCCTGTGTAACTTTTCTGAAACACAAAAACAACAGAAAACAGGGAACTGGCACTGTGGCGACTTGTTAATAGGTGAGTTCCGGAAAATGCATAAAAGTGCCACGAAGTGTAACGAAACACTAAGCAAATGGTGTAAAAACAAGCATGGAGCATCAAAAATTATGGATACGTTGGAGACATATCAACTAAGAACTAAGGTTTGCCACCACCAATTATAGTTTACCTTGTGCATCCTTATTTGTGATTCCCTTTTACTTATTGCAAGTCTATATCATATAAAGGGAAGTTGCTGTCTATTATAAATTGTGTCTTGGTGAATGTGATGCTTCTTGTCCGTATTTTGATTATCGACACTTCACTCCATAAACCTGTGGTCATGTTTACCGAGTTTAGTTTTCGCTTGGGGACAAGCGAGGTCTAAGCTTGGGGGGTTGATACGTCCATTTTGCATCACTATTTTGTATCATAAGTTACTGTTATTCATTGATATATTTCACATTTAGAGATGATACTTATGTTGTTTCCTCTGTTTTTACATGTTTGATGATCATTGGAGGACTTGCTACCAGAGTCAGGATTCTGCTGGAAAAATGACCGTCAAGACACCATATTTTGGAAGATCGGGAAATTCCAGAAAAATACCAAGAAATTATATTTTTACCAGAAAACTGAAGTAGCCAGAAGGAGGAGGCGAGAGGGGCCACAGGGCAGCCTCACCACCAGGGGGCGCGGCCCAGCCCCTGGTCGCGCCACCCTATGGTGAGGGCACCCTGGCCCACTTATGCCATCGCCCCTTTGCGTATTTGATCATCCCTGAAAACCTAAGTCAAGGGGGGCTCAGAGATAGACACCGCCGCCTCTGCGGGGCGGAAAACACCAGAGAGAGAAAAGCTCTCCGGCAGGCAGAAATCTACCGGGGAAATTCCTTCCCGGAGAGGGGAGATCATCGCCATCGTCATCACCATCGCACCGGACTTCATCGGGATCATCATCACCATCATCCCCATCACCAGCACCTTCGTCTCCACCATCACCACGCCATCCCGCTGTAACATCTTGAGTTGAATCTTGTCAAATTCTTAGGGGAAACTTTCCCGGTGTTGATTACTCTTGTGGTTGATGCTATTGAGTGGAACCGTTGAATTAAAGTTTATGTTCAGATCATTATTTATCATTATTTCACCTCTGATCATGATCCATATGATGTCTTGTGAGTAGTTCGTTTAGTTCTTGAGGACATGGGAGAAGTCAAGTCGTTAGTAGTGGAATTATGTTGAGTAATATTTAATGGTTTGATATTTATTTATTGTGGTGTTATTTCACTAGTGGTGTCATGTGAACGTCGACTACATGATACTTCACCATTTATGGGCCTAGTGAGATGCATTTTGTATTTGGCTACCAATTATGGGGTTGCTGGAGTGATAGAAACCTAAACCTCCATTGGGAAACCATTGCACCAGGGAGCGTAGGATCTTAGAGTTTAAGGTTGTGGTTAGATTTATCTTAATTACTTTCTTGTATTTGCGGATGCTTGCAAGGGGTATAATCACAAGTGTGTATTTATCCTAGTAAGGGTAGTGCGCTAGCACAGGTTCACCCCCATAACACTTATCAAACCAATAAAGATTATTTAGTGGTATGAAGCGAAAGCACTTGACAGAAACTCCTGTGTGTCCTCGAGAACGTTTGGTCATCATAAGTTACATGACCGGCTTGTCCTTTGCTCTAGAAAGGATTGGGCCACTTGCTGCAATTGTTATTACTGTCTTTCAGTTACTCGCACTTTATTTATTCGCATTACCAAATACCCCTGAAAACCCGTTTGCTAGTATTTGCAGTGAATCCTTGATCAAAACCACTTGTCAACACCTTCTGCTCCTCGTTGGGTTCGACACTCTTATTTATCGAAAGTACTATGATACACCCCCTATACTTGTGGGTCATCATGGCGCCAGAAAAATGCTTGTCGGCATGTAGCTTTTCACCAGCAGCAACGTGGAACCTGCACACAACATAACCAAGTACTTTGCCCCAACTTATGATGAGGTTGTTAATCTCACCGGTTTGCTGTAAACAAAGGATTGAGCGTATCGAGTGGTAAAAGGTAGTAGTATGCAAGAATGTAAATAATGCGATGATGACCCACAAGTATAGGGCGTGTATCGTAGTACTTTCGATAAATAAGAGTGTCGAACCCAACGAGAAGCAAAAGGTGTTGACAAGTGGTTTTGATCAAGGATTCACTGTAAATACTAGCAAACGGGTTTTCAGGGGTATTTGGTAATGCAAGTAAATAAAGTATGAGTAAATAAAAGACAATAATAATAATTGTTGCAAGTGGCCCAATCCTTTCTAGAGCAAAGGACAAGCCGGTTGTGTAACTTATGATGACCAAACATTCTCGAGGACACACGGGAGTTTCTGTCAAGTGCTTTCGCTTCATACCGCTAAATAATCTTTACTGGTTTGATAAGTGTTATGGGGGTGAACCTGTGCTAGCGCACTACCCTTACTAGGATAAATACACACTTGTGATTATACCCCTTGCAAGCATCCGCAAATACAAGAAAGTAATTAAGATAAATCTAACCACAGCCTTAAACTCTAAGATCCTACGCTCCCTGGTGTAATGGTTTCCCAACGGAGGTTTAGGTTTCTGTCACTCCAGCAACCCCACAATTGGTAGCCAAATACACAATGCATCTCACTAGGCCCATAAATGGTGAAGTATCATGTAGTCGACGTTCACATGACACCACTAGTGAAATAGCACCACAACAAATAAATATCAAACCATTAAATATTACTCAACATAATTCCACTACTAACGACTTGACTTCTCCCATGTCCTCAAGAACTAAACGAACTACTCACAAGACATCATATGGATCATGATCAGAGGTGAAATAATGGTAAATAAGAATCTGAACATAAACCTTAATTCAACGGTTCCACTCAATAGCATCAACCACAAGAGTAATCAACACCGGGAAAGTTTCCCCTAAGAATTTAACAAGAATCAACTCAAGATGTTACTGCGGGATGGCGTGGTGATGGTGGAGATGAAGGTGCTGGTGATGGAGATGATGATGATGATGATCCCGATGAAGTCCCGCGCGATGGCGATGACGATGGCAACGATCTCCCCTCTCTGGGAAGGAATTTCCCCGGCAGATTTCTGCCTGCCGGAGAGCTTTTCTCTCTCTGGTGTTTTCCACCCCGCAGAGGCGGCGGTGTCTATCTCTGAGCTCCCCCCTTGACTTAGGTTTTCGGGGATGATGAAATACACGAAGGGGCGATGGCAGAAGTGGGCCACGGGGATCTCACCATAGGGCGGTGCGGCCAGGGGCTGGGCCGCGCCCCTTGGTGGTGAGGCTGCCCTGTGGTCCCTCTCGCCTCCTCCTTCTGGCTTCTTCAGTCTTCTGATAAAATATAATTTTCTGGTATTTTTCTGGAATTTTCCTGATCTTCGAAATATGGTATCTTGATGGTCCTTTTTCCAGCAGAATCCTGACTCCGGTAGCAAAACCTCCAATGATCATCAAACATGTAAAAACAGAGGAAATAACATAAGTATCATCTCTAAATGTGAAATATATCAATGAATAACAGTAAATTATGATACAAAATAGTGATGCAAAATGGACTTATCAACCCCCCCCCCCAAGCTTAGACCTCGCTTGTCCCCAAGCGAAAACTAAACTCGGTAAACATGACCACAGGTTTATGGAGTGAAGTTTCGATAATCAAAATACGGACAAGAAGCATCACATTTACCAAGGCACGAGTTATAATAGACATCAACTTCCCTTTATATGATATAGGCTTGCAATAAGTAAAAGGGAATCACAAATAAAGAAGCACAAGGTAAACTATAATTGGTGGTGGCAAACCTTAGTTCTTGGTCAGAGAACAATGAACAAACTATACTAGCTTTTGAATGGAGCCTTTTTAAAATAGAGCTAATATAGCAAAAACCATATGCTCAACAAAACAAACTTTTTGCGTTCATAGAAAGCTTTCAAAGATATATTCCTTCAGACAAAAGCATTGTACTAACAAAACAAGTTAGTAAACATGATTAAACGGATCAACATATGGATGCGTGAAACATAACAACTCAAATGCTTGCTTGAGATAGAAGGGAATAGGTTGACTCAACATGAAAGTAAAAGACAGGCCCTTCGCAGAGGAAAGCAGGGATCAACATGTGCTAGAGCTTTTCATTTGTAAAACAGAGGTAAAAATTGTTTTGAGAGGTGGTTGCTTTTGTCAACGACTAGCAGCGGAGTTCTTGATATCTTCCATACTAAACAAGTGAGAGCGGTTCCGAGATGTTTGATTAGTTGGCACATTGGTGCTCTTTTATAGCTTGGCACTCCTCCCTACCTTTCCTTTCTCAAACCATGGCTAACCGATTCCATCGGGTGCCAACCAACTTTCACATACGATGGAGGAGTGCCTTTTTCTTTTCTTTTTGAGATTGTAATGGTCTGACCAGCTCCCTTGCAAAATTAATGACGAGCAGATGAAGCTGCCTAGTCGAGGGGTACTCAATTTAGTATAGAAGATAACAAACCCATCCACTACGTCCTCATGAGCTAAAAACAGTGGCACAAAATGAGATGTGTTTGAAGGTTTTTGAAAGGTAGCACATGAAAATTTACTTGGAATGGCTTGAAATACCATGCATAGGAATTTATAGTGGACTCTTTGGAAGTGACTTGGTTTTTAGGAGTTGGATGCACGAGAAGCATTTCCTCTTAGTACAGGTCTTTGGCTAGCAAGGCTGGGTAGCAAGCATAAGAGTTGCATGAAACAAACAAACATACATATAATAAGAACATTCATGCAAACTTCCTTGAAGGTACAACAATTTTAACTTTGAGAATAATAATGCTTATAAGCCACACATGAAGGAAAACTGAAGTGATGTAACTACAAGCACTTCTTCTTCTTTTCTACTCAAACCTCAAGGTAATGTTGCTACTGACCAAGCTAAGTTTGCCAAAACCAACTAAATTTACTCATGCTCCCAAAGTGATACCAATACTAATCAACAAGACTAATCATATAAGAAACATTGCAAACTAAAATAAAGTGTGCGGAAAGTAAACGATAAAACTTCTCATTAATATTTCATTACCGCAACTCACACCAAGGGATACATAGATAACCAACTAAGGAGGATACTTCCACGCTGCAAACTATTCTATAAGATAACTTCTCTATTCATGATATGACTCTACTTGAAAAGTAAATGAGTAAAAGATGATGATGTGATACCGCGACACTCCCCCAAGCTTGGAATAAGCCAAGGGGATGCCTATACCGTGATGAATTACTCCTTCGGCGGTGGTGGGACTACCCTTGGGTTAATGAAATATTCAACCATCCCGCGAAGCCTGAGATTCTCTTCTTGAAGTATCTGTATTTCCCTCTCCAAAATTCGGTATTGGGCACAAAGCTCATCAGTGACCAGCATACCCTCTTTTATTATATGCATGAAATTTAAATCCAAGACTGGAAACGTTGGTCCCCGCATATCATGAGAAAAGGCACGTCCGGCATTCATTGACCCTACAGAAGTAGAGTTTCTCGCTCTTGATTTTCCAGCTTCCTGTTCCTCCTTCAGCTTGAGGTCTTCTTCCCTAGGCCTCTTTCCCTTGTCGTTGCTTGAAGAAGCCATGGTGCTCTCAAAACTTAAGATCAACTCCTGACAGAAACAGCTCGAAACAAAACACGACGAGAAATCGATATATAGACCTCGGGGACTCTAGGGGGTTATATAGGCGAAAATTATACATCGAGATGAAATCACAGGAGGAAACCGGGACGGAAACGAGCTCCGGGGTGGACTCACCATAGGGCGGCGCGGCCTGGGGTGGGCCCGTGCCCCCTGGTGATGAGGAGCCACCAGACTCCGTCTCCTGGCCATTTTCGTCTCGCGATTTTTCATATTTAGCAAAAACAATTAAAATATTAATGGAAAAGTTTTTCGCGAACCTTTTCTGACTAGAACTGTTACCTATTCGAAAACGAACTCTGCAGGTTCCTACAAATTGTCCTGGATGAATTCTTCTGGAGAAACTGTTTCAATTACATCAACATCATCATTACAAGAATCTCCAGCAATATAATGTTTGAGTCTTTGCCCATTCACCACTTGTGTAGTGTCATCTTTCAACAAACCAATCTTTATCGCACCTGAGCGGTACACTTCCACAATAACATATGGTCCTTCCCATTTAGAGAGTAATTTCCCTGCAAAAAATCTGAGATGAGACCTATACAATAGAACTTTCTCATCAACATGAAACTCTCTTTTAAGAATTCTCTTATCATGCCATTGCTTGACTTTCTCTTTGAAAAGTCTGGCATTCTCATAGGCTTCGTTTCTCCACTCATCTAGAGAACTCAAATCTAACAACCTTTTCTTACCGGCAAGTTTAAAATCCCTATTAAGCTCTTTCACTGCCCAAAAAGCTTTGTGTTCTAATTCTAAGGGCAAGTGACACGCTTTTCCGTAAACCATCTTGTAAGGAGACATGCCCATGGGGTTCTTATAAGCAGTTCTATAAGCCCATAAAGCATCATTTAACTTGCTAGCCCAGTTTTTCCTAGATCTATTGACAGTCTTCTGCAAAATAGACTTGATCTCTCTATTTGAAAGCTCTACCTGCCCACTAGTTTGGGGATGATAAGCTGAAGCAATTCTATGGTTAACGTCATATCTAGCAAGAGTTTTTCTAAAACCAACATGAATAAAATGAGAACCTTCGTCAGTCATAAGATATCTAGGCACACCAAACCTAGGAAAAATAACGTCTTTAAGCATTTTTAACGAGGTCTCACTATCGGCACTCTTCGTAGGTATGGCTTCTACCCACTTGGTAACATAATCAACAGCAACAAGTATGTGAGTATAGCCTTTTGAAGGAGGAAAAGGACCCATAAAGTCAAATCCCCAACAATCAAATGGTTCAATAACAAGAGTGTAACTCATAGGCATTTCATTACGTCTAGAAATATTACAAACTCTTTGACATTCATCGCAAGATAAAACGTACCTTCTAGCATCTTTAAAGAGGGTTGGCCAATAAAAACCTGATTGTAGAACCTTTTGTGTGGTTCTACTCCAGCATGATGTCCTCCATAAGCGCTTCCATGGCATTTCCTCAATATTTCTTGTTGCTCATATTCTGGTACGCATCTTCGCATAATACCATCAACTCCTTCTTTATATAAATGTGGGTCATCCCAAAAGTAATGCCTCAAATCGTAAAAGAATTTTCTTCTTTGCTGAGCTGTAAAGGTTGGAGACAAATACTTGGAAATAATAAAGTTAGCATAATCAGCATACCAAGGAAGGTCTCACGAAGTTACATTTATTGAAGCCAACTGTTCATTTGGAAAACTATCATTAACAGGTATAGGATCAAAATAAATGTTTTCCAATCTAGACAAGTTGTCAGCCACAGGATTTTTAGCACCTTTCCTATCTACGATATGCAAATCAAACTCTTGTAAAAGTAACACCCATCTAATAAGCCTAGGCTTAGCGTCCTTCTTCGTCATAAGATATCTAATAGCAGCGTGATCAGTATGAATAGTAACTTTAGAATCAACAATGTAAGGTCTAAACTTATCACATGCAAAACAACAGCAAGAAACTCTTTGTCAGTGGTAGCATAATTCTTCTGAGCAGCATCAAGAGTCTTACTAGCATAATGAATAACATTCAACTTATTATCTACGCGCTATCCAAGAACAGCACCAACAGCAAAATCACTAGCATCACACATAATTTCAAAGGGTAAATTCCAATCAGGTGGTTGAGCAATAGGAGCAGTAGTTAAAGCCTTCTTAAGAGTTTCAAAAGCTTCCTTACAATCATCATCAAAGACAAATGGTACATCTTTTTGAACAAGATTAGTAAGAGGCTTTGAAATCTTAGAGAAATCTTTAATAAACCTCCTATAGAAACCATCATGACCAGGAATACTATGAATACCTTTAACATCTCTGGGACAAGGCATCTTCTCAATTGCCTCAACTTTTGCTCTGTCAACTTCAATACCTTCATTTACCATAAAGTGGCATTTCTCTCAATTAAGAACAAGATTAGTTTCTTCACACCTCTGCAAAACTTTATCAAGATTGTGCAAACAATTATCAAAAGAAGTTCCATAGATGGAGAAATCGTCCATGAAAACCTCCACAATTTCTTCACAAAAACCATGAAAAATAGCAGACATGCATCTTTGAAAAGTAGCAGGAGCATTGCATAAACCAAACGGCATACGTCTATAAGCATAAATTCCATAAGGACAGGTAAAAGTGGTTTTCTCCTGATCTTCCCTTTTAACAGCAATCTGAGAGAAACTGGAATAACCATCAAGAAAACAAAAGTGCGTCTTTTTAGACAACCTCTCTAGCATTTGATCTATAAATAGTAAAGGATAATGATCTTTCTTGGTAACTTTGTTTACCTTTCTAAAATCAATGCACATTCTATAACCAACTACTACCCTTTAAGGAATAAGCTCGTTATTCTCATTAGGCACAACAATCATACCTCCTTTCTTAGGAACACAATGAACAGGACTAACCCATCTACTATCAGCAATAGGATAAATAATACCAGCATCAAGGAGCTTCAATACCTCATTTCTTACCACTTCCTTCATCTTGGGAATTAAGCGGCGTTGATGTTCGACGACTGGCTTTGCGTCTTCCTCCATATTAATAGCATGCTGACATAAAGTGGGAGAAATCCCTTTTAAATCATCGAGAGTATATCCCATAGCTCCTCGATGTTTCCTCAATATCTCCAATAACCTTTCTTCTTCCTTTCCTGAAAGTTTAGAATTGATAATAACAGGATATATCTTCTTATCATCTATATAAGCATATTTAAGATCATCAGGTAAAGGTTTTAATTCAAAAATAGGATCTTCCTTAGGTGGCAAAGTGGTACCAAGATCCTCCACAGGTAAATTGTGCTTGATCAACGGTTGTTGACGAAGGAAAATATTGTCAATCTCTTCTCTTTCCTTCCTGAAAACATCACTTTCATGGTCCTCCATGAATTGCTGCAGAGCATTATTAGGAGCAAGAGCAATAGAACTAAGCTGTTCAACTCAAAAAAATTCATCAGGCATGTCATTTTCATAAGAAGTCTTAGCAAACTTGGAAAAATTAAACTCATAAGACTCTCCATTAAACTTAGTGAAAATTTTCTCCTTCTTACAGTCTATCACAGCACCATAAGTATTCAAAAAGGGTCTACCAAAAATAATAGGACAAGTTTTACTAGCCTCCTTACCAAGTACTAGGAAATCAGTGGGATATTGGGTCTTACCGCAAAGAACTTCCACATCTCGAACAATACCCAGATGCCAAACAGTCTCTCTGTTAGCAAGCTGAACAACCACATCAATATCTTCAAGTTGACAAGCGCCAATCTTATGCA